>QRAM01000026.1:176859-432074 GCA_013436055.1 Halocynthia roretzi | reverse complement strand
GCAAGCATGTTTGGCTGATGCTATATTGATCATTTTTTTAAGAGTTATAATAATTCGGAGGGATTTTTTACATAAAAAAATAGAATATGATTCAGGATATATTTGCCATTTCATGGGCAGATAATTAATAGTTGTAAACTGATAATGTCATGCATCCGCATCATATCTCGATTGGTTATTCTCATTCCGATCAGTGTTATCGACTGTAACTCGATTGTTTTGGTCCGGGGTGAACAAAATGAGTATTGTGGACAATCCAGAGAAGGTCAAAAATAAATAGTTTGCAATAGCCTGATCTGTAATAGATTGAAGAATATTTCAAGCACTTTCTCTGGTGAAGTGGATATTTACTCCGAGCAAATATGAACCTACCGCCGACTGAATTCAACACAGTCAGAAATATAAACATGATGACAAACAACCACCACATTACTACAGATGATGAGGTTCCCTCGGTGACAGGGAAAGCGAGGTCTGTTGCAAATTCCAAACCCAGTGGGTCCAATGCATTTGTGCAACCACCAACAAGTAAAGCTGATATCCATAGTCCGACTAGAATTATGCAATAAATATATCAATAAAGCGAGCAGGATTTACAGAATAAAGTAATAGTGCTTCTATTGCAGCTATCCAGCCAAGCCAATATACACAAATGTAAGACCAAAGACAAAATATATGACTCTTATTATTCTTAAATCTAAATCTTAAAATATTAACAAAAAGTCTTACTTTACACAATAATGTTACACTAAAGAAACAATAACACATACAAGCACTGTAAATGAGAAGTGTGAATCGGTACCACTATGTTCTAAATTACTTTATATATAAAATTAAAACTTGGTTACCTTTGGTAAACTTAAATGGTGTAACTGGTATCCAATTCAAGGTTATAGTAACAAGATATAACACTGACAGGAATGTTAATAACGTAACACCGAAAACAATCCATTTTAATCGACCTTTCATGTGGTCCGCGGACCTGAAAAAATTCAATGGACCATATTGAATACCATAATGACTAAAGAGTATTGGAATTAAATACTAAAGTAAGCCAAAACCTAAGTAAAATAATGATATTACTACCAGTTAAACCTACTTCAAAGTTAATGGTATTTTCTACATGGAAACACAACTCTTTTACCTGTAAAACATGTTGTTCCTACTAACAATATTTTAAAGTATCAGAGATGTAGTGACTGGATATTAAATCGTTAAATTTTATTGCATTTGATATGGGTAGTTTACAATGTGCTTAAATGTTGATATGTGGGATTAGAGGACAGGTGCCTGATGGCTATCGTAGAGCACGAAACAGGCTTTCTAGCATTCAACTACCAAAGGTCCTATGACATATCGCTTTCGAATATCTGAATTCAAGTTATTGGAGTTGCGCTGTATCTCACCATCTTGGGATTATTATGAGAATATAACATCGGAATTTGAGTGCTATTTTTACTGTTGTAAACACATAACATATCATAACATATATAGGGGTGAAAATATTATCCTTACTGTGGAAACATGACTGAGGGGTCTGAGAAGCAAAGCCAGAATGTACACTTACCAGCCAATGATAATGCCCGACACTGTACCAACAACAGTCATCATGAATCCAATCAAACCTATTTCACACTGATTATGAAGGTAATATCAAATATGTAGTACAGAATAAAATACATCGTTTTGGGTAAAAAATTTACCTACCTGAGAAACACCCATTGGGATGTATATAGTTGATATTATGCCATACCATCCATAAAAAGATCCTGTGGTCAAGGAATATGATAATACAACAATCCAGTACGATCTTCTTTTCAGTAATGCTTTGATACCAGACTATAACAGATTTAAGTTACACTCTCGGTCATAGATAAGAACATAGTTTAAACAAGAGGTTATTATTGTTACAATTAGCAAAATATCGATTTGTTTTCATGTAGAAATTAGATCATATTCAGATTCAATTCTCGATTTGGTGCTGCATTCGTGACAGATTAAATTTTATGCCACAGACAACCTTGCACCAATATTTATACATATATATGTTCCGGTGAAATTGTGGAACAAGAATTCACTGAAATCCCTGAACATTCGGGTATTAATGAATGGCAAATCAAATATAAATAAAAAAATGATGTATAAATACCAAAATATCAAGTCGAGGGATCGCTGCAGAAGGACTAGGCGGGAAAGGTGGTTTGTTTTTGAACAAAAACAAACATAAAATAAACGAAGCAAGTGCAACTCCAAATTCCATGTACAACAGATTGCTGATTTGATGCCTGAGTTAAAAGATTGTTTCGATCATTGCAAGATTCAATTTACATTTGAAATACACAAAATTGAAGGAAATTACTTTTGAATTTGCTAAAAACGTTTTTCTACCACATTGCTCTCATTATGCAGGTCATTTCAGACTATACCTACTCACCAATAAGAGTTTATTGACATCTATCCATTGAAGTGAATAAGTACACGAATAATGCAGAAATTTTATAGAACAGCAAATGCAAACTTACCTTATTTCATTTGTGTTGTCCGTACAATTACTATATAACAAGTTGCCTTCCCTGTAGGAGTACATAGAGTTCAATGACTGCAAAATGTCTGAACCGTTTGTGCAGTTGTTTGGTGGGTCAACCATTGCAGGACCAATTAAAAAGCTCACAGCATTACCTACATTGGTTAAGAAAAATTGTCAGTTAATAAAGGCTGACCAAGAGTCTTGGCCTACCCAGGAATTCACATTCCCAAATTAGCCCATGAATGTCTCCCCAGATGGAATTTTCAAATGCCCATATGTGTCCAGGATTTTAGCATGCCTCCTATACAATATTAAAATCACCTAAATTATTAGTACTCAGAAAAAATTTTTATTCTCTTATGGTGTTCAAAAGATATGGAGTCTTTATAATTTGTTTGTACATTTTAACTACTCATATTCTTTAATCAAATACATCGGAGAATCAAGTGGCAGATGTTACCATATCTTCTTTTTTAAACAAGCTTTGAAAATGCTAAATTTACATTTACAAAAAATCATACCAAGGTTTCCTACGAGAATCATTGTACACGTAGCCATTATTCGCTCGCGGGTCGGGAACCACAATATTGATATAACTGGAGCTCCATTCATTACGGGACACCCTGCGATTGAGCTTAATAGTTGTCCAGCATGAATGAAACTAAGAAAAATCAGATGTGCTCATATAAAATTCCAAGTCCAGAAGTCCAAAATATGAAACAAATAGTAGAATGAACGATTTACTATTTTAAAATATCAGTTTCTAGAGGCAGGCATCGCAATCCACAGCCAAGTGCAACTAAGAATGCTCCAAGAATGACTGTAAACCTCACGCCTCTAACATGCATCAGCCAAATAAAAACTGGCATGAATAGTAGAATTCCAATCGATGCCCAGTTGGACAATAAATCATAATCATCTGTGAAATAGGAACATGCAAAAATTTTCTGTAAAATCCTCAAGAGTGCATTTGAGCTACCATGCTTAGTCATACAGAATTAGAAATAATTAAAAACAAATATATATATGCATACGCGAAGTGAATCCCAGTGCCTTAGTTGCAGAGCTGGATATTGGTCCCCATGTATCCCAGATTGCACTTTGCACGAGAGAGAACAGTGCAAAGACAGCTAAAACAACCCATCGATAGCTAGTTAAACGTGTAGTTTGTTCTTGCTGAATTAATGACGAATTTTCATTCACCTGTAATATACGAGTATGCTGGTTGAGAATCAACCAAATAAGATGTGATGGCATAGCACGCACATAATAAACTTATCAAAAGTGGACTTGCTTTGGGCAAATTCCAAGCCTAACGTAATAATGTGACACTCACCGCAGACGGCTAGGGTGGAATATACGACCACAATATACGAGTTTATCTGGATTTGGGCAATAATGGTGCATGCGTAATTCAAATTGTATTTTTGTCATTCAACAAGGTTCACATCATTGTTTGCATGTACCAACAGTCTCAATACTGAGTGTATACCCAACCTTCATTGCAGCAAGTAGATTATCATGAGCATTTCAAAAATTCATCGCAATCAACTGGCCCAATTCCTGCCTACCTAATCACAGCACTGCCTTTGGAAACAACAGTGCCCTATACATGGGAAATACTCAATCTACTGGCATAGATACACTAAATTGCATGAAGTTACTAAAAGAGAGGAAAAAGGGAAAACTGTGTATCCTAATCTTCTGGTGATGAAAAGGATAGGGTTAGGATTTGTGATTTTTCATTGTTTCCAAATTTTACGGTGGTGTCTTTTAATTATTTAACCTTGATATAAAGTAGGATTCATAACTTGGCGCGATTCACCAATGTTAGTGACTTGGGTAACACTTATTTTTTATGCAAAAAGTCCATACAATCAAAATACTATTTACTGTTCAATTTCATTGCAACATATTATTACTTTTTTTTAATTCAATTCATTCTTTTGTTTTTGCAAAGTAATAATTTATCTGTATTCCTATGATGTCATCACATTAGGCTCCCATTCTGCGTATTCACGGAAATTACCGATACAGCTTTCGCTGCACCTAATTTAAAGTCAAGTGGCGAGTATACATTATTTTATTGCAAAATTCCTACAGTTAAAAACATTAGAAATTATGAGATATCATGTGGTCATCATACCATATCCGCGTGTTTATCCATTTCGAATCTTTCTTACAGCCGACCTAAAAGCGAACTACAGCACTGCAGGGAAGAAAGCCTCATGACCTCAAAACAGACATACTGCCTTTTCAAATTTTTCTTTGCACAATAAACAATAAACGCACGTGATGTCCATGGATAGTTCTCCTGAATACTTCCTCTAGATGATGCTAAAGAGATTGGTTGCGATAAGAATGGGAGAGCTTAAATCGCGGGTAACCCAACTTTTTGCAGCACAAGTTGCATAAATTCCGATAAATGTATAGTCAAGGGCTAAAATTTTAGTACATTGACGGGATTTCTCTTTGGCACTTTCACTTGAATTCTAGTTTAATAATTTATTTATGAGCATAAAAATATTCACTAGCGCGTAATTTTTTAACACTCACACATACCGAAATCATTTTCTTATCGTAATAGTTTCATCAATAAGAACTCGGTTTCAGAATCAAATATTCTAGAAATCAGCAACTTACAAAATATTTTTCTAATAGGAAAATGTAGTAGAGACACAAGACATGAAAATTATTCAAATAACTGAACATTGCTGCAGAAAGAAATAGTAAGAAAATTTACAAATATGTTGGTTTCACATTATCTAGAATAGGCAGCTGTGTGATAACTTTATTCCCGGACATTTGTAAAGCTGTTTTCCAAACGTAAGCTTCTTGATTTGATGAATTGATCCAAGGCTGCGTGGCAGTATCTGCAATAGTTATATGAACGTAACGTGGTATTCCTGTAAATGCTAATCGTGATATGAATTCCGAAAAGTTTAAGCATACTTCGCCCCACTGACAATCGCACTCCACCTAGGATGTATTGCTTTTTAAAATGAGCGTCTGATATTATAATCTCAATACTTCTTTCGAGAAAGTCGGATTGCGAGAATCCAACGAATATGAACTTGTGATCCCACCTAAAAGGAGAGTTAGTTAACAACAGTCACGTTTTGAACTCTCATTTCCAAATACATTTTCAATTCTGATTCTGAACTCAAAAATACAAGGCTATGTCAAATATGTCAGAAAAGGATTTACTGCGGAGTAAGCGTCTTCTTTAGAACCGCGGTTTTCATTTTCGAACTGTGATATTTATCAGGCAATAGGTAGCATTTGACGTAGGTGTTAGGACTCTTGTGTTTTCTGTGAAAAAGAAAAACGAAGTTTAATATTTGCTGATAGCATATATAAAAAAATTCGATTTATAATAATGGATTTTTTCTCATGCTTAGACCTGCTCCGTAAACAAGTGAAGTGAAACATTATTACTATGTACTTTATTACTTTTGTTTTGTATTCATTTCTAAAAATTATTTCATAGTGGTGTTGTTTATATTATTTGAATTTTTACTTTTATTGGTCCACTTTGTATGAATATTTACATAATTCTCAAATGAAAGTCAAAGACGAGATGACAAAACTGTCACCAGACTTTCGGTTTTTGTGCCGTGCTCACCCGATTGCGCTATCTACCAACTTAGCCCCTTTTATTTCCAGATGTAATTCTCCATCTGACTGTGGCAAAGCGCCAGACTTCGTTTTCGATGAGAGAGGAAGTTTGGCTCCGGTGACTGCAACGTACTCGTTCCGAGACAATACATCGCAGTTTCCTTGACATTTACTGCGTAAGACAAATTGATATTTCAAAATCTCGTATTTGCGTTTAAATCATTACATGAAGAATCGGGAAGAACTAACGTCCCTCGCGCTGGTATGATAGTTCTCTTGACTTTTCTCTTGAAAGATTCCGATGAGTAATAAACCAAAGATATTTCCAAGTTTCCAACTGATTTGCCGTTAGATGTCTAGAAAATAGTATAGCAAATTGTACTTTATACAGTTCTACACATGAAAGTCATTGATGAACACACCAGTTTTGAATTTCTGCCATTCCAAATGGCACCGTTAAAAAAGAAAAAACATGAGCAGTACACTGAGTAAGAGGCTAGGCTAGGCTAGGCTGTCAAAGGCGAATGAGGTGATATTTTGAATTCTTCGTATTACATATTTGACATTTCAGAGAACTATCTACTTCTAAAATTAGAAAGGAACTATTTTTACATATAGATTAAGAATGAATATGGAATGGACTATGAAAATGTCATGAAATAGGCAATCTATATCTTTACATGGACGTTTCTAGACACGTGAAAAAGAAATTTCTTAACTCAATATCTCTCAACCTTCGTGCACATAATGAATACGCACAGACTCTGGTTATCGGTAATGTATTGTTTGTTGAAATTGGAATTTGTTTAAATTATATGACTATATAAAATACACCTTGTCTTATTTATATCTCGTGAAAAAATATCGCAAATTGAGTGGCTGACAGAAAAGATAGGACAATATTTGTTAGCCTAATTTTCCAATTGCGGTAAACGTTTATTAAGAATTTCATTCGATCATTCGATCGGCTAGAATTACAGAGAGTGACCTTCAAAAGTACGGTTTTTATGAACTAGGCATAAGTACTTGACTGCTGGATTGACAATCCGCTTTAAATAAGTTTCGTTATAGATTAATATGAGTGACGCGTAATTAAGACTGACCTGTGCTACTTCATTAGTGCAAGGCGAAGATGCCCCGGAACTGCGACGCGAAGGCGAGCTTCCGGCTGTAGAAGTGCTAAGTGCATCGAGTGTCTTGGTAGAGCCTGCACACACACAAAAACATCAAGATAAGCCTTGAGTCACGAATCAGAGAAAAACTTAGCCAACTTTATTTGGTAAGAGCTTAGGAAATGATTATCAATCATTTTCTGTGATTGTATTATAAGAAATAAAGAAACTACTGAAATTAATTATTGACGTAATATCGAAGCGATACATTTTTACAGTATACCCATTACTCAAGAATGGACTGAAGATAATATCGAAATTAAAACGACGCCAAATAATGACTGATCAAATACCATTTTCGGTCGGAATTCATCACCATTACCTCGTTGACTAACGCAGAACTAGTGACGTCAGGAGTGTGGATATGTGTTCAGTAAATTTTGGAACAGTGTCAAGCACTGCGCTATTAATGGAATTACCTCTGTTTTACCGTGATTTTACAGAATGAATTAAAAGAAAATTAACGTCACTTGGTAATAAAATACTATCCTTTTATATCCATAATCTAATAAATCTGTAAACAACCACTCGTCGTATAACGACCCCCATCACGTTTTAACCGATCGGCCATCTACGACTGCACAGATTCAGCTCATATTATTGACATATATATATATATATATGTGTTGGCTGTATCACACGCAATTTGTAGTGGTAAGTGGTAATGACAGTTTCATAATAAAAAACGACAGGAGTGCTGCATAATTGTAGAACAATTCTATTAGGACACTGAGATAAGGTTCAGTTTGGTAACGTGAAAAGAAACATAAAAACAGAAAACCTACCTGAAAACCTGCGTTGATCTGTTTTCGAAGGCGTTAGTAATGTAGCATTTCTGTCGTTCGGTACAGATTCTGATCTGTTTGGACATCTAGGTGATCTAGGAAGCGTATGATAAGGCCCATTGGTTGACATCGAGGGAGACGGTGAGTTGAAAGAATGACTGTAGCCGACTTTTGACGTGGATTTGTTCGGGCTGTCAAAGTAACAACCATCGTTTCTTTTGTCGAAATTCGACGAATTGATACTAGATAATGAAGTTGCTCTGCTCATAGGGTCCTCAGGTTTTTCTGCTCTGAGATTGACAAAGTCACTATCTACCCCGGAAAAGTCATATTCCTTTTCGTCGTTGTCTAACTCGGCAAAAATTATGTCATCATTGCCGTTTTTTTCAGTGGGATAATAAGTAAGAGAATCGGGTACCATATAAGGTTTGTTGTTATCGAATAGCTCTTCATTGGAAGGAGACTGTAAGTTAATTTCCGGCACGGTCATTCTCTCTGAAACCTCTTCTATCGTTTCTGGTATGTACCGACTGTCAGTAGATATGGATCTATTTGTAGTAAGGGGCCTAGAAAAGTTATTGGCAGCGCGAGTAGGACGTTTATCCTGTGGGTTCTTATCCGGACTGGTTACGTTTTTGGACTTTTCCTCGGAAGCTTCTGCGGATTTCGAAGAATAAAAACTCTCCGGTAGCGAAGAAAAGAGTGCGTTCCCTCTCTCACGAATTTGGTGGGCGGGAATGTCTACCTTGTTCATAAGGGTGATGGTAGGCAAAGACGTTCGCGTTGGTGATTGGCCTTTGTTCATGGCTAACTGCAGCAGTGTGGGCTTAAGTTTTATGGTTTCGCGGTAGTTGTACTTGAAAGGTTTTCTCTTTCTTCCCGTTTTTTCATCAACCATATTCTTATTGTCCTTTTTGCCTTTATCAGTTTTGTTTGTAATGCTGTCGGACGAAAGCCTCCTCGCTATCATTCCGGCGAAAGAACTAAAAATATTTTCTTCGGTTGATGATTCTTCGTGGTTTGGAGATTCAGGATTTATCAAATTAGCATCCAGACTTCCTCCTGTGATTTCCTTTATCTTGGACATGACAATGACACTGGGGGGTGGATCAAACCCAAGTTTCCTGCAAGGAATGATCAGAGTAATCAATATAATTCATTCTACGATTTTATTTCTACCAACGTAGAATTAATTTCAAAATGTGATGTGCTACTTACTGTGGACTCAGAGTTCTACCCGCTGAAAGCCTAATGTCCCTTTGCATTACATTTTCGATATGTTTTAACTCCTCCTCCGTCAGTTTTTCGAGGTTCAAATTCATGGTAGTTGCTCATAGAATCATAGCAGAGTTAGGCAATTTATGAAAGAGCTAGCAACGAAATAAACGGATGTAATTATGAATACAAATACAAAGGCAATGCAAAAAGCGATGAATCAATCAACTTAAGCTGCCTAAGACTACACTATTAGTATGCGAACAAAGTGCAAATGAATATACTGTATTGATCACTAAACGATGTTCAGTTGTTATTTAATAAATTTATAAGTTTAAATGCTAACACACGAGCTGATAATCACTTGTGACAAAGGCGTTCTTTGATGAAAGTAAGGTAAATAGTGTATGTTTGAAATGTACTGTAACTGTTGATACTCTGCTTGTAATCAACATCACTATATCTCAGGCTCGTCTCCTCGACACTCGACACTCGACACTCAGAAACACAGCGACACTTCACTTTGATTGATTGTGTGAAATAATCCACCATTGATTGTCCCCTATAAATTATTGCTGCGAAAAAGCATTCTGGTCTTTTTTTTCCAGAGCTTGATGGTCATTCGTTAACAGCTCAGAATGCAGAATCCCTTTCTAAACGTCCTGTAACGAATTATATACGATTATTTGTCTGTACATATTACTTCACTCACTAACAGTCAGGTTCCCTTTCAGAATCCAAACGCGTTATTTTCCCGCGAAAATAAGATTCGTAGTTCGTAATGGTTACCTTAAAGGTAACCCTTTATGATTGGAAAATTCAGTAAATTCCAAAAAAGGTATAATAATATTTTCCCGAACCACTGAGCACCAATCCTGCACTGCTTCTACACGAGGTGATAGCGTACAGCAGAACAATTGGCTGTAATTACTTGAAGATTAATAATAAGTCAAAATTTGATTATGAATCCGTATTAATGATGCACCAAAAAAAACATATTCGATAATTTAAAATCCACGCGCAGACGATGGGCCACAATAGCATGTGAGTAATATAGTGTGAATCGTTGATTTTTATAAAAGTCTCTATTTCATGCAGTAAATAAATCTAACACCGTATGGAATGTTTCAAGTTAATAATATATTTGAGTTAATTACACTTTCGGACTTTGGTTCGGTTGGCGTGTGAAAAGTAGATGATGTAACCTATAGCTATTTTTATGCCAAAACAATCAGGTAACGGAATATCATCAGTCAATACAACAGATTGTCGATTTAACTAGTCCTGTATGAATGATAAGAGACTGACACTTGCGTCACCGATTGAACCATATTGTAATTTAACTGACAACTACATCACCAAACGATGCACGAATGTGAATTACATTCACTCACACTTGTAAACGATTCAATTGTCTTTTATATATTAGCTGAAATATACTGTAGTATTCCAATAAGACAACACCATTTCCTCGTATTCGAAGGACATTATTTCAAAGGAGAGGAAGAAGGAAATAGACTGCAGGGAGAAGTCAAAATCGTCAAACAAATACGTGACTTCAGCGTGTTAGCGAACAAAATACAGAAGGAATAAACTTTTAAACATTAATTGTACAAAATATTGCCGACTGCCCTCCAACACATAAGTAAATACACGAAATTACGAAAATCTGACTACTTAAAAATACTAGTATCAAATAGAAGCTAGTTACGACTACGCATATAGTACATTATATGAATATTTGAGGAACATTATCGGAATATAAAATATTGTGCTACATACTGGTAAGTTCGTTAAAAAGGGTATGTTGCTTCAATTATAATTTTCTAATGTAAATATGGACATATATAATATTTAAGTACAAACTTACGACTGCATAAGCTTTCACTGCAACATTAACAGAAAAAAGATCTACGCAATCTAATATGTAGCTAAACTATAATTAGTACTTAACAGTTTATCTTAATATCAGCTGCCATGAAATAGGTCTACATATTGGTCATACAGTTACCGTGCACTCATTACCTAATTCTTAAGTTCAGTTTTGAGTGCTGTCCCATCCACTACATGTTACTATTATCTTACTACTACTTTCATAATTCATGTCAAACTTGATTAAGGAGTTCAACATGCTTCATGTTTTAGAATTCACACACAATAGGTTCTAGAACAAAACAAAAAATTGAAGCGCTATACCAATCTGACGAAGGCCAAAACTGCGTTCTAGTAACTCCATCAGAATTTTTCCAAGACTAACATTTCACGAAGCTATGTCTTGGCAGGCTGAAACCACGCTTAAAGATGAGGGTAGTCTGAAACTACGCTTAAAGATGATACGCAAATTGAACACAAACGATCACTCGACAGATTAAACAACAACAAAACTGGTTACAGCAAACTACGTGTAAAACCAACTGGATCAATCCCTTCATTGATTTAAATATTTCTACAGACAATGCATAGCAGTATTAAAACGATATACTATCACGAACAGCGTTATATAAATTATTTCTGACGCAACGACGCCACCTAGCGAATACGACAATTAATTTTTCAACAAACGGCTACGGATCGTTCTCAACAACACGGGGATAATTCCGTGCGTGCGATAGATCGTGGAGCTGAAAGTTTTTCTCTCGTAGGTCCCGTTCCCGTAGTTGTTCAAGCTTTTTTTTCAAACGCTTTACAGTACGAAACAACCATATTGACTAATATCTTTGGAAGCACATTGAAACAAAGTTGAAGCGAAAAAAAATCTGCAATAATATACATAGTATAACGGGTTACGTTAGGGCTGAAGGTATTTAAGGCGAAAAAAATTAGTACAGAATAAAAAAATGAAGTTATTAGAAACCAGTCGGTATGCCCATGTCTCCATTTCTATGAAATTACTGCAACTATCGATTACCATAGGACTATCTAAACAATTCGTTAATTATAAGGTGGAAAGTCTCCAAAATTTACCTTTGAATTGCTTTCCCTCTTTCTAATTACTGGATTTGCAAGTTACCCTCAGTGCCAGAAATATTGAATATGCTTCGTATACATACAGGCAATTAATGGTTGAACGAAGTGAAAACTATTTATAAGCACTGGATGTGAAAAAAAAGTTATTTTTTATAGTGGGCTGGAGTACATCCATATAAAAAATGACACTTCAGTTATGGAACTGTATATCAATTTGTATCTCTACCACATTTATTGGTGCAAAGTGAACTGTTATCTATATACCTTACATTTTTATACACTTCAGAATAGCACCCATGAGCTTTCTTGGAAAGAAATTCCCACTTTACACATCAAATCGATTATAATACTGATGGCACTGAAATGACATGACTAAGGTAATTATGACCTGCAACCTTCTAAGGTTCATCTGCAATCCCCTGTCAATGGTAAGACTATTGTGATTTCATCAGAAGTTAGCAAGAGGGTTTTAAAATTTAAGATAACATGTAATGCCAGGCATACACAGGACCATATTCCCAGATAACTTTGAAAAATTATTAACGTCCAGATGTACTATAAAGGGGTGAATTCAATGGACATGTGTAGGGGAAAATCGTTCAGTAATTCATGACTATTCAGTTCACCTGCTAGCAAATCTGGAGCCAAATGTGAGCTTCAATATATCATCATATACAGAGACAAGACTACTAAATTAGATCTGATACCCCTGGCTAATTTCCCATAATTCCACTTCCATTGCGAAGCACAGACAATACCGACTGGTCAACCTAAGCTGCCTTACTCCGACTAACACATCATGCACTACATGGTTGGTCTGAGCGGGATCGATCCGTCAACCCAGGAATCTGGCGATGCGATAGCAGCATCCCACAATTCCATTTCAGCATTGGTGGCATCCATCCAGCTCTGTGACCTCTCGACTGAAGGTCCTAGGTTCAGACGTACTCCTCCCAAGAAGGTGGAGCCCTGAAGCTTATCTCTGTGATATATAGTCAACTGCAAACCAGATTCGTCCATGGGCTGATACAGCTGCATTCGGATGTTGGTGTTCCACTGCGGATTAGAAGACTTCGATATCACAGAGGTTTTTTGCCTAAACTGTTTGTCGGGATGCATCATTCTGTAAAAGAGGCAAGATGATATTCAAGTTGAAAATCTCAACGATAGCAATCTCATGCGAAAAACTAGATGACCGAAACAAGCAAATGCATTTTTAGGCCAATTTGGTCCAATGCTTCTGGAGTTTTTGTTCATAGTTTGGATTTTATCTTTACTGCGCTTGAATTACTGCTAAATAATATCTTAATTAACTATTGAACAGAGTAAAATTTTATCAGGCCCCACAGATCCTAAGGCGAACCCTTCATCTGAATACTATTTTCGGGTCTAGCCGTGCTGTTCCATTACGTAACATGAGAATTACTATCTTACATCTTGACATATCCATCGACCGTTCCATTCGACCGAACCGGAGTAAGATTTTTAGCCTCCTTTATGAGAACATGAAGTTCTCCAAAAGGGGCTTTGCGTTCTCCGGGCGACAGCATAGAAGAAGGAACGTGCCTCAGAGCAACTATGAGATCTCCTTTATACATGGTTTCCTTGACATACTCGGCCTTGATCGCTTCCTGTCAATGCGACAATTAAGTTGAAATCAAAAATGGGTGTACACTATCAGAAACAAAAAACTGTAGCTGATGAACATGAGACATGAGAGCACAATGATGTCACGGGCTGATTCTAACATGTATGTCAATCGCAACAATTTTTAGTTGTTTCAAAGGGTGATACATAGTGCTCGAACCTTTGCTAAATTTGATTCATCATATAAAAGCTACCATAGATACTTGTTAACAAGTCTCACCCCATGTTTCAATTTGGAAAGTTGATATAAAACTTTTGAAATAAAAATTATTTAGAGAGTTTAGAGAGTGAAGAAATTTCCTTAAAAGAGATAGTATCTATAACTATGAATTCCAAAACAAGCAGTAGTGTACAAACTCTTTGTCTGAGAGGAAACCAGTGCTCATTCGTCCCATCCCAATCCCATGTATCCAGTGGTAGTTGGATCTGACCGAGAAACATATTGCGTGTAAATGTTCCTGCATGCCACACGGACAACTCCAGTACTCTTGTACTTAATTCGCTGTGGCTTACGGAGAACTAAAAGCACAGAAAACATTTGTAGGCTAATATTATGAACAAATTCAACAAAAGTAGTTCTTACCTTAAGACATTTATTGTATACTGGACAAACAGTCTTTTTCTTAACGTCCGTCTTCTGCTTGTTCTTTCTCTCAGGCAGAAGGTAACACTTCACGTAAGGATCAGAACGCTTACGCCTTCGGTCTGCTGTTGCCAGGTTTCGACATTCAACTATATTTACAAGCAGTATGTTTGTCCTGGAGTTTAAAAAAAAGACCCACATCAAGCATGTCTTATGGTCATATCATATTAACATAATGGCATACTGCACTTACTTGTAATTAAATTTGAGGGAAAATCGAATTTCGCCGGTGATTGAGAGATCATGTAATTGCATACTGCCCAAACTCATAGTGCTTTTCTGAAAAACAAATTTTCTAAGATTAATTCAGTGCTTAGAGATTAATACACTAGCATTGATCAACAAAAATTGAATGAAATTGAATAAATCGAAAATTTCGGACCGTCAGATCTGGCACTGAAGTAGCCAAGTCTCGATGGATTGACATCTGCAGGCTAGCATTGTCGTCGAGTGTCTGTGAGCCCATCTAAAGAAAATAGTAAATATGGATGTCTCAAGAATACCATAAAACTTCATGGAGTTTTCACATAATCTAAGAGAGGCAACAAAACCAAGTGATATTGTGCCAAGTGCTGAAAACAACGAGTAATGCTATCATGAAATTAATCGACCTTACCTTAATTGACATTTTACTTTTGGGAGAGGGATAAATGTTTGGTTGAGAAGCACTAAGTCTTCTTTGTTCAAGGAGCTTGTAATTCATTCTCACAGATCGTTTAGATGATCTCACAAGTGGCTTAGGAAGACTTGGCACCAAGTCATCGCATTCAATACATTCACAATGTTCTTCTATGTTTTCCTTAGGCCCTTCACTTTAGCGCACATAGAAATGAGAAAAGATTTACCAATATATATGTTAATAAATATTTATTAAAATATTCATGAGTATGGTATCAATCATGAGCCCATGGGTAGTGGGTATGACTATTTTATATATAGCAGGACAAAGTACACACTACTAATATCCAAATCATTTAATTAAAAACCGTTCTGTAATTTAGAAAACCTTTGTTTGACAATTCTTTCACCTCTAGTTTAGGAAGAATTTGTTTAAGTTTGAAATTACCTTCGGTAGCTCTCCACAGTAAGTGTTGACTGTTTCCTACTTACTGCATCATCTCCATCTGGAAAGTATGAAAAATTTCAAACATAACTACAATAAATTTCAAGGTAAAAAACATAGTGCAATGGAAAACCTGCCTAGGAATTTAATCGCTTCCAATTAAAAGTTTAATTACTGTTGTCTTCCAAATCCACAACAGGATATTGATGCCATCGCGACACTTGTTTAACAATGTATTCAACTAATATTTAAATTTAGTCTGACATCTGGTAAAACAACTTCAATAACAATTCCTCCACAAAATCCAACATATGTTTCTAGTGGGTAATTGCTGTCATATCTAATGTAGATTAATTATTAATGGTAGATCAATGTTGGTTTCTTGTATCTGTTGTGGCATCTCATTTCATTAAAAAACATGAATTGGAGGCTAAACCTAGAAGTACAAATATTGCACCTGGTCGACTGCTATAATATTCTTCGAAGGCATTTTCAATACTTTTGGACTCTGTTGAACTAACAGAAGAAGCCTTGTCTGAAAACTTTTCTTCCCTCACACCATCGTATTCAGTTTCAGCAACCCTGCTATTAAAGATAGTACACATTATACTTTGTTGAAAATGTTGCATAGTAACATTGCAAATATGGTGATTACCCTGCTGCCAGATAAGATGCAGGAGAATGTTCCTTTGTCTGGGAATCATCCTGTGCTGATGAAGATCGTGATAACGATGGAGAGGCGGGTTTGGATTTTTTTAATTTGTGTGCCATGTCTGCCAAATCGAAGAGTCGCATACGTGAAGGGCTCTTCGAGCTTGAAAGAGATGAAAAATGATCAAAGGTTATTTTTTTTTCTATAGTTTCAACCCAACTCCTATTTTTCACATTCCAGGACCCAGAGGAGGACTGGCTATTAGACCTTTTGGACAATGGTGAGCTGGGATAGCTGGTGAAAAATGGGCTGCTGGGCCTGGATAAATAAATACAGGAAAAATTGTCAGATAAAACTCCTACTTCCATCCAGAGAGATTCTCCTCTAAATATCAAAAGGTCATTCTTGATGCCTGAATAATTATTGAGCGGAGGAAGCTGTAGCCTATATATAGCCTGTTGGTGCCACTGCATGTTATGGAGTAATCGGCCAACATAGTAGGTGAAGAAAGGGCCAGTTTTAATACCCCAGTCCTACCAGGACCACAAAACAATTCAATCGTGGATAAATAAATTATTCAATATTGATTACTTCCTATGAATCATTATTGCCATGCACCTGCCCTTCAGCCACAGACTGTATCATACAGAATATCATTACTACTCCTAGTTTTGCATTCATGAAATTAATGTTGCCGCTCAAGAACCTTGTAGTTGGACGGTTTAATACACCGACTAACACTAAAAAATTCATTTGCTGAAGCTAGTAACTGTAAAGAGCTATTAGCTTTGGAATGATGTAACTGTAATAGTTTGATATATGTAAAGAAAAAATAATATGCTTTGATATTATTGGTATTTTTCTGACATGACAGCAGACATCACAAACAGGATACCAGGTAAAGGAATCCACTAGTCATTAGTCATGTAAGGAAGTTTGGGAACTATAAAAACATTTCATCGACTCCTGTTCAAACTTTTGGATTTACAATGGATTAGCAGCATTGTATCCAAATCCTAGTGTTTACTTAACTGACCGAGTTGGTGTCGCTGGTTCAGATAACCTCATTTCCTTCTGGGATGATGTTGTAGAAACCTCACTGGAACCAGAATAACTGCGTCTGTAATTTGGTGATCTGCATTAACAAACAACATTGGGATTATATTATTTAGTCAGGGAATGAGTTGAATACCTCAACCTACCTCGCTTTCAACGAATTAATGCTTCCAGTTTCAGCGGGACCTAACTTGCTTGTTCGATTATTGTGCTTATTGGATTCCGTTGAGCTTCCCGTGTGACCTGAGTTGAAGCTGCTTCGGTGGTCATGGTCTGTAAATAATTGTGAATAACATAGTAGATTGTGACATGTGTGTTTCAGCTAGTTAAGGTAATTGTGTTGGTCCATTGCCTTGTCATCGTGTTCATGCACTATAGAGTAACGCATCACAGTACTAATATTCGGTGCTTCTATATACAGCCTTGCTAAGTTGCAATGCTCGGGGTTCCATTCCTCACGAATTAGGTAAATGTATGACTTGCAGACAATACGACTCTTATCATCTTCGAATCGTAATACTTTTGTGGAATTCCATTTTGAAAATAAATTGGAAGGATATAGAGGACAAAAATATATATTAGGGACCTTGAGTATTATCAAGATTGTATTCAACTGTATAGAAAGCAGAAAAAACATCTGTCTCAGTTTGTGTGCTTTACCTTTGTTTATAGACAGCAAAGAGTCAGATGATGCTGGGGTGTACGTTATAGCTGGAGTAGAGACAGCTGATGATTCTGAGTCTGCTCTTTGATGGACTGTATAAAAAAAATTAATTAGCGCTAGAATCTGAAGCTTGAGTGTGTAACAATGAACAATCACACTTAGGTGATTTAATTGTCTATACAGTAACAGGCTTGAAAACAATTTCCTTTATTGGCATAATACTGCCACACATTAATCTCAAACAGTTCCTCTATTGCCTATTGTCTACATAATATACAGTATGATAGTCTATACGACAGTTATTTAGTAAAACATGATTTAGGGATTCATATATGCAGCTCAAACAAGGTACCAGCTGATTTTTGAAGGTCACAATTGGAACCTTTGTTTTATTAAATTTCAATATCATGTTTGCGGATATAGAATAATATTGGATTGCTTTACAATGACATAACATGCACCAAGGATTATCACAATTGCGCCCTCAATTACTGGAAATGTATGACACATTGCCTAGTGGAATTTGGAAATTGTAATGGAACGTGTAAAATTAATAATGGTACGCGTTCTATGCAGTGTCAATTATGTGGACTGGAATTTTCCTATTCTTCTGGGAATTTCTGTCCAGAGGTCAAATTTATTGTACTTGTAAGCTTGGTTGCTGAAAAATTAGTATGAAACATATAATGTTATGTAAATTTGGTAATCTTAGTAAAGAGAAAATTTATTTTGTGTTAAGTGTTGTCTCAGCGGTAATATACTAAAATAATAAAGATTTACTCAGCTGATATTTATTGCAAATCAGATGTGAAATGAAATTTGCTAAGTCTTATCTCCTGTCTATACTATCAACAGAAAAGCAAACCTGGAATATAAGTTACGATATGTAAACTCACCAGGAGCAAATACTGATACTCATAGATGCTTCCAAATGCTAATTAACAATTTAATAGTTGTTAACAATGCTTTCAATTCCTCCCAAATCAAATAGCAAATACATACAATGCAATGGCTTGGATATGACGGCCTGCTTGACCAATGTTGTCCCGTCTTCCATGCTTCGCAACTCCGGTCGCATTATTCCATAAAACCATTCTCCGGTCTCCGCTTTCAGTTGCCTGAAAAAACAGCCTGTTACAAATCTTCAACATTGGTAATCTACCTCAAAGCAATCAACTTAATCTGATTAGGTTTCATGCAGACAGCAAAATAAACATTATCAACACATAGAGCCGACAATAATACTACAAACGTTGCACTCTTTTAGCTATGACTTGTAAATACAGATTGAAGTTCTCTAATCTGATACCCAGAGGTATCTGTTATCCCGTTGGTTTATTGGATTATATAAATCCTACAACAACGGTATTACAGATGTAGTGATTCATTGGCTCAATTTGTTCTGATTTTAAATCCATTTGATTGAAATCGGTTTTCAAATGAACTTTAACCATATCTCTATGCAATCATAAAAATACGTAATTTTCCCAACCACGAAAGGTTGGAAAAATTTAGTACCGATATTAAAGTCGTATTGCATTCATTATTCCGGGAGACGATTCGAAATTTCCCGAACATCAGTTTGAAAACCCGTAATTGGCACATCATTAGGCAGAATATTATTGTACCTTGATGCCTATCCCTTTAAAAGCATTATTATCATAGTTGCATAAATTTAATATGAATTTAAAAACACAACATAGCCGCATAAGTCGTACCAGTATTTTTTTTGGTAACTACTGAATAAATTTACAATGTATGTGGCCAGACCAATACAAAGCTAGCGGTTCAACTTATGTATGTTTTATGATGGTATGTCAGATAAGGCAGTATCGGGAATTGACTACTGTATTTACAACAACAATGTCCAAAAATTTGATATGAAATTTACTAGCGATAGTAAATGATCGTGGGTGGTCTATAGTGAATGTCCAAATGTTACAAGCAAAAGGTATGAACAATTCTGTGGAATCGACATGTTTATGTCGGGAATTTGATGTATTTACTAAAGGTGTATGGTTTCATGACTAATATATCGATGAATCAATCGGGAGATACCATTGAACTGCAACAGAGCAGAACCGTGGGGTTTTCTACAAATCGTTCAGTTGGAAAAACTCTTTAAGGATTTTCTCTTCTACGTAAGTTTTTAAAAAAATACCGTACAGTTTGTGATTTTGTTGGTAGCTTATATATTTATAAGACAAAGAAAGATTATCACTTTGGCGTTGAGGTATGTTGAGATGAGAAAGCAAATCTCTGTCCCACAAGGTCTCAAACATTCATACCACGTTTCTCAAGATTCCTTTTGTGAACTTATATTCAAGGTAGAAGGCATGTGATGGCCCATTGGTATTATTCAATCAATTCAGAAAGCACACTACAAATGTTTTCTATAATTAATCCAAATACCAATGTCAAGACAATAGAAACCATTTAATCTGAACTTAATAGATACCAAATGAGGATAAGATATATTACTGAAGAGCAGAGCCAATTACATCATTATTCACAGAGAAGACTTCAATATATTTTTAGAAAACAATTGCAAAACCATGACATGAAAATGCATGTTGAAATTGTACCATTCACAGAATATACTGTATGTGATATTATAATTCATCACTTCATTTGGTGATGAAGGGATATAATTGACTCACATTTAATTCCACAAACCTTCACAACTTGCTCATTAATAAGCCAGAAAAGTTGCATGTCTATAATTCTTCCTTGGCTTGGAAGCAATATTATTGTACATTAATAGTGAGTATAGTATAAAGCATTTATTTTTTTTCTGAATTTTTATCTATTAATTGCATGATTTCTCAATAAATTGCAGAAAACACAGTGAATTTTAACGGCCCCAAATTCCTTATATAATTCATTATATACTCTTAGCCTTTCGAGGCAATTGATTCAGTTTCAGGCTAACTTTGGAATTACATGAAAGTTGCGAGTATAAGGAAGAGTAATCAATCTAGTGCAAAGGTGCAAATTTGGTTTGGATATATACTTACATAGTTACAGTTACAGATACTTACAAAATGAATGAATAATTCACTTTTTTTGGTCAAGACAGTATTGGGTCAAGACAGTATCATGTAGACTCTTCTAGTCTCATATAGAAAGGTAACTATGAGGTAGACGAGGCATGCGCTGGCTAATTTTAATCAATGCAATATATTTTACATATAATATATTATATGTAAAAATTTCCTTTTTCATAAATAATAATTGGGTAACTTATTATTTTCAGGATATATTTTAATTTGAAGCTCTTTGCAAATTTCAAAATACATTCAACATATTTCAAGATATATATAACAGTGAAAACGTTATCCCGTTAAAAAAAAATTCTCCATGGCAAAAAGTGTCCGCAAATGATTAATATATTTATTTCCTATATTGATTAAGAGTTGGAATTGGAGGTTCCATAAATTGAGAAGTTGAAGGTTTTATGTTCCAATTGCATACCCCTGAGGACCACCTTTTTTATACAGCATGCTATATATTCAGTTACCCTAATGGTAACACTAGAAACAAGTATACGAGGATATCAACTACATTTAAAACACAAGAGGACAACAACAATCTCAGTTCAAACATGATTCAATCTTCAACAGTAAAAAGCTTTGATACAGGACACACAAATGGAGACAGATTTTCAATTCATTCTACGTAGACCATGCTAAACATTCCTTTCACAGTTACAAAGCATATCAACTTTGTACTGGACTAACAGCAAACTCACATTTGGGAGGGTCTTTGATGAAGAGCAAATAATGTTATTACCTGCGTATACTGTAGAATATAACAACACACCTACTTGTTATACAAACCGTAAAGAAAAATGTCAGCAAACATTGTTCATACTGTGTGACGAGGATATAACGTGATGTACATTCTAAACCACAAAGTGGAGAACGCCTTTTATGATAATAAATGTTTAATATAGATAATGTTCGATGATAGTTTTATTGGGCAATACGCAATTGAGAAAGCTGCTGTAGAAAAAATAATGCTAGCAGCACGTCTGGGTAGCAATATCCACAAAGGATATAAAGGCTACAATGAATGTTTTTGCAGCTCAAATACAAGGAAATTAATACCACACCTAGCAACCCACAAAACTAGGAGGATTCTTTTATATTAGTGTTGGTTCATGATCTTTGCATCATCTAATTTCAGTAGACTACGAGCAAAACGTAGTTCGTAAGAAACTGCTTTACTGCATTGTTATAGTGTTATATTTCAAAAAAATTGGAAAATAATGCATAATTCAATAGTAACATTGGCATGTGTTTTAAATACCAACGATTTTGACAAAATTTAAAAAATGGCTCTGCTAGCGCCTAGATTAATTATGGAGCAATATAATGACGTAAATGTGAATTTCAGGCCAATTTAAAAGTGTGAATATAGAAATTTAAATCAACTGCCAAATGAATCATTTCAACTGAAACCGGTTACCATGGAGTATTAATAAAATCTCTATTATTACATTGTTTTATGATGAACACGAGACACCTCACACTAGTTAACACTATGTCATATGCAAAAAATACTCACAATTCTTTGTAGCATACAACACACTTCCAACTGCTGCCATGACCAGTGATGCGACAATCGTGACAAACCTATAATATAATATTATTACAATATTGATAGATTGATATTATAACAACTATGCCTTTTCTAGTTTATATCAGTTCTTGTTACATGACTCATTCATAAATCAGTAGATATGTTTTTCAGATGCTGAAAATAAACATAAGAGACATTTTTATATATAGTGGCAGATAATTAAAATATGAATATGCTTTATGTAAATTGTTGATATAAGTTTAAAAAATAATGCTGACCTTGTGATTGCATAGAGGACACTGAGAAGAGGTATTGAATATCAATCCCATTTTTTCATTGCACCTCGCACACGTCCTGTTGGAATAAGCATTCTCGGCTCTTTTTGCACCCTTCCGTCGAACGGTTCTCAATTCTTTTTTAAGTTTTCTGAAACATGATAAATAATGAAATCTATAATCTGTGGTATTCAAGTGCACGAACATAACTAATACAGGAAATAAAATCGATAGCAGCATCGCAAAAGGACTACAAGTGCAACTATCTAAGAGAAGTTCATGAAATATTCAAGCTTACTAAAAAGTTAGAAGGGGTAAAAGTAGTGAATGTTCGAGAGAGAAATTTCAACATCAGAAATGATTAATTGCTGGAGTATCTTAACTCAAATGATATCAATATATTCAATTAATTATTGTCACATTCCCATGTGAAGATGAAAAACTGTTCAGACTCTTCGTCTATCATTGAGTTGTTATTGCATTCTGGTCGCCCCCCCCCCATTAAGTTTTTGTTACATTCCTGATACAAAAAGGGCTCAAATGTGCATTATGTCTTCATTGGAGTGAGCCTTATGGCAGTGGTTTTTAAACTCTATTATGCCAGGGCACATTTTGCAAAAGTTGATTTTTGACATGGCACACATGCGACTAACTTGCAGCGCAATAGTGTGCCGTGGCGCACTGTTCGGGAAACACTGGTCTATGGTGCTACACTTGCAAACATAAAAGAAAAATTTTGCTGGAAAACTTCAATACTACGTGCAACGAGTAAAAAATGGTACCTTTTTTACATACAACGCTTTCTCATAGCAATATATAAACTGTTTGAAACTTCACATAATCAGCCTTCGTGTGATGTACTTATTTTGGTTATTGGGAAAGGAACCCTTAATAACAAGCGACAAGAATATGACACCACAGTACATCAATTACAGCATGCACTTACGACACTCGGACTTTTTCGTTCTCGCGAATTCTTTCATCTCTCCACAAAACATCTAGTATGGCATCTCTTTCCGATTCCGTTAAATAACCAATATCGACTGCCCCCTGCCATGACTGTAACGATTCAGAAAGCAATACGAAAATACACAGTTTAGTAGTTACAAGTTCTAGTTAATACCAGATACAGAATTTATTTACGTACCTCAGGTCGGGGAGATAATTGTTCAATATTTCTGACCAGCGACATCGTGAAACAGGTGAAATTTGATCTTCACTATTTGTGATTCCGTATTGGGCAATTTATTCCTTATACAGGATCACATTCTAAACTTAGTTGCGCGTGTTTGGACAGGAATGAACACCACATCACGACGAAAGTACACTACACGTAAATAGAAACACTATATTTGAGACTTGAATATAACTTTCCAAGTGCGATGAAGCGTAGTAAACTTGAAGAATTGAAGAAAAAATGCCGATATCCACAAATGTACAAGGCGTCATCTTACGGCGGAATTTACAGAATATTTTAATCACCGGTAAGCACAGTAGAGAAAAACGATAGGCGAATTCACTTCAATTGTCCAGTCTTTTTAAATATATGTATGGTTTAATTTGAAACAAACGCAAAAACGCATTCTTTGAGGCTGGTCTCGGGACAAGATTTAGCTCATACAGCTTCCTTCAAGACCTTTCCTACCTATACTCCCATTGGGTCCCAAGTCCCTTCTTGAACTTCCGCAGGGGGGACAATGCACCCTCTATACACGATGCACCGCGGGCGGTAGCATTGCTATCATAATCATATCGTGAGATGCCGATTTCACCAGACAGCCTGCAAGCATTTAGCACAGGGCCCATTGTGGGATTTGACTTGGTTAGACTTGGTGAGACCCTAATCCATATAGGCCTTTTAGGACCCTCATTTGCAATATTACACCAAATGGTCTCATAAAACTGTACATTGATTAGCTTATGCCTAAATCCGGCGCTGTCAAATCGCACGTAAATTCTAGCTTATAGCTATTTCTCAAGTAATGCAAAGTTGTGAACAGTTCCATGACATTAAATTGTTTTCTACCACGATTTATAGAGGACATGGACATGGAATTTAGCTTCAAACCAGGTGTACAAAATATGGATTTATTTAGGTGATATGGTGCAAAAAATTAGCCACAGGAAGTTAGATATGGAGCGGGCATAAAAATCTACACAATGCTAATAATTAACAAGGCCTTCGAATTTAATAAAAGATGCAGAATTTTAACGCGACACCGCTGTTGCTAAGATACATATAGACTCTAATTCGCTTAGTGGAAATTACGAGTACAATACTAGTTGTATTTTGTATGTAGAAGTACAATCTAAGGGACATAATCATACTAGCATAGTAAATATAGCCGGTGAACCTATTGCACCGTGAGTTGTATCGGATTATTTAGCAGTAGGCTACTTATTTCCTAATCGGATTTTACATATGCATTTTTGATTACAAATGATGTAAAATAGTAGAGATATTGCGATTATATAATACTTTTGAATTAGTAATACTGCAATATGAATGGTTACACTTAAAGTTTCAATCTTTCAAGATTACCAGATACGAAAATAAAACCACATGCGCAGCAGCTGTTGTCGCACATATAACAAATCGCACGTAAATTCTAGATTGGAATATGGTAAGCTTTGAATAAGTTTAGTACGATCATATCTGCGTATAGTTCCTAGAACAGTGGTACACTATTTGGATTTATCACGGATAAATATGGAGCCTGATAGTAGCAATGTTTCTACCAAATCAACGCAAACATCAGAAGAGATTGATGCCCTAAGTCAAGAATGGCTTCTGATGAAAGGAGCTCAAGATCTTCGAAAAGACAATGCCCTTGTTGATGTTACATTCATCGTAGGAAGTGTAAAACTACCGCCTTGTCACAAGTGAGTTTGTATTGAGATTGATAATATCTTAATATTACATCAGGCTATCTTTTTTACCGCTTGCGGTATAAATATGATACTGGTGATTAGTTGAAACGAGCCTTGAACGACTAAAACCATACAGCTATACCTTCTAGTCCCGAACAAGGCATTAGGGGCGATATGTTGATATTTACCGGGGAATATCCGGGAATGGAGGAAAGAGCTTTCTGTGAAATTCAGTACATATTTTAACCACGTGATATTGATGAAATGGCCTGTCCGCCCCCGTCTGTACAGGATGATCTCCTGCTTCAACTATGATGATCAACCTGCTTCAAAATAAATTATGGGTTACTTGTAATTTCCACCAAGAATACATGACATCTACCAACGTCCTAATTTATCGTTAAAATATTACACAGGTTCGTTCTTGCCTCGAGTTCGCCATATTTCCGTGCAATGTTTACCCATGGGATGCGAGAGCAATACATGAGCGAAATTGAGATCAAAGATGTCGACGAGAAGTCTCTGCGTCTGGCTTTAGAATACTTGTATGGCGAACGAATATCAATGGATATCGACAACGTTCAGGGTCTCATGGCGGTTTCCAGTCTTTTGCAGGTTAGGAACAAGGCGAGCATTGTCACGAATCTAACTTATTCGGTTTGAAACAGCAAATATACTATTTCAGATAACGGGATTGTATGCAAAATGCCGGGATTTCATTATCCGTAGACTGGAAGTTGCAAACTGTATATCGGTTTACCAATTCGCAAAATCACTGTGCTGTACGAAATTGGAAGAAGAAGCGTTTTGCATGATATCAAGAAAGTTTGCCGATGTTGCAGGAACCTTCGATTTCCTGCAACTCAGCAAATCGGATTTATTAAATGTTATTTCCTCTGACAATCTTTGGGTGAGTTTCGGTAATTATAAATGTATTACCAATACAGCAATGATTGACTTTTCTTGAACTTCATCCTTTGCAGGTGAAAAAAGAAGAATCCGTATACGAAGCTGCGCTTGTGTGGTTATCGTACGATATCGCAAACCGAGGTTGTTATATCGCTGAAATATTTTCGCATATACGTTTTTGTCTCATGGATGAAGATTATCTGAACTCTTGCGTAGCAGCGGTAAGTGATTTGATCCTTATAATGCTGCAAATACAAAAGATCTTATCTATATTAAACGAAACAGTTTGCCTGTCTGTCGGTTTTTTCCGTCTTAAACTTAATTATTCCTCAACGGCTATTCACTAAATTTGGCACGAAGGTCCAGATGCATTTCACAATAATGCATGGACAAACAAAATCCGGATCTGAGCTCAAAAGGTGAATTCCTGAACACCACCTAGGGAGCTTTTAATATACATAAAAACACAAAATTGAAAACAAAGGTCGAGCAAAACCGGACAGCTCTGCTATTGCAGAATATCGTTTAATATTTCCCATGTTATATCAGGAGGAAATCTTCACATCATTTCCACAACTACGAGTTCAAATCGAAGCTGCACAATCTTATCTTAGCACAGCCAGGCGAAGCAACAACAGTTCACAAGCATATCATGATTGTCCAAGTACAATGCAACCTTCGAACCAATCAGAAAATTTAGGTTCGGTAAGTAACAGCACCGTGGATTATCCATCATACCTCGTACCTGTCGAGGGTTTGGAAGACATGGTTCGAATACCCTTGGTCACGACCCCGAGGGCAGGTATGGCTACTGAGGAGATGCTGCTTTTTACAAACGGACGAAAAACATTCCTAGTAAGCTTGGACAGGCCTACCAGGTATTACGGCTGCGTTGATGGTAAACCCATTCTAAAGGATGCAAATTTGGAGTGTACAAGTTTGAAAGAGGAGACAGCTCGTGGTTATTCTTCTGACATTTCAATAATGAAAAATCCCGAGGTGCATTGTACAACCGATGGAACTGTTTTTCTTGTCGGAGGTAGGATGATAACTTAATTTAATAGCTTTACCGACCTCGGCACAACATTACTTTATAATGAAAGACAACACAGTGTATTATTGTTTTCAAAGGACTTGAGGTTGATAAGATTCCATCCACCACTATTCGCACGAAAGTATATACTCTCCAGCCAGAATCACTCGAATGGAAAAGGTGTTGCTCTCTACCAAATCCTAGATGTATAGCAGCTTACGGTGATGGATGTGACAATTTCTACGTGTTCGGTAAGCAGGAAGATATGTGGTTGTACTTTTGATTTAAGCAATAATTATCGCTTTTTATGCAAAACGTTCTCTGTTGGGACTCCAGTCAGTTAAGAGTAAATTTTGGCCCCTGATATATTATTGCTAACTGGAGTCTGCTGTATTTTATATAGGTGGGAAGGCTTTGACGAAAGGAGAAGTGCTATCTACCGTACATAAGTACAACAGGATGGAAAACGTCTGGGAGGAGACAACTCCAATGACTGTGGGATTATACGGACACGCTACAGCCTCCTTGCACGACAAAATATATATCGTTGGTGGAAAAACTGCAGAAAAGGTGAAGATGATTTTAATATAGCTAATTACATTGTCAAATGGTATTTTCTATATTCAGGAATTATCGTCATCTACGTTTTATTTGGATTGTGTAACTCATCAATGGGTACAAATCGCGTCATTGGCGGCTCCAAGGTTTCTTCACGGAGCCACAGCGTGCGGAAAAAGCGGCGAAATATATATCGTAGGCGGTTCGAACGAAGATGGGGTTTTGTACAGCGTTGAGGTTGAATAACGCTACTACTGGCATTATATTATATTATTATATTGAATTGACACCAAAAATTTCGAAAACTTATAATTTTCAAGGTTCTTAATATTTTGGAAGACAAATGGCGATTCGGAGAGAGCTTCCCTGGAAATCGATGTGCGCAAACGATAACCTCAGTCAAAAATCAAATTCTTTCCTTTGGTGGATATGTTACAGAAAGGTAACTAACATATAAACTAGTATACAATTACATTTAATACGTGTAAATATTTTATCCTTTCATTCTTCATATCCACAATTCTAGGGAAGAAAACGGCAAATTTTCATCGAAAGAAATGCATGATGTGTTTGCATTGGAGTCAACTTCTAACCAATGGAAACAAATAATAAGAAGAGTGAAAGGCACAACTGCATGCACAGTGGCTTGTACAAAAGTTCGACTGAACCGTTCTAAACTTTTTTTAGCAAAGAACTTCACCGAATGATTTTTGAGAGTCTGCGGTGATAGGGATCATACAATGGAAACATAGATGATATGTGATGAGTTGAAAAAGTAATATACTAGAATTGCAATACAATTATTATAAATGGATGGTTAAACTGAGTTAATTTACAATAACTGCGGAACGGAACGGAAAATAAAAAAGATCCAAACTGTATCCGGTACAATTGTAGCGCTCAGTAATATATCAATAATAATATATCATCGTTTTAACGCTTTTGTAGACAGTATGCAATATATAAAAATACCTCTTAAGATCTTCAGGTGTTGAAGCTACAAACTATGTTTATATATTATTTATGTACAAAATTATTAACATGCATACATCTGGCCCTGCTACGTGTTACTGTTTGAGCTCTACATACGGAAATAGGATAATAATAAAATATAACACTATGTATATCATGTATACCTTACATTATTGAGAGAGAAAAATTTACTAGTGTGATACTACTTTTGTGTCGTATTGGTATAAATATATTAGCCGGAACAAATTTAAATGCAATCGAAAACGCATCCTTATGTTCTCTAATTAATTAGTTACTCATATTATGCAACTTCGCGCTACGCATCGATTTTTAGGAATGCATTCGTCTAACAAATCGATTGCAAGGAGTTCTTAAATCCTCGTTTTGGTGAAGTATTTCACGTAATTTAGGAATATGGGTTGGAGTTGGGTTAGATCGGAATCCCCGAAGAAAACGGGGATTCGGTGAAATTATTGACATATTCAGGAAATTTACGAAATTGCCAGTTTCACAATTTTCCTGAAACAAATATAGATCTAACACGAGTAAACTAACTCACTTGCGCCATCCCGAGGACGCAATTTTACAATTGAATCAGAAGTTTTTGTGATTGTTGTGTCTTTGGGAACAATCCATTAGATGTCGCAATAATTATCGATTACTTTAACCGCTTAACCTGCTACCCTATTTCTCACATATGCGCGACATTTTCTCCGACTTTATTACAGTAATTTTAGACTATATTCACGTTCTCGCAGTCACCCGTTGCTTTGACACAATTAAACATGTACAGTTGTCATGAATTTAATTCTGATTAATAAAACAAAACCAATCATATGAACAGAAATGACAATACAGAAACCGTTCCTATTTAAATCAGTTATGAAGTTACACGTCAAAATTCAACATTCAAGTACACAAACGGAGCGAATTTTAAACCCAGGATTCATAATTCGTAGACCACTTTACTGGGAATTGCTGACAAACGCATCTAATCAAGTTGAGTTCAGTTTTATTTATTTTTATACGGATTATCATAGTCCTGATTTTCTGTAAGTAGCAAGAAAAAACATTTTATGATGCATAAGAAATTAGAAAAAGTGCCGACAGTATCTTATTCGAAAAATATTCTACATCGACCAGAGTGGGTTGCCCCTGATAAACCAGTGCCAATTCCATTACTGAATAAAAACGTGTTGAATGGCCGACCAGACAACGTATTGAAAGATGGTGTCTGGATTCAAGTGCAGCCATATAGCGAAAAATCACTTGCAGTGGTAAGTGTCTAATTTCAATATGAATATGGTAATGTAAATTAAGAAAAGCCATTTGCAAGTTGTAATTTGCGAAATGAATACTCTACCTATTAAGTTCAAGGACATAACTTAAACAATGAAGAAGAAAAAAATCACTGAGATATGGGAAACTCAAACATCATTAAGATTTATAGGAAAACTAAAATCCTAACATACAAATTCTAATATGGAGAGTATTTTAGTCAGACTACGCTACGGATTCCGGTGTGTGGGATAAGGTTGAATTTAGGGATGACCTTCTACTATGCTAAGAAACTTTTTAGCGGTTATGGCGACTGTACGATACAACGGATAGTGACTACAGGCTTATATGATACCAATGAATTCAGTACAGAATTTTTGTCTGAACTATCTGTACTCTGGGCTTTTACTCAAAAATATTGTACAGCTTATGAGCTGAAAAACATAGCATCCCTGACCTACATGCAACATGGTGGTATTTCTGATGCAATTTAATTGTACTACAAGCACTGAGCTCTATCATAAAAAATTTGCAGCTCGTTAATAGACAGGCACACAAACTCTGAACCATTAAGCTATAGCCTCAATGAATAACACACACTTTATAAGCTGTAAATAGGAACTGAACCGTAACATTCTAAGTGTCTTGAACCAGAACGAATTGAAGAATGAAACAAGTTGGTATGGTTCAGAAATACAAGGCCAAAAATGGGATAATGTATATTTAATTATCATCGTACTTCTACATCTTAGCTTCAGTAATACAATGAAAAATCTCTATATAGTTTATATCAGTATATCCCATTAAACTGGACTATTACCAAGAACTACTACTTACTATCAAGGAACAGTTGTATGAGATACCAAACTCTGTATATTAAGATAAGTACAGTTGACCCTTAAACTGCTTCCTAGGAGCTCGCTTACCAGTGGATAGTAAATAAAGTATCACAGCTACTCAAACACTGCTGTTTAGCTCACACTAAGTTTACACACTTATCTATGAGAGTGCTCTACTACACAGTACTTAAAACTAATGACGTATAAAGGGAAAAAATATGTTTGAAGATGCAGTTATGATAGTAGTCTAAAGTCATCATTTCGTTTGCGAAAATGATTATTGCCTGGCGTTTGCAGTCAGTATTAACCCTCTACAGACAACGCACTCTTGCCACCATACGCGAAATTCTTGTCGGTTCGACACTTAAGCGACATGTAGGTAACAAAAGGATACAATATCATACTATACAACATGTGTTATGATACAAGTTCATAAATATATTTTATATTAACGTTTTTAAAAATATTCATAAGCGTGAAGTGAAATCGGCAATCCGCTGGACTGTGGTTCGCTGAGAGAATTGGGTGTTGAAAACGTGATTAACGTCAAAAATATATCATAGCTCATTATATGGTTCCATGACGTGTAAAGTCGGTAGGCGCATTGTTATTTGAGTATTAATCAATGCTGTAGGTTCAATTAAAACCATTCCTGCTTTGCGTACTCTTGATAATCACATGACGCACGGTTACGTCAAAGGTGAGAGATCACGCTCCATCGGGTGGTTCCCCTGGTTTCTATAGTTGGAATGGCAGAACTACTTCACCATGTTTCGTAACTTCGAATTATGCGTTTTCTTTTGCTTATTTTGTATTGTTCTTGGCAATATACCATGCTATATGAGAAAATATTGCTCGGACTGTGTGGTATGCGTGTGCAACGCCACTTACTGTGATACAACAGAAGCGAAAATACCCGAAATTGGCCAGGTTTTGGTATACACCTCTTCGAAAGATGGCCAAAGACTATCTGAGAAAGTTATGGACATTTCTTCGTTAAACGTACTGAATAGATATACTGTAGACGTTGTCAATATCACCGTGCAAACGAATATTACTTATCAAATCGTTATTGGATTTGGAGGTGCTGTTACTGATGCAGCTTCCATGAATATGATGGCTCTTTCAGCCCAAACAAGAAAAAACCTCATCGATTCTTATTTTGCAAAGCACGGTATTGAATACAACATGGCCAGAGTGCCCATTGCCAGCTGTGACTATTCCACACGTCCGTACACTTATTTGGATTATCCAAACGATTTCAACCTGTCTAACTTTTCTTTGGCGATGGAGGACTTTAAGTACAAGATACCCATTTTAAAACAAATCATGGAAGCTTCTTCTAAACAGCTTCTGTTTTATGCCAGTCCTTGGACTGCTCCTGCGTGGATGAAAAGTAGCGACAGTGAAACCGGATACGGAAAGCTGACCGGGGTTGCCGGTGACAAATACCACAAGACCTGGGCTGAATATCTCGTGCGCTTCTTGGACGAATACAAAAAGGAAGGAATCGAATTCTGGGGCATGACGATGCAGAACGAGCCTTCGAACGGATACATTATTCCCGGTAAGTGGCAGTGCATGGGATGGGACCCGGAGTCTCAGCGTGATTTTGTAAAAACTGATCTTGGTCCTGCGATTACAAGGAGTGAACATGTTGGGATCAAGCTTATGATTCACGACGATCAGAGACTGTTTCTACCGAAATGGCCCAGCATCATTCTCTCAGACAAAGAAGCCGCCCAGTACGTGTCCGGAATAGGCGTGCACTGGTATTGGGACTGGCTGATCGGACCGGAGGTCTTGAGCGCCACTCATGAATCTTTTCCTGATAAATTTATCCTTGCCACAGAAGCTTGCGATAAGACGCCGCCTCCTAAAGAGATAGGATCCTGGGAAGAAGGTGAAAAGTACAGTGAGAGCATATTGGACAACCTGAATCACTGGTCTGCCGGCTGGGTCGATTGGAACATGTGTCTGAATCTCCAAGGTGGCCCGAACTGGGTGAATAATTTTGACAACAGTCCGATCATAGTGAATACCACAGCTGACGAATTCTATAAACAACCTATGTTTTATCATCTTGGTCATTTCAGCAAGTTTGTTCCAAACGGTTCCGTTAGGATTCATTCTGGCAGCACTGACAATGATTTGAAATTTGTATCTGCACTAAGGACAGACAATACCGTTGTCCTCGTCGTATTGAACAAAGGAGACAGTGATAAATCTATCTCGGTCAAATCCGGGGCTGTAGAAATCCAAGGCAACATTCCTTCACGGTCCATCCAAACATATCTATGGCAAAATAAATGATTGCTTCTTTATCTTCTCGTTTGTCTATATACATTCAAATAAATCACCTTTGATTTGAATATTCCAACCACTGTTTAATGATCATATCCATAAAGATTGCATAGAATATTCAGTTGCATTAGTGTTATCTTATCTTCTTATCAATGTGAAACCGATATTTGCATAAAATTGGAGTATTTTGATTATTCTTATTAAATAATGAAAGTCGTAAACTTGTGGTGAATATAGATTACTTGGGGGAATAGCTTAATACATGCGGGTGTATTAGAAGGTTATGCTTACACTTCCATTATCAGTGGCATACATTCTGGGTGTGCTAGGTGAGCACAGCACACCCACGATACATTCATAAATATTAGCCTTACCCAGTATTATTATATTGTATCATAATGAGAAACTAGTTATTCTGTCCCATTGCAAAATATTGTGGCAGTTGTTCTGATATAGCACTGCACAACCCAACTGTATCATGATATGGCATATGAGATAATGGGAGACAAAACTAGGGCGAGTGATATCAGCTCTGTTCGTTTCATGGTGAGAAGTTGTGGTGATATGCCCAGTTTCAGTTTCAAAAATTCCTCGCATTTTCGTTCCTTTTATCTACTTCAATCTTATTAATCTTAAATATTATATAGTTGCAGTAATTTTACTCCTGCAAGAGTAGTAGCACAGCGGATGCCGTGTGATAATAACTATCATATGCTACTGTTCATTATTTAGTCTGTGACATGGAACATTTATTACAATTCCAATTTTGCTTCAATTGCCAACCTATGTGTAGTTAACTATTGAAAGTTGCAGTTCATTTGCTACCCATGGTTAAGAAACACGAGCACAACTTGGATGACAGAACCGTCAGAAATAAACACACTTATACTAAAATGTGAAGGATACTTTCCTATAAAGTATGAGCTAGACAAATCAGCACAAACTGATTATTTCTAAATTACTTATTTATTATTGTATGAGCATGTATAAAAATTAGTGTTAGGTGAAAGCAAGAACATGACTGGGGCAAGAATTAGGCATTGTAACTGCCTAAATTTCCGAATGCATTTGTCTGAATGAACCCCAAGCAGCAAACTAAATGTCTTACATCCATCATAAATACATGAACTCTAGCCTCAACATATTACTAATTTATGAAAAAGATTGAGATGTCCTTTTTCAATTGTTCAAGATTGCAAACGAGGATATATTGCATCAACAACAATCATTATACTATATCAATGAGAGTTACATATAGGAGCATTGATCACCTTAGGAAATTGCTTTGAATAAAATTGGAAAAAGTATTGAAACTCAAACTCAAACATATTTTACAACTGCTAGAACAAAAGCAGTTATAAACGGGGTATCTTGTTTCTGGGTCTAATAATATTGAAAAGACTATTTAATTTTACCTTATTACATTGTCATCAACTTGTGGTTCAGCATGATGCTATCATTGAACAAGAGAGGATTGACAGAACTCTGCAAGAAAAGGAAGAAAGACTGAGGAAATTCCAGCAAGATGTACAGCGGAGAGTTACCCGAATAGCAAGAGCTCAAAAACAACTTGCAACTAAAACACAAAGCCAAAATGTGTGTTTATAAGTTAATGTGTTCTCTATATAGTGAACATTGATCAACTCTCATTATTAATCTCAGCAAGCAAATATTTCTTTATTGAACGATATGGCACTACAATGAAACTCTAATTGCAATGATTTGTTAAGCTCTTCAATGTCAGAATACCAAGGAATATTCCTTTTGTTTGTACTAGCTTTCAAATATAAGATTATTTCAACCCTGAAAAATTTGCTGAATGATTGTGCTGTTATCTGGGCTTAATTTATAAAAATTACTTCTTTAGAGTAATAAGTAAACTAGTAAAAATCATGAAATCAATTACATTAATGAAACAATCCTAGATACTGGGTAACACCAGCATTAAGTATACATAGCAATGGCATTAATAACATTTGGTCTTTTGCAACAGATGAGGGAAGAGCAAAATATTTTATATAGAAGTGTTACTGCAGCAGAGACTTTAAGCCCAATGAAAAATCGTTGCTCCTACAATATCAATCCGGTCACTATTGATGCCTCTGGGAAGCTGACAACATATCAGAGAGAAAATGACAAAATTGAGGTTTCATCACAAATGCACGGTTTATGCATACATATTTGAAAAAAAAATTACCTTTTTTGTCATAGGCAAACTCAATGTTAGAACTACAATCAACCGAGGTTGGGAACTTGCAACGAAAAGCAAGACTTAATCTTGTACGAAGGAGGTTAATAAAACAGAATGATACAGATGAAGACAATAATGAAACAGAACCTACTGTTGAGGAATCATTGCCAGGAGGATATTGGGGAACGAGTGTCACAAGAGATGTAAATATATAGACAGAAAACATATATATATATATGTATATAAAAGACTGGGATTACCATATGCCAACCTTAACTGATTATGAATATCTTTTGCTGGTACTAGAATGTGATTAAAATTAGATGCTATTAACAGAAAAGTTGTGTTTTCTGTTGATTACTGGCAGGAGGAGCTTATATAGTTTTGTAATTCTATAAATCATTAATCCCGATTCACACAAACTTCCAATGATAAAAATATTTTTCAACTCAATAATACTTGGACGAGTAGGAATTGTAAAATCTTTCTGACAGAAATCAGGTGCTCGTTTGCTCTCCAAACAATGTGAAACACTCGCTGTGACCGATGATAAAACTGACTTAGAGCAGCCTGAAACTGTTACGGCACTCTCAGCACCTCACAACATTGCTATAGCAGCGGTACAAGAGGGCATTATGTGTAAGTAACTAGTGAACACAAGCAAATATTCATGGAACTTTCTGTGTAACAGAAACTAAATATATGCAGCTTCGCCAGCGATCAAGTCAAAGTTAAATAAAATGAATGTGACTGTTACTTCGAACCTCCCCGAAGCGTATTCATCATTTGAAAATACAGACCAGGAGAACGAAGACCCAAACCTACAGTTCCCTCCAGCACCTGCTTCATCGCTTGCTCCGAGCTCAGTGCATTTTCGATCAGGGGCGGAAAAAAAATGGAAGAAGTATGGGATTAATGACTGATGGTGGTAAAAACTACAATTAGAGGCTCCAGATAATTTCCAACAAGTTCCAATTTCAAACACTAAGTAACTTAACTTCCCTTTGTGAGGTCCAGTATAAAAAAATGTAACATGACCGAACAATAAAAACAACTAACATTCACTTCAAAACTCGAATATATATTAAGAGGTTCAAAGAAATCTTAGGCATTGTTATTTGGCATTATAGGTTCTGGTAAGGGGGGACATACTGTAGCACTACAATCTATATCAAATAGTATTCTCACATGATGGTCAAACTTCATGCCACAAGTTAATCAATTATTTTCAATAGACAGGAGGTGATTCCCTGTGACAGGCTCGAACATGCCAGTAAGAACGGAGTTGAACATAAAATCGTAAGCAGGATGGGGAATTCGATCAAACCTCACAGATGTATTCCCACAGAAAATATTCTGAAAGGTGAGAATCAAATGCTGGTTATTTGTATAATACAGATATAGAATTCAAATATTTGTTACACAGATAAGTTGCCTTGTGTTGCTCCTGGTGTGATAGAGCACGAGAAGAAAAAAATGGATCAGCAGAGCAGGTTGCTGTGCCGCAGAGTGTTTTCAGATATGGAAAGAGAAAATGTCAGGGAAGAACGTCGACGGAGAGACCATAAGCTGAAAGTGGATCAGTAAGTTATTCTGGTTATTCAAATAATTAGTGTTTTGGTTTTGCATTCTCATCTTACCTGAGGAAAGTGATAACCCTCAAGAGAAATGTAGTCTGTTACAGCATACATTTTACAATAGAAGCACTGTTTCCTCTAAGCTCACAACCAGTGCAATATTTGAAATTATTGTGTGCTCGAATGGTTACACAAGTACAAAGTATGGAATAAACTATAAAATAATACTTTGGGTAATACAGTCAAATGTGTATTATATTAAAACATGCTAACAGCAACGAGATATTGGCCTTGCCAAAATTATCTTGGAACAATTTCAAGTATACATTTGTACAAGCATTCAGTACTTTTGTTGCAGGAAAAACATTCGCACAACAACTAAAACATTGATTAGAACTACCATTGTCCAGAAATATACATGGTTTAGCCATCTGCCAGATGTATCAAAAAGCCAAATTTCACATAGAAGTGCATCACAAACATACTACACTGCATCACTAAAGCGCTAACAACAATACTCCATATCATGTACATACTATCCTGAATAATAGATATCTGGTTACAATCTGAAGACATATTTTTCAGACTACGTGCAGATAAGGAAGCCGAGCGTCTGAATCAAGAGAATGCACAGCTTGATAAAATTCATGCGGCTGATTTGGAGCTCGAGGAAGCAACATTGAGGAAACAGAGGAAAGAAGAAATGAAAATTAAGAGGCGAGAAGAAAAGAGTGACAGACAGAAACGTACTACGAGGTACGACTGCTTCACCTGTATGGTAATGGAACTTAGCTGCATTATGCTTGAATTTCTTTGTTACATATATCTTCAGATTCGTGTCAGCTTTGAAGGCTCAAATAAAAGAAAAATTGCAAAGGTGTCAAGTCGAGCTTCCTCCACTTTGCTGCTGTGCAACAACATTTTGGGAGACTGATCCATACACATGTGCCAACAACTGTGTCTTTTACAGGAACATAGAAGGTATGCCTAACAACTATTTCCCTTAAATATTATCTTCTCATAGCATTATATTGCTCATCACCATGCATTTCTTTTTATTAAACCGATATATCATTTAGCATGCTTCAGAAATAAATAGTCATTTTCTTTGTTTAATATATTATAGTACAATATTAAACCACGCAGATTTATATTTTCAGCATACACATATGCACTGCAATCGGTTTTGTCGTCGGTGGAAAAAAATCTAGGAACTTGTAGGCATGAAAAAGTACAAGATTACAGCGTTATTTCACTTCTGATGAATGATGACTAGATATGTGTATTATAGTAGTTTTATGATTGTGTATTAGTGTTGATCGTACCATATTTTGCAATAAACTATTTTGGCAAGATGATGCTTTTGATTGCTTTTATTCTTGTAATAAATACCGAGAAGCAGCTCTCAAGTTTAATTCCAATTCCTGTATACAGATCACAGATATGTTTATTACACAGTGTTCAGTGGTTAGGCAATCAGTATCAGAACACTTGTCCTTACCGTTATAGGAATTTTACAAGTTCGTGGATCACTTTTTTGTCGCGAATGTCTTAAGTTGTCATAAACGTGAAAATTGAAGTGCCGGGCAAATTCTTCACAGAATCGGACTCCGCGAACGCTGTTACCTATAAAAACAACCGCTAAGAAACTAATACAGTTTACACTTTTATACAGTTTACAGTCCGTCATCAGCTGATGCATCACAGCTGCATATAACATTTATGACAAATATATGTGGTGCCCTCTATAGTGAGTGAAGTTCGGTAGTATACCTCTTTCATCAAGTGAAGGACTCCATATCATAATTCCCATCACATTGGGAACAACAAGCATCAAACCTCCAGCCACACCAGATTTAGCAGGTAAACCAACCTAACAAACCAAAGAAGAGTTTATCAAGTTTATGACAGTTCTTGACAACAATACGATATATAGCAGCCATACATAAAACGCGAATACTCCGGAGTAATCGTACATTCCGCACGAATGCATTAACGATAAAGTATTCCTAACTGCCACTGGATCCAGAACTCTTCTGGATGGCTTCAAGGGGCAAACACCACCATTTGCCAGTGTCGCGGAAGCCACGGATCCAGATGAACATGTCATTTTTACAGCACACAACTGAAGATACAAGTCAACGGTTTCTGCCATCTCGGTCGGATGTGGGAAGCACTAATCATGGAATACATGCTGGGTGAGTGATACAAAGATAGTACGGATAACGAATTGAATTTGAAAACTTACGTTCTTTTCTTTCAGGTAATAAGATAAAGCATAATTTCTGTATGAAGTTGCTTTCTCCGACTGAAAAACCGCATTATGAAATGAAACATATTCATTGGCGGCCATTTCACTTATAATACTTTGAATCTGAACAAAAAATGAACACATACCAGTACTTAGTTTTGTTAGATTGAATCATATTCAAAATTTGACCAACAGATCACATTAAACAGGAGAATTTCTTTTGTTGTTCCACTTTTTTAGAGTAAATAAGAATAATATTGATGACAATGCAATAATCAAGAATTCAAAATATATCGCTATATCCACAGTAATAATCTAAAATAAAAGTAATCAATTATTTTTACCTTTTGTCATCAATATGAACAGATAAGTTAAGAGCACTGTAAGATCTCTTTGTTCATGATATAAGTTTGTGCATTGTGAGGCTATCACATCAAATTGAACTAGGACACTATCGAAAAAAGTTTGAAAACCCTACCATAGATCACTAGAATACTCACATAGTCAAAACGCTCTGCAAGTGGAAGCTCTGGTCTTATCATGGAACATACAACAAGTGCACCAGCATTGATCATTGGATTATGAGGCTGATCTGCGCAAAATATTTTATCAAATTTAGGATATTTGATTAAACAAAGCACACTGACGTAAATATTAAATAAATCACAAACCAAGAAAGATTTTGGAATAGTGGCACATAATCCAACAAATAAGTTACTAAATAAGTCACTGTCCATGAACAAAACTTAATTTTCATATTTACAGAAGCTATGTACCGTCTCAATAGACCTTCTCAATCTATGGCCCGCATACCACCTTATATTTTCGATGTATATATATTCTGGATAGCCTTACCATCTTCATTTAGTGTAATTGCATTGAATAAATTTCCGCTCTGTTCCTTGCCAATATACTCGTGAACATGCCTGGATGTATAGTCAGAAACGGCTATGGCGTATTGGATTGGTTTGATGCACGACTGCAGACAAAAAGGAACTTTCGCATCGCCGAAATCGAATCTTTGAAATTCAGATAAAAATGTTTACCATAAGGAAACACATGCAAAAAGTGACAACAAAAAAGCTTGTAACTCTTAATTATTTATACGAGAATTACCACTGAGAATTAATGCCATATATGTTTATATGTTTCAGCTGTCCTATACTATGATAAAATAATCTCATAAAAAGAAACTGTGTGCATGCATGACTCCTTGGGTTCTTGACTTATTGCTCTGAAAATTCCCACAGAGGTCCAGCAACCCATCACAGGAGCTAGTGAACAATAAGATAGTGTATACATAACATTAATTATAAAATACCGTTGGCCATCTACGGTGCACAGTGAAATTCCAAATCGTGACGAATCTTCTTTCGCGAGTTGCGGAATATATGTAGCCAGCTGTTTACAAGAATTTAGCAATGTGAAGTTTCATAGGGCTGTACAATTTGATAGAAGGGCTGATCACAGCTTCTTCCCCGCTAAAGGGTGCAGAGAGTTCCATTTACAAAGAATACCGAGTTAGCACCACTTTTACGGTCACTTTTATGAAAATTAAGTTAGCATTGGGTAAACCAATTCCATTTATATCCTCTGGGAGGATAGCAACTAGACTTCTATGTGTGTAATTCACTTATTTGACAAAGCTATGATTCACTTCAATGGAGTAATCAGCAGTAGAGACTTTGAACAGGATATGATTGCAATACTAATCCATAACATTACTTACAATACAGAGAAAACCTCCATCAATAATGTCCTATTGTTATTTTACCATCATTCAAATCCTCTGTCTATAAAATATCTATCTTAATTCTGGCTTTTCACAGAATAAGTACATTTTAAATGGTCGACAGGTTACCAAATATATCAAATCTATATATAAATTCAGTATTATTAATTTGTAATGCAACAACATTAGACCGATATGATTCACATTAACGAAAAAAAAAACTTGTATGGGCAATACGTTGGCAATACCTCTATCACAGCATTATAAATGTATAGTAATAAATTCAAATTTTATGTTGACAGCTTACTTCTCCAGATCTGTCCAGTGCTACTGCTTCGAATATTAATTTTGTTTCACTGACAAACGACGGGAAATCGGGTATCACGCACTGATGGCTTAGGGCCTTTGACAATATGTATAGAGCATCTTCATCGTCTCCAATAATACTGCAAGGAAGATATACTGAAATAGTAGATTTCAATGACAACACAACTAGCAAAAGCTTTGGGAAAGCAAATTTAAAAATAGGCATCATTGTTACGTAGAGGACAGGAATTATAACCTAGTAAAATAATTGAATTACCAATTAAAACGCAGATTGATTCAGAAATACTAAGTATAATGATGTCGGAGATTTTCAATAGAAATTAGAATTGACTCAAATTGATCGACAGACTTTTGAAACCATTAAAAACATTAGTTTAGAATCAATGGAACGGGGTTCATAAAGTGTAGAATAGTTTAAGTCAAAAATAGTGTAAATAATTATACTTTTATGATGTTGTTCATTAACATCATAAAGGATCTACAACAGTAAATAACGAAGGTCAACATTAATGGCTACTATGGTGCTTGTTCCATTGCCTATTACTCAGGTTTAACCTGGTAATAATTGTTGAGTAGAGTGTATGTGCTAAACATTAACCTAAGCTTCACCTGTGTAGTTCTTCTTGGCTAATGGAAAATGCATCTGAAACTAATAACTGTCGGTCTTCATTGTTTATTAAACTATTAATGCGACTTCGAACACCTTGTAACCTCGGATCGGTCTTCCATACAATCCCTTTATTCCCGATTTCCTAGACAAAAATTAGAACTTCAAGATAGACTTAAAACCTTTATTTATTTGTAGGGGCTGTAGTCAGATGATTATGGGGACTATTTAATACCTTCCTTCCAAAACCTGACTGTGATAATAATGTGCAGTGGACATTATTACTCAAATCTTTTGTTTACGACAAAATTGTCTACAAAGGAAATTAGGGATGAAATAATAAAATTCTCTTCTTCAAATTTGGAACATTACATATTTTTATTCTGTATTAAAAATCTCACCTACATTTTGGAGTGAACTTAGATGCAATGAAGAGTCTCCGCCAGTTAGCATTTCAAATATGATGCTTGATATTAATCTATTACCAGAAGCAGGATCATCGTTAATCATTTCAGTAGAATAATTCCTTAAATAAGAAAAAATGATAATTATGTTCTCACTAATTTCTGATGTCTAGGACCTGACAGAAAACTACATACCTTGATATTGCAATATTCGATTGTTTGCTATGCAGCAGCGCTCCATTGCTGTTTGGGTACTTTCCTAGTTTTCTTATTCGCACTACTCTGCTAAGACTGATTCTCGAGGTAGCGTGTAGTTTTTTTAAACAATTCATTGTGCTTTCATTTGCAATATATAGTTAGAAATTTAAAAGTATAAAACAGCAGATACAAAAACTAAAAAAAGTATATAATGATAATACTCAATGAATGGCTATTATTCCTGTTATTCTACTTAATACACCGGTTGACATATCTGAGTTCCGAGAATTCTCTGCTGCAGTATTATTATTACCGGCGAAAAGTGGGGACCACCAAATCTGTCGTAACTACGAGTCACGACTTCAGCTGCACGGCGCCGACGTGCAGTGGTGTGTTCCAACTGTAATCTCTAACTTTACCAGATATATATGACTCTTCTAAGTGTTTCAAGTCGTAACCACAATCACAGTTCGCAGCAGCAAATACCCGACGGGAGACAGATGTTTGGAAACGAAATTGTAGCATATGACCTTCGCCCTTTTGACACGGATTTTCTGCTAAATACATTCCGTACCGTACATTGCTATCACCCACCTGTCACTTTAGCCTCAAATGAAGTTTAAATAATCTAAATAAACATTCACATGCAAGCGGCTAAGCGTTTATGAGTTATATATCATCCGACGTTACTCATACAGTGTCAGAACAACCCGATGCATGTCGCTATGAATCACTCTGTCTCAGTGATTCCCGTGTGGCAGACACATGCACGAAATGTACGTGCGAAAATGACATAAATTTAGCGTATTAATGTAGGATAATTTTATTAAATTATGTAGAAGTAAGGAACATGCATCGATATTCATACAGTAGTGTACACAACAAATCGTGCTGTTAATTATGGAGACATCCTACTATGATACCATACACTGTTATATTATACAAGGCCTGTGTTTTGGTTGGGACAAAGAAAATCTTGGCACGTATATATGCTAGTATCGATATTATAATACTAATCACTTCTAGACTATACAGCATTTGTTGATTCTTTCAATTGTTGCTTTTCAGGATAGCTGCTTTCTCTCCTTTCCTAGAATTTTTTTGTTTGCGCAAAATTTCTGTGCACAAATATCCCAGTAAACCGATTACCAGAAAACCAATTAAAATATAGAGCTTGGTCCTAATTATCACCAAAGAAGTTGCAGCAAATCCGATAGCAACTCCGACCACGACCCATAACGATTGGATTGAAAACGCAATCTCAAGCGTCGAAGGAAAATAAATGGGAATCATAGCTGGAAAAAAAGGGTGAAAAACATGCATATTCAGAATGTTCAGATAACACAAGAGAAAATAACACTTCATTAAAAATAATTAAATGTGCACATATTCCTCATTTTATATTTTTTCCGTAGGCGAACGGTTTGTATGACCCGAAGACTAAAGATCAGTTGTTCCCAAACTGTGGTATGTGTACCACTAGTGGTACCCAAGTAGTACGCAAGTACCTTCGAACTTCAGTTAAATTTACAAGCAAAGAGCATCAATTCATTCGTTAAAGTTAAAACTTAAGCTACGTGTTTGACAATTAAAAGATTTAATTATTATGACCGCCGAGAGAAGTTTTTAGGCAATATACATATACTATATCTCCAAGTGATACGAAAGGTAAAAAAAGGTTGGGAACCACTGCTGTAGATTGTTCACACCTTGTTAATTGTTCATACGTACCGAGTGTAATCAATTGCAAAGCACTATCGCATGCTCCCAGCGCTATTCCAATCAAGTAGGAAAGTCTGACATTCCCGGTGTTTGGATGCCACAAAAACAAACCGAGCCATGTTAACGTTTGCATGCAAGTGTAAGTCAAAAGTGCGGAGTGCATCCCAAACTTTTTACCAGTCAATCCTAGGATATACGCAAACGTAACATTGCTGATTCCGTATATCGCAAGTGCCAATCCGACCTGGTATGTAATATAGAATTCAAGTACCGGCTTGATACAGCAGTTTGATTAGCTACTTGTTGAACCGCCGAGACTTATATTTCAATTGTTGGCCATATTAGGCAACTGGCCTGGAAATAAATTCCTGGGCTGGGAGGTTCAACCTGCATTTACATATTAGTGGTCACCTTTTCAACACCTAGAGTACAAGCCACGAAAGATCTTGCGTAGTCGGCATATGTAAAAGAGACAATCAATCCAAATAGCACATTGATTGGAGATAATAGAATTTGTTCGAGGGTGAAAATGTGTCCTAAGGTGTCGCATAGAATCTTCTTCAGGTAGACAGTAGTCGATATTTCTGTAAAACAGTGCGTTGTATGGTTTACTATTCCAAGAAGTAACAGACAGGCGACAAATCAACAATGATTCGACCTGAATGGTCACAGTTCCCACAGTTTGATCAACGTTGTTACAAGGCAGTACATAATTACCATAGAATATTATTAGTATTACGAACGCTCTAGTTTTACTATTAAAATTCTGATCTACCTCTATTATCACTGGGTGGTTGCATTGTGAAATTTGAGTCCAGAAAATATCCATGAATGCCACACGCAGATAATTGCATAACCAGGTACACGCCTATCAAAACGTACACTGCCGCTTTGCTAAGTGCCTGATATTTTTTGCGGTCTTGCTGAAAACTCATCTGAAAAATGAAAAGTACAATACAGTACTGCATTAGCAAATGACAGTCTTAACAGGGCGGAGATTTATTCGACTTCTAGGTTTAGGTTGCTTTATTGGTTCAAGATAAAGTAATATCTGTACACTATTTTCGTTCAATGATAATGGTTATGTGGATATAATTCACTTCATTGAAACAATTTTTGCTTCTGTTTTAATATCGAAATAATCAGAATAATCAGAAAATTAGATAAGTAACAAGAATGGTAATCAGAAAATTAACAAGAAAGAAGTCATACTATATAAAAATACTTACGTCGTGCTCTAGCAAGGCACAGTTAGAAAAATTTGTTATGTTCCTCTTGTCATTGTGACTCCAAAGTAATCCTCCATAAAGAATTGCATATGAAATGCTGTTGCCAAAGAACTAAACGCATACAATTTTTACGTGAAATAATTTAGAGTTCAATGTTACATCATAGTGAAGTGGTGAAATGTGTCACCTGTACAGACTTTTGAACGCAGCAATATAATGCAATGTAATACATTCTACAGTCTTCCAAATAAAGAAATTTTTGTTTCAATTTCTCATCCACTGGCCATAAGACAGCAACAGTTTTTGTTATGAACATTGGTCCTATAAACCAAATGGTACTCTCTGCAAATGAAGTAATTATGGAAGCTGGCACCAATGTGTAGAATTCTGGAAGAAAAATTCATGACTTTGGTAGATCTAGCAAGCTATAGGAAAATAGGGGATATATCACAAGGACCTGACATTTAGTGATCCCTCTTATCATTTCCCCTTGACTAGAGATATCCAAAAGGGTCTATATTTTAGCTCTTGAGCTCCAGATTGGTTAATTCGTCGACAACATGCAAAGACAATTTCTTTTCAAAGGGAGATAATATCATGGGTTACATAGACGTTTAGTGGTACACCCAACCAACTCAGAAATCTTGTTGGCCAATGCAAGAAAGAAATTATATAGGAAAATGATTACTGGGATAGAAGTTTGCTAATGTGAAGAAAGAGAAGCATAATTCTGATACGATAAGCGTAACTTTCGTTCCCATGCAGAGAAGAGCAGATGGCACAATGGGCAAGTTCATTACGAATGCAGAAGTGTAAAGAACACTTAAACTCGTAGTTCCAAGATTGTTTGAAATATTTAGATTGCTCTGCAGTGCGATCAGTCCTTTGAAACAGAACAAAAGGAAAAATTATTGCCTGTTGTTTGAGTAAATCTGTGTGACATAAAAACTTTCGAACATTAAGTGTGAACATATTTGAATTATCACTAGTTGAAATATTTTAAGAGTCGGCTACTACTCACCAACATACGCAGAGCAACTCAACAACACTCCGATACTTAGAAATAAACACGATTTCCGTATTTTCTTCCTCAAGTTTTCTGCCGTAGGGTAAACATCTTTACTTGTTTCTGCTACAATCTCGGACATTTGTCTGGGAGAAATTATAATAAAATCCTGCAAAATGTTACACAGTAGACACATGTTACACATCTCCGCATATATGATGGAAAATATCTAAATATTGTAGCCATTGGAAGTGCTACGATGACGACTATGTAAAGTATTTCTACGTTCTTCAACCTCTTAGCCAGAGGCAGGCGAGTCACTTAACGTGAGCCTACATCCCTTGATTTAGGTGTGTTTATAGGGAGTAAAATTTTATAGACAACAAATGATGGTAGTAATTGGAACCAATAGTAGTGGAAAATAAAACGATAACGGGTGATGATGATGATGATATATTGACATATGATAATGGTAGACATACGATGCCCTAGTATAACTTCCTAAACCTGATATTAAACGGTGGGAAATGATACTGTTTTAGACTTGCTGGGAAATAAAGTGGTAAGCTGACTAGCGAAGCGCTAGACTGAATCGGAGGAGTCTCATGATAAGATTGTGACTTTTAATGCTTACTTGTAAGATCTTTGTAATGATAAGAATTGTGTTTGATGATATAAACTCATAATATAACTCAAGAATGCAGACATCAAATGCGTGATTCATTTATAGTTACCTTACTTATGAGCATCGTTCAACCGAAATATTACGTCTGTTTTATGTGACCTTCTGAAAATTGGACAACGATTGCGGAGTTGGCGTAGAGTTAATGTTATTTATGGTACTCTATATACTACTAACTACTAATTAAAATACTTAATAATTTGAAATTGTGTCGACGTTTCCTAACTGACCTGAGCATTATGCGCACCGTATATATCTTATCGGTAGTACTATAGGCGTAGTCCTGATATATACTTTAATCGATTCGAATGAGCTAGACTTGAACACTACAGGCCTAATACCGGCTTTGCATGGGATTCCTGTGATTTTGCCAGGACTTGCAATATGGTTGCAGAGCATACATTTCATATTCACATATCATTCATTTTTTGATTTTGGAATGCAGATATTAAAGACTCAAACTAAATAGCTTATTTCGAGATTATCTAATTTTCCTTCCTCCAAGCTCAAACAAACAAACAAATTTTATTGCCCTTAACTATGGCAGAACGTATCACAGAAAGAATGTTTATAATGCTAATTAGTTGCTACTTTCACAATTCATTTTCAGTTACTCCAGCGAACCTATATCAGTTCTTATCACTATCTCGTCCCTTGGATGTTTCATTACGTATCATCAAAACAGCTTAGTAACATTTTTTTACATGCAATTTGGTTTCTGCCATCAATTGGCTTTCTATAAAGTGCAAGGAGTTGAACCAGCTCATCGCGACATATTATATCTGCTGTTATACGTGTAAATAACATGATATGTACTTGATTGATCCTTACATCCGTTATCAACTGTTTTACGGCGGAACATAATTCTTCTTGACTGTAGAAGTAACTAGCTTCTTATACACATATATAATTGCTGTAGTGCGTCATCCCGACTCATTATTCGCATCTCGTTCCTGTAATGCTCGCCACCGTTTTGACACAATGAAATATATATATTGGTACTGTTAGATAAGACTTGAATATTGCCTCTTTATGCACTTGCGCCTTATCTGATTTCCTGTTTGTTGAAATGATTCGACTCATCATGAATTTGGTAGTTTTCTATGCAAAATTCTAATGCCAAAATCTAGCAGCAGTTAAATATTTTCTACTACTAGAATTACCAGGGCTTCTATCGAATAACATTGACTCAACTCGATACCCGCACATCAATTGACTCGCGTTGAATTACAGTCTCTGAAGAAGAGAAATTTTCGGACATATAGCGGGAATTAGATCTCAAGGATGATGTCTCATTATCGTGTATTAGTATATTCTCTCATCAGACAATCCCTGATTACTCGTTTCCGTATACACTAATATTTTATATCACATATTTATATGTTAAAGTTACGAGAGCTCAATTATGACATTACTCGCAGATATCATGATAGGATGATTTCATACGTGTCCTAAATATTATCTCCAAGGATACCATCACCCACTTGATCTAGAGAGATTTGGTTTGGCTGACGAATGTACAGAGTTGGAAAGAAAATAAGAATATTTTTTTATAAGGATTAGTAAGGCATCAGCACTCCTAATGTCTTCAGTAGTGCATTTAACAGGTCTTTTATTCATTCACCGTATTGGTTAATTGTTAAAATTACATACATTTGAAAAATAAATCACTTATTATGAACAGGATGCAATTAATGCAGTGTACTAAAATGGACAATAAACCTATTTACAGCATGGTTAGGCGAACAAATGTCACATATAGACATAGTAATAGGCAGGATATATGATACGCATGTTTCTTAGCAGGCACAGGCTAAGAATTTATGTTCTGTAATGGAAATTTGCTAATGAAATACTACAATGATAGATGTGGTAGACGAGCTCATGATATATCACTATTGGCGTCTTTCATAGCACCGCTTAAGTGCAAATGGTTGTTATTTTCAGTGCGAAAAACGGGCAATTATTTAAAGTCGATGGTATTCAGTGACAGAGCATACTAAGCTCAGAGACAATATAGGTTATCCAACCAGTTTGAATTTAACCAAACTTCTTTTCTAGGCATGATATAAATGAGCTAATACAACATAATATCATTACAAAGTTCGAAGCATGTTCTGCAAGTTTGGAAGTTGCTGCCTGTTTTGGAAGTTGTCATTAATATTATAAAAATGTGAATGACATTCGGAAGATACAAGTGGCTAAGGTGTTGACCAACTTCTTCCAATCCAGGAAGAAGTAAGGTCATAAAATAGAATGAGAATCTTGCTAGAACAGTGTCACAAAATGAGTCTTCAAACTGCTCAAGAAGTACAATTAGCCTGTATATATGTAACAGTACTTATATAACAAGTAAGTCTTTGATGTAAAAACTCAAGGCATATATCCAGATTCATATTTTTAGTCGCTAGGGGACGTAAGAGCAAGTCTATAATTCTTGAATACATGATATACACCAAGCCATTTACACTATATTAGCATATGCTCAACAAAAAAATATTATTGCTAAAACACTGAGAAGTTAAATACAAATCATTGAATGTGCCTACATGGAGTGGGGAATGTGATGTTATTTTTTCAGTGAACGAAAACATTGTCATTATAATTACCCTATTTTATCTGTGTCCATGCTTGCAAAATACTGCAATGTGTAATCAGATGTAAAAGCTTTTCTATTGATAAGCAACAACTTATGTTAGTGGCATACATGTAAAGCAAGCGATAGCGCAAGTGAATTGAAGGCAGGCATATAAAGTAAAGAAAGTAGACCAAGTCCTCGCTTATACTATGAGTATAATCTCCGACCGCAAATGAAGTAGTTTAAAAATTTCTGGCCTTATAAATAAACCAGGTAATGCTACTTGGTCAGTCTTTTTATAGGAAAACTCTAATATGTATATATTCAGATTCTTATTTTGTTCGCTAGGGGGACGTTAGAGCAGCCCTAAGTAGGATTTCATTACCTCCGGACTTGGGTTTTCTTTGTTCATGCATTATTTTGGAATGTATCTGGACCTCTGTGCCAAATTTGGAAAGCTCCAATGAAAAAATAGGGACATTTTTTTAAGACAAACAGACAAACAAACAAACTTTCATGTTTAATATATTCATTAGGTATAAGACATACTATAAGTGTCTCTGTATGCATCAACTTAATGTTTACTGACTGACGGGTCATATATGATCGACAGCCATGCATCCAATTAGCCTGCTCTCACTTCGGTCACATGCAACTAAACAGCAAAGGAAGTAAAAAATTTTTTGTTGGATAGTCTGGCCCTTGATACACAATTTGGAGTCGAATTTATGGTAAAGATTTTCTTAACTGAAGATTTTTAAAGTGATTTTTCATATGGAGAAATATAATATTGGTGCCTAGTTGCAGTATTTGCAGATGTTATCTGTAGCTAACAGGTTAGATGAGTTTTTAACTGAAGGAAAAGTGAAATTGATCTATAGGCTTGAAATATAATATTGTCCATATTATATATAACTGTACATAACATTGCATGGTGCTATCAACAAGAGAAAGGTACAATGTACACAGTTTATATATTTATCTAATTGTGCTTTCCGGGTCTACATGGGATTCGGAGATGGTAATCAAAGCTAAAGGTAGGCTATGAGGAGCAAGGGATGGAGAAACTGGTTTACATTATTTACATATATCAGCTGCTTTCAAAAATTGAAATTTTGTATTTGCCAGAACACACTTCGTACAACAGAAGTCAGTATGTCAACGGGTTTAGTTCAATATTTTTCAATCAATGCCTGAGAGACCTCAGGGTTAAATGAAGATGTGTATTGAAAGATATTCGTTAAATGCAATAAGAAATAAATAACATATTCTGGTAATTTTAAAAGCCTAATTGTTCTTGCAAATGTCATTTAATGAATTGTGTTTACAGAATATTATTCGTTTCAATTCAGCAAATAATGAACCAGTTCTGATGTTACTCAAAGGCAACCCCTATTTGAGATCCAGAACTGAAACTATGGAGAATAAACGTCTTACTTTTTGTACATGTGGACACACATGAGCCTTCTTATCCAAGCACCATGCTACTGAAAAGCTTTTGAAAGCATTGATGACAGTACGGCTTATCATTCTGTTCTTTGAATGTTCCCTTGTTGAGTTGCTTGAGACAGAACGCACATACGAAATGTTCTGGATGGAATTTCTTTCCCATGGCAGTGATGCATCGTCCTAACATAAAGAGAGACAAGATTGGTGAAACGGTGAGAAAATAAGAATCTAAATATACAAAATGATTCTGTATGTCTGTATCTCTTTCATAAGAATTAACTCGCTGTCAACATCACTAGCCTTGATTGAATGGCACGGGTGCTCTTCTAGTACCGTATTCAATCTATATTAAACGCTCCCGATTACCGAACCGAAATTTGTTTATATTTAATATAAGACTCCTCGAAAATAAGACGCACAAACAGGGGATTTAAAAATAAATATAAGACTCGTCTTCAAAGAAATATGGTGTATAAAAAATATCAAACATACCAGTAATCGGTTTTTGACAGCCAGAACATAGTGAACCCCGGAGGAGATGATAGTGAGTTTCGCAGTAGGGTTTGCCATCCAGTTCGAAGAAGCTACCGTTAGTGAAGGGGGCAAAGCAATCCTTGAATAGTTATACAAAATGAAGCAACCTACACTTATACAAAATCTTACCATATTTCTTGAGCTCTAGGTTGCATTTTATAACTGTTTTTATCAGGAGGTTTACAGGTTCAAAGCAATAATAGAAAACTTAGATAGTGCTTTATAGTGGTATATCTAATCATGAATAACTAAATATGAATAGGAGTAAGTGTACTGATTTTTTCAAGTTTAGTTAGAAGGAAAAACTAGTTAATCATACCCTGCACACGAAGCAATCTGGATGCCACTGATAATTCAAAGCAGAAATGTAATTGGAAAGGATTGGTTTTTGGCATCCCCCACACTTGGGTGCGAACCTGTTGTAGTAGTCCTTCCGGCAGTACGGCTTACCCTCGTACTCATGAAATCCTTCATCCCCAAAAGAACTGTTACATTGGGCACAGAAGAAATGTTCTGGATGCCAAGTTTTGTTCAGGGCAGTAACGCATTGCTGTGAAGAGAATTAATAATAGTTCAATAAAATGCAAAATAGTCCAGTTTCTACTGAATGCTTATGCACCATTGCAAGTCAGGGACCAACTGTACAGTGAATATAAAGCACCAAATGATATCTTACTCCTAAGACAGGCTGATTACAGTAAGCGCAGCTCGGAGAGAACAGAGCGTGGTAATGTATTTCGCAATACGGCTTCTTGTCACGTTCGAAGAACGTCTTGGTCCCGATCTCCTCATCACATACAGCGCAGACGAAATGCTCGGGATGCCAAACTTGGCCGAGGGCTGTCGTCACCTATGAGACAAATAATTTGAAATATTAGAGAACTGGTCTACAATCAGTACCTAAGAGAGCAGGTAAGCCTTTAACAGAAATGCTGTTAAAGATATAGATATATATTTTGGATGGTACGGGGGTATTAAAGGAACCATAAGTAGGATTTCAAGCTCTCTGTATTTGAGTTTTTGTTGTTTATACATTATTCTGGAATGCCTTTGGACCTCTGTGATAAGTTTGGAAAACTTTCAGGGTGTCACCAAGGAGCCCAAGAGACGGTGCAACCTTTTTATTACGCAAAACAATAAAAATCTTGCTTGGAAGCTTTCATTGTTGTATTATCTCCTGTTTCAATCTAAGTTCTCCCCTAAACACATTGCAATATGTTCATGAAATGAGCTGGCAAGAGCTTACCTCTCCCATAACGGGTTTATTGCATGCTGCACAATTTCCTTTAGATGCTGCTCGAATACCTTGTTTGCTCAGGTCTGTGTTCAACTGGCCCAACATAGAATCAAGATCAAAAGATTCTGCAAAAAAGGAAATCACAAATGTTCATGACAGATGCTATAGCTTAAATTTTTTTCCAACATTCACCTAATTACACCAGAAATTCAGGTCTCTAGAATAAATTGCAGAAGACAACAAAGCAATGGAACATCAAATAATAAATGACTAAAAAAAGGATCATAAATTGCCTTTCAGTATAATATTTTCCCAGAAATGAAAACGTGATATGCAGTTGGAATTCGATGCATAATTAATGTACGGTAATTTACATGCCCGAGTAGAACGCAGTCATGAGGATTGCACCGTAATAAAAAAAAGGTGTAATCGATAACTATGACGTTCAATGTCATTGAATTTTACCTACTCATATGTTACTTGATGTCCATGAAACGTCACGGGAAATGGGACGATATATGTTATTTAAATGTTGTCCAAACACGATATTACTGCATATACTTAACAAGTTCATCGAATACCATGTTGTAGTGTTCTTATATCGATTAAACAGCTAAGATGCTGTACACTGAGACCGGCAGCTGCAACTGTTTACGAAAAACATATGTTCCATTTGCAAAGCTGTTCTCTACATCTTGTTTGTCGATGGGTATTTGATTATGTAGGGTTACAGATGTATATGTGATCAGACGTAGCCCGAATGAAATTATACGCTGTATGACTGTATTATATTTTTCTGATATGTTTCTAGTCCATTCAACTGACTTGAAATTTGGTATTCTGGTGCATATTAGGCAATTATATTGAGGCTATGGTAGGCTGAACCTGTAGAAGCGAAGGGGTCTCGAAAAAAATGTCAAAAAATATTCATTTGTATTATTGCACTACAATTAGATTTCTCATCTATTTGAAGAACTTCAGGAAAAACGGAAAATTCTCCTCTTTCAACCAAATCATATCATCATCATTTCAAATTAACAAATACAAACAGAACAACCTGTGCAAGAAGCTGAAAGGAAGCAAAATAGGCACACAGTAGGGGGTTTAGTACCATATAATTAGTGATGTGACAGGTGATTCAGCATATGTATATTACACTCGCTGATATTTCACAGCAATGATTCATTAAACAGAGATCAAATCAAAGTCCTACCTGACTTAGCCGTCTGAGGTTTTGGTACTGGTATAGCATCAGTGGGTGATCTTGGCTTTGATCTTGATTTATCAGGTTTTGCATAAGGCGGATCACTTTTATCGCTACCAGCACTCCCTGAGCCCTAAGATTAAAAATGAGATAAGTTTAGTACAAGAAATTGAGTAAGGATATACAGTTGAAATTTTATGTTAAGATACACATCTTGAAAATTCATTGTATTAAATTGTATACCACCAAACACTTGTTCAATCTACATCTTTCACCTCTGAAATTAATAATTCATTAGTCTACTATGCATGTACATTAGTCTACTATGCATGCATGCAATTACACAGCTATTTTTTATTGTACATCTTCGTACATATTCTACAAATATTTTCACTTGAATTTGGAGATTAATTTTATATTTTCAGAAGGAGCAACATAAAAATGAAAAATATGGACAATCTTATCAGATCTCTTACTCTATTATCATTCTCTTCAACTTTGAAATCACCAAGTGAGGTTAACAAGTCATCTAGCTCCTTGGTTGCAGATACATTTGAAAGTGCTTTGTTTCTGCAGATATAAAAGTTGATTGAAGAATAAAGTATAAAGTACAATGGCAATAACTGTAAACAGAATGAACACTAACTCAGTAGAAGAAACACTGGTGTTATGCAATTCCTTTAATAAAGTGTCTATACTGTCTTCTTTCTTCGGATTTACAGGGTAACCTGCAATGCAACCAATATTGCCTCATAAAACCACAAATGTCAAATGTAGTATTATATTAGGAAATACGATGACATCACAAGATAATCTAATATCCACTAAGTAGAGTCATGCACACATCATACATATTCACTTCACATCAATTCAGTTATCTCCAGGCATTCTATCGTAACAATTTTATATAAATCACTCCGAAGTGGGTGGCACCATCGCATGGGGGCGATGGGAAGTTCCAGGGGGTGTTGAGGAATGAAATTGATCATGTCTCATTGCTAAAACAGCTACATAAGTTAGTTTATTAAGTTAGGTATTATATATATATGCATATGCTTGTTCAACTTTATAGTGTTATATTGGTTGTTTCGAGTTGTTGTAGTAGTTGATAGCAAGAAAAAGGTGTGTGTATGCATGTGTGTGGGGGATGTGACCTGAGAGCCGCTGATTTAATAGTGATCTCCTGCAAATTAGAAATTCCATGAACATAACTTATGACATGTTACTTTACCATTTGCTTTCCTTGATTAAACTTTATTATGTACCGTATTTACTATTATCATTTTAATGGAAATGTTTTTTTAATAAAGGACCATTTCATTATGTAGATTTACAGAAAACAATTCAGTTTATCATAGTAATTTTTCCTTCCGGAAGGACTGACAATAACGTTGTGATCAGGGTTTATAGGAACAATCTTCTATGACAAAAAATCAGAACTGTGTGATCGGGATAATGTTAAGAGAGTTTAACACAAGGTGATCCATTCCAATTATGATTCATTTTCAATCATAAAATTAAAATAATACAGAGCGATACTTTTGGCCAATCTATCACAGGTAAGTTCAATTCATCATGTGATGTATCAAAAAAAACACAATGAAGCATTTCTATGAAAACTGATTAATTCATTTCAAGCAACAGTCAGCCATAACTTGAATAATAAGTACTAATAGAATGGTGCCAAATAGCATACTGCAAAAGATGACCACAATACATAAACATACCCTGAGGTGTGGTTTCAGCCATGCACAAATCATCTAGCATAGATTCGAGCTCACTCAAGTTAGTTTGCAAAGAGGACATTGTTACTGTACTCTTTGGTAAAATAGAATTCTGTAGAAAAGAAAAAATACACCAGATAAATACATTGATATTCAAAGATGTGTATGGAAATTTCAGTGCATCTACCGGTAACTGAAAATTTCAAATCAATTCAGCTCAGGAAGTAGATTTTACAGATTTTTATGATGTACTGGCCTACATCTTTGATAAAATTTAGCACCAACAAATAGCTACCAGCACTAATTGTTAAAGATAATTGTTAAACATGGCAGGCTATCTCCTAATAATTTCCATATATGTATTGTATACTACCTATATCCAGTATATTAAAAGGCTTATTAAGGAAGTGAATAGAAAAGAACAATTCTGTAGTGTGCTTCTGTTAAACATTCCGAGAGTTCAAACATTATAGCGAATAGAATACGCAACAACATCACCACATGAGCGTGCCTATTCTGTCATGAAACCACACACTCAAAAACATATATATATAACGGCATATATCAATCAGTCTGGTTGACAGATTTTTGATCGAAGAACCGAAATGACTTACCTTGTACATATTTTCTTAAAGACCGAACAGTATTTGACTTTAACTAGCAGGGAACTACAGAAAGCCAACGGCTTATTGAATAATTGAATACTGCGTTAAAGCAATATTTCTAGTACACTTTTTATATTCAGAAAACCTCTTCCTATTTCAATAGTGATTCAATTTGCTTTAGCAAGCAAATGGAAGGACTTCCGTGTAGACTCTACATTACACAGTTAACCATTGACAGCAGACTGCAAGTGGGGACTTTATATATCACATTCATATCCTGTACATGCAAAACTATCAGGACATACTTAACTGCTCAGTATGAAATCAACAACTTTTGAGTCACTGCCCAGAGCAATGTGACTAATTTCGTCACAACCGCAACGCAGTACCTAATTAGATTGAATGCGGAATGTATGCATAACTTATAACTTATTATAATGCGTACTGCTCAACCTCATCAAACCTACATAATAACCAGGATAGCGCTTATGTCTAACAAATCACAGCTTGCATTACAATAACAGTACAGCTCAATGGAAAATAAATAACTATGAATAAATAAATGTTTTCCATGTAATAATAAAATAAATTAGAAACTTTGTAGGATGCAGATTATCGAAACAAATCAAAAGCATCACTACCTCGATGTACGAAGATTCGCTCAACGAGTTTACGAAGTTGCAAGATTGCTCTTTCATCTCGTTAGTAGCATCAAATAATACAGTAGCATCAATAATACAGTAGCTCATGGGTCTCAACTCAAGCCAAGGGAAGTGTTTCGATACCTTATGCTACCAAAAATGAACCTAAATCTCATTGAAATTCATATTTAAATAATGCAGTTGAAAGTTTTGGACTCAGGTTTAAATCTAATACAATTTAAACTAAATGAAAATTTAGTTTGTGATATATGTTGCGTATCCAACAAACATTACATTACCACACTATTTTCAAATATAATATATGACATATATGCTACGAGTTAATGGGACTGTGCTTCACATAACCACCATGGCTCATCAGGGAACTCACTTCAGTTACACGAATGATTCAATTCTATATTTCATCCGCCTAACCAGCACATTCATAGAAGTTCCGTCCCCGAGTATTTTAAACCTCTTAAGGCTAGGTTGCAAAGTGAATTACTTCGGTTAATACCCCGGTCAAAAAATAAATCTTACCGGTATTTCTGCCAAGGCAGGACTTTGCATATTCAGTATAATATCCTGGCCGTTTCTACTCTCATCTCGATCTAGGATAGGATCTGGCTCTTTCTTGTTTGGCGAATATGATGAGTTCTGCAAAGGTATTGTTGCCTCTAGATCCTGAAGTAATGCATCTACAACAAAACTAGCTGATATAAATGAAGATAACAATAAAAATAAAAGACATTCAAATAAGATTGATATTACTCAAAACTATGAAAATACGGTTTTACTCGTATAAGCTTCTCATGAAAGTCAAATTGTCATATACTGAGTACAGCATCTCTATGTGTAGTCTATTTCTCTAACTGGCTGCCAATCGATGAAAGCACAACATTCGAAAGAACTAAGGCAGCAACAGACAGAACTAGCTGTCATTTTTGTTCAAAACCAAAACACTTCTCGGAACGCATGTGAACGTCTGTGTTTTTCGAAATAAACCGAGTATCGTCCTATTATGTCACTTAGTAAAAAAACAGTTCGGTCGTATCTATACTACATAAGCTTGTACTATTCGTAGTGTTGTGCTGCCGATATACCGCGAAAGGGAGTGGAATGTCAAGCAAAATCATGCACAGGGAGTTGAAAAAAAAACATCGTGACAACACTACGAAGTAAAAGTATTGAGATCGAGCGGTTTAAATTCTGTGTAGGAGGTCTCCAGCGTTATAAATACACTCGACCCAACAACGTTGATACAGGGGGTCTCCTGATCACCACAAATAGTCAAAATAGTTCGAATAAACGAATAACAAAATTCCAGTTCAAACGATCGTCACGAATCCTGTTTTTTTTTTCAAGAGGGAATTCCCGACTCGAGCGTAAAAAATACAAATGCTAGACTTATGGCGGTAGACGACAGTAACTGAAGATTTCCAGCTAACAACTCTAGCTCGATAAGGCTTTAGCTCTTAATCCGCGACGATGTTCTTTTCATCGGCGGGCTGCAAGTACAAAATATCTAAGCTTAACGGCTAAGGATTTCGAAGATAAGGCAGCAGCGCAATCTGCACTCAGCCAAAATATGCAAGCAATTTCAAGAGCTACTATTGAACAAACAGAATATGATACACTGAGCGAAACGCGAATAACAACTGCACAGTTATTAAGGCCATCAATCAAGATGTCACTTACAACCTCGAGGATAAATCACCGATTCATAAGCGTTTCGAACTGATTTACAGCGAAAGTTTTAAGTACATGTACTCGTCTGAATAGATTATCTTTGTATAAAAATTTAATGTTTCAGATCAACCGATGCAAGAAGTTTTTCTAAAAAATCATCAGTTCTGCAAAAATGCAGACTATTTGGCAATATGATGGCAACTACTCGATGACAATGGAACACAGTCACTTAACGTAAGGTTTCGGAGCATGCATCACATCGAAAACCGAAAATTACAACCGAAAAAACTGCTACATTTACCCGTTATCACATCTGTCAAGGAATGCTTTGCAATATTTCAACTCTTCAAGCAACTATCATTCAGAAAGCATCATAAACCGATTAATACATGAATTAAAAACTGAATATCTCGCAATCTACCTTGGGCTATTTGAGTTTTGGAAAACAAGAAACTTTAGCGGAATAAATCGCTAAAATTTAAATACACTGCCTGGGAGATAAAGGTTTCTTGTTTAAAAGGCTGTAATTAAGCACTCAGACGACCTAGCGAAATAGTTTCCTCCTGAGAGGTATTTGTGTAAATTCGTTCTTTCACGATAATCTGTGAAAAAAACAGGTAAAAATTGTCTGCGATGGATTTTTATCGAAGCAAATCCTCAACGCACTTCAGCGTAACAATCCGCTCGCCATGTATGGTGTCTGATCGGCTCGCCGTGTTCACAACCAGGACGGAGCAGAAGAATATACAAGTCACGTGATTTTGGGCAGGCGTCACGTGCACACAAATAATGCTCAATACGAAAAATTCGAACACTGCACCACAAATACCATATTCACCACAATAAACAATCGGAACATCTCAGTTTTGAACTAATGTGAACACTGCCAAATAGGAAGCTGCTTCGTTATTGGCATGCCATGAGGTTAACGAAGCGAGCAGTCAAAATAAGGCGAATAGATGACGACGGAGTTTTCGAATAAAATTTGTTTAGGTCACCATGATACGATATTTTTTTGTAGATATCCCAAATAATACAGATGAAAAAGTCAACTGTTAAAAGCAATTGAAGATGTTGTGCGAGAGGCAACGATCAGAACAAAATCCTAGCTCTACAGAGACGAGATGAAGATCTCGCACGAAATACGATACCGAAGTTTGGTATACTGCAAGACATTTCACTGTCTTTCTTAGTTTTACATCGGGTCACGCAAGGATTGCAGCCGGAGTATTCAACATAATGAGAAAAGTTACACTGTAGTTACCCTATAATATATAGGGCTTCTAGAGAATTTACGCATGAGAAAACCTAATATGTTGCAAGATACAGATGCTCTGAAAATGCATTACTTTCTCCTGCACGTATCACATCATTCGATAGAGATAACGCAAACTTCGAATTGCGGCGGTGTTTAACTCACAATTTTTGTCTGTGTTGTCGAGCTCTAAGAATTCCTAATAAGGTTCTTTATTAGTTCTGGCAACGTCTGTCAATCCTATAATTCTTGATGACGAAGGCACGCGTCTGCCAAAACATCTCAACGTAAATACGTGCCACTCATGCGTCATCTTGTACTTCAGCGGAAGTGTGAAGTTAGAAAAACAAGGTTTTTCTTGTGGGAAATACAGGATTTTCATGGATGCAGCTAGTATAGTAATGGTACATGAGAAATATTATAGAGCTATTCGTTAGATGTATTGAACCTAAATTCACGCCCGGAGGTAACGAGTGCGAAACAAGCGTTTGGTAAACGAACACTTATGTTACCACACCGCAGGAATGGCAAATATGACATGAGTTTTCGTATGAATAGCCCAAAAGAATTCAGTGACGTTCACTTTCATCATTCATGTTTAGTAGCCACAATATAAACTAAAACAAATAGTGTACTATGACCTCCTAAAATCTCATTTACATTTAATTAGGCTTTAGAGCTATAAATGGGTATGCAATTTATTCGGAACAATTCACTGCTATAGTCTACGAATGTTAGTACACCTATTAGCTGTTTCATGCTAATGAATGAATTGCTAACAAAAAAGAAATTAATACCCATGCCATTTGCATTCGTACACCTATGTGAAATTTAAACAAATAATAAATAAATACGCAAGTTTCAATCCAAAACTTTTCTGTCAAATTAGCTAACCCTGACCCTCCTGTATTGCTGCAGGAGTCTACAAAACTACAGTCCATGAACCAGATTCGATCTGCTAGAACTAGAAATATATACCGTAATTTTCCGAATATAATACGAAGTCGTGTATAATACGCAACCCACTTTGACATCCAGATACAGTAGTTGAAAAAGCTCTTTACCCATGTATAATACGGACCACGAGTCAGAACTAAAGTCAGTGTGATTAAAGGCACCTACTAAATCACGCTTCCTCTCGCACCAACTAGCCATCAATCAATCATAGGCCTGAAGATGCGCGCTGTATAGACATGGTGATTGTTCAATTAACAAGTGGCAATAAACATGCTCCCTTGTGAACTCATAAGCATAAACAAGCTCATTTCGGCAGTAACCGCAACTTCGCGACTACATAAGTGAAAGGGCTAGCGGTTATGCTATCGGTAGGTGAAGTGAGGCTGGAAGCCTTACATATGATGAAGCAAATCACCGCTGAGACCAACTTTAGGGTATCGGCAAATCGGACATTTGTGTAGCAGGCACGTATATAAAATTTTCTGAATTCTCTTATCTCAATGTATAATACCCACCAAGACTTTTGAATAATTTTGAGGCCAAAAAATGCGTATTATACTCGGAAAATCATGGTAACAAATTAAATTATACAATTTATTGAAACAAGAAGAGACGAACGGAGTGTGATTGCTGGTTCAGATTCTTGAAAAACTGCAGCATTTCTCCTCTATTCTGAATCATATCATGTTGTCTACTCAAAAAAGATCAGATTAAACCTATTAATTTACTCATAACATGAAAACTGATTTTCTTCCTTTGAGCAGCAACAGCATGTAATATTAATTAAGTAGCCTACACACTAAAAAGTTTTGAGGCCTCTTTATTAAGTATCAACTCCTCCCTGACAGTAAACAATAACATTATCATTTTAACTTTTCAGGGTGTCATTCAGAAAACTAAGAGGCACAGAAGGCGAACCTTTATATTATGTGAAACAATAAAAACCTTGCTTTATTGGAAGCTTAAATGGTTGTGTAATTTCCTGTTTCCTGCTTTGTCCTACACTTATTAACATGTGGAATGAGCTGGCAAGATTCGGGTCGAACATAAGGGTTTTCCTCGGGCTAATTTCTGTTTCCTGGCATTTTCTGTGGCCCGGCAATGGCCAGGTTCTAAGGTTGTCGGATTAAAGAGGTTCAACCTGTATACGATTCACCACCGCTGTTCATCACTATGGAAAAATCCTCCAATTAATTATTTTAGCACAGTGGTTATTATTCTTTCTTTTCCCAGCCTTTTCCCCTTCCGATATTTACTCGGGCTAGTGGCCCTCTGAGTCTATTCCATGCTGACCTGACCTGACCTTTGTCTAAAAATTGGCTTCCGGTCAAAACTGCTGATCTGAACTTTATTATACAGTGAGAGCCAGATCAGCAGATTCAAAATCAGCATAGCTATGAAAATGTTAAACTGATAATAAAATTTGTTATTCAAAATAAAGAGTCCTGTCATAAGCGTTTCAAACATCTTCTTTTGTGCGACCTACTTGGCATAGGAAATAAAATGTCTCTAGTTCACTACTGAGCTTAAATTAAACATGCATACTAATAAAACTTTTGTATCCCTGTACAATACTCGCAATGAAAGTGAAAGTGAACTACTTGTTGTGTCAGAGAGGTACTAGTAAAGTGAATTCTAATAAATTTCATTAAATATAATGAACCTTCACCTTTCGTGAAAAATCTATCATTATAAGGAATATCTTTCTACACCAGTAATCAAATGAAATGGCATGAGACAAAATTAATCTACTAAATTAATGACTAACACATATCATTACTTAATAAAGTAAAATTTGATGCAGAAAGTGGGTATATATGCACTGAGACGTACCACAGAGTAAGTAGATTGCTTCATTAAATGTCAAGAAAAGTAAAGATTGTCAACTATGAAAAGTGCTTAGTGCTTAGGTTGAAGGTGTGATAACATTAATTATGTATCAGATTCAAATTTGTTTGCAAATTTGAGTCTTGGTGTAGAAATATATTAGTTTGAATGTTTAACAATATCCAGGATATGATGTCCATAGTATGACATCAACTTATGATATCACTGACTCTGACTCCTCTAATTAAATTACTATAAACATATAATTCTTATATTAATTAAAAGCATAAAACATACAAGGCATTACATCACTGCCACGGTGAATCATGCTACTTCATAGTACCCTATCCTGTTAAAGCTTGGATATGAAGTCTATAGCAATACTCTTGTAACTGAATAATAGTATAATTGAAAATTATTGGTATATATTGTATATATGTGGTTAAGGCACACATTATTTGCCTCAAACCACATGTAATTGGAAGCATTGCTAATGTCTGCAGGAATGTGAAGTGAAAATGAGTGCAGTTATAGTTGTGTGAAAGTTTGACAGAGAAAAAACAACAGTTGTGGATAATTGTAGCACAATTTTAGTAATAAAATTCACATATAGCCTCAGTTAGAGTCAGTAAAAAAAGTACTCCAGTAATCCAAAACTTGCTCAAACTCCACAGCTCTGATTTCAATGGTCATGACAATTTGTTACAATGGATTAGGTGTGCATGTGTAGTCTTAGGCAAGTACCAGTATATTCACTCTATAAAGAAAATTCAGTTGCTTACCGAGGTCTTCCATATTTACAGGATTATACTGGCGCCAAGCAGAATGGACAGAATACAGTGGTGCTGTAACGATTCAATTCGGTTGACAATTCCCTCATAAGATAGTGGTGTTAATAATAATTGAACAGTGAAACAAAAATGACTAAAGAAATGCCATACAAAGAAAAATAATGGTTAAGTTAGTAATTAAAGAATGAGGTTATGTTACAAAAATGGAACATCAGATAACAGGCAAGTGAACAGAAATGGTTAAGGGAAAATTCTGCATGCATTTTATTGTAAAACAATTTTGGTTTAAGGAGACAACAATAAGAAATTACTGAGATGCTGAAAACTTTCGATAGTTTTGATGAAAAACATCTCTGTCTGGACCAAGTCTGTGCCGAGAATACTAATGTTTGAAAACAAAGGCTAACGCAGTGAAGAATAGTAGTACAATAAGACTACAAAGTACACTACTTTTAAACCTCAGTCTGATCTAACTATATGAAGGCATATTTGTTATGTACTCAATCTTATCTCCATCACTGGAAGGTCATCTTAAAACAGGAGAGCGTATACATAATTTAAATATAGAAATTTGTTTTATTAAACTACATAGTTTCCACATGCTTTCTATTATATGTGTGTGTACAGTGTGATGTTAAAGTAATAGAAAGACCTTTGGGACAATTATGATGTATTATAAAGAATAGTGACTTCCAATTCATCCAACCACTCAACTTTGGGCAGACATGGAGGGACATTGGTTACAGGGATTATTTTGAAGTGCTTCTGAACATCTATAACTATATTATTACAACAGAAATCATAAATATAGGGTGGCAGATGTACAGAATCTATGACAATTCAAGATATACAACACTGTTCGCACGGATTTTAATCAAAGTCACCTCGTTCATGCCACAGTAATCTCTGAATTGCAAGTAGACTGCACCAAATCCATAATGAATCTGTGTCAAGATTATTCATCAAATGAGGGCAATCTGAGATTATAGTCCTATCTAGTTGAGGTTAACTGATGAGTATTACCTACACAAGAAATCACTAAACTATGATCACTAAGCGGAAATCATTTAGCCATTTCAGCTACTACGTCATGCTCACTCCCGTAAAGTCCCCGTACTACCGCGCGCAATCTATTGCCTAAATTCACGGTACATATTCCCTTTGAAATATGGAAAGACTAGTTGATTGATTAGGACAAGTTAATAGAATACTGAACGCCTTCGTATACTTCGTATACACCTAAGCCTCTTAAGCTCAATAAGATTTTTATCAGCCTATTTATTTATCAACCTTTTACCAAATACGCGGAATTCAATACTTACTTACCTTCGACTTACAAAGAAATGACTACCGGTACTGACTAAAAGGTACTACGCCTTAGACTTACATAGAACTGGCATTTAGCCAAAACGCCAGAGGCACTAGGATTGGAAAACAGGATGAAAAGAAGGTAGTCCACCTACTCCCTCTTACGGATGTTTTGAACCGGTTATTAATCCGAATGAAGTAATTTTAACATGTGTGGTTATTATACAAATGCTCCTCACTTAACGACTAGGTTTCGTTTCAACGACCTGGTTCTGAAGAAAATTGGTCAGTAAACGAACTTCTGGCTGCATTTTTTAAATCTTATTCACTTTTCCATAGATAATTTATTCATTTATAGGCTTCTTTTTATGTTAAGAATTACTTATTGAATTCACATTTTATTTTTAGGGAATTAAATTCATTTTTATATTGTTTTGGATGTATATTATACTAATATTTGCATGTTTAGAATCGAGACAAAAATTTTAGTCCGTTTACAAAGGAGATTCAAGGTTTTAAGATGTATTTTCAAACCTTGGTAGCTAGAAAATACAGCAGAAATAGCAGTAAGGAATTACTAGGTGGTGACAGTGAGAAATCTATTTCGCAAACGGGAGAGCTAAGACACCCAGATGGGTACTGTGATACATATTATATTGAACAATTTATATAAGTTGAGGGAAGTTGAACGTCAGTGGCTATTGCACAACATTTCTTCGGGACTCGTGTTTTTGAATGCTAATCCCATTAATTAATTGCAAATAATTATAATTAATCAATGATGAAGCGGGAGTTCTAATAACAATATTTAAAAAAGGTTACAATATCGAAAAACGCCTTGGCAAGTGTTACATTCAAAGTATCATTGTTATCAGTCTTCTCTTCCTTATGTCCAACCAACGTAAGACATCAGCCAAATAAGTGCAGTTAAGGAATTCAAATATTCCATTTTGATATAATTCTCTTGATTTATTGAATTCAAAAGAAAAGGTGAGAACACTAACGTATTCCCATAACAGTATTACTATTTAACAAAAAACTATTGCTAATCCTCTTCTTCATCGGAATCTATGATTCGCTTGTGACGTTTAGGAAGAACCAGATCTTCTTCATCAAGCGTTGGATCTCCAGAACTTAAAGAACAAATCTTATCGTCAAATAACTGGCATATTAAATGTTTGATATTAATACACTGTATTGTAATTGGGGGAAATTACTTTTCATCAGGAGTAACAAAAAATGGTTTCTCATCATCATCGTCACTGTCAAAAGAAGTTATTTTTCTACGTCTTTTAGGTTGAAATTCTTCTTCCTTTTCACTGTCCTCGTGATCATCTTGCGAATTCCTGTCATTTGAAAGAGATATGTGTTGGTTTGACAGAAATATAGGGCTGTAATTAATTTCTCACAGATCTGTACTTTGTTTCATCTGTATTATTTGCAGCACATGCATAAACTTACATTTCCAAGCTTGGCACATTGCCATTAAGTGGATTTTCATTGGGAGCACCCACCACTTGTTTATCCAAGTCTCCTGAATCACTGTAGAATGCAATAGATACATATATTAATACAGTTCAAGACGATAAAAAGAGCAGGGTGTAACACTTGTGTGTAGTGTTTTTTTTATATATCACTCTTGTGACTGTTTCATTTAGAACAGCAACTGAGAGGCACTTGTCTTCCAGTGGAGGAAGTCCAAAGCAGAAAAGATGCCCCATGTTCTGATTTAGTTTCTCCGCGCTCAGAACTAGTGGCTATTAAATCAAATGATTGTAATCCTCTTTTCTATAGGTGACACTAAATGTGCTTTTAATGAGTACTTTCAACCTTTCCAACAACATATTTTGGTATAAAATTAATTGTAAATTTTTATAAGCCAATGAAGAAAACATTCATTTTTTCATTTGATAAAAATTAATACAGCAAGGAATGTGACCCTGGGCTCAACTGATCAGAACTCCAAAGAATACTATATGTACAGAATTACATGTGGTTGCAAAAAGTGCATAAAATACAGTGTGTGCCAAGTATAATAACTTCAGCTGTTTTGAACAGCCCAAATGTACATACTCCTGTGAGTAAACGCATCGCAGCTAAAATATCACATACAAGTTGAATGGATCAATTGTACCTCGAAAGTTTAATCTCAGTTGATGTCTCTCTTTTCCTTTTTGAAGGTTGTGTGAGAGACTTTATAGAATCCTCAAGTTGATTACTTGTAAGAGTTTTTGGTATCCTCCAGAACATTTCCTTGATTAAAAATATCACTGATTACAATGCTTTATAGAACATGCACTTTTCACACCTAAGAGTTGATTGAAGTATAAGTGTGTTCCTATTGAACTTCATTAGTATTATGTAAGTTTTAAATTCAAATCTCAAGGTTTTAAATTGTACAGTCCCTAATGTAGTCTCCTGTTTATCATACAAATAAAAAGTATTCCATAGTATAGTAATCAACCAGGTGTGGGTCTTACAAGCAGCACAGGCATCCTTCACCTACTAGCTCAGCCCACTAGTGCACAACATGCAGTGGCGCCAACAAGTAGGCTATGGCTTCTATGGCTCAATAATAATAATGAGGCATTATTTAGCAGGGATATCAGTGGATGGAATGAGTGTTCCTTCACATTTTTTATCCGGTCAGCGGCCCATTTTTTACCCAGTGGTCCAAGCCCACCTGGCATTGTCCAGAAGGCCTTTTGGCCCCCTAAGGAACAACATTTATTTTCATCTATGACCGTGAATGTGTAACAAGCAAATCACCTGTCCAGATGAGGGTTGCTGTAGACCAAGATTACGAATCATATTTCTGAAAGCAGAGTTAGACATGGCATTTTCCTGTTCTTCAGTTAGAGGAACAAGTGGAATGGCTTGAAAATCACCTGCATATCATGAATGCAGAAATTCTTTTCAAATAGAAATTTGTATGTTAGTATAAATATAACGAGAATTGCTAGTCCTAAAATTCTGAATATTACATAGGTATGTTTCAAAGATGACTATACTAGAAATTGACATCATTAGAATAAAGAAAAGAGCAACGAACTTGAAATGGAATCAGCACGATCTTCTAAAGCCTGCTGCAAGCTAGACTTGACCCAGTTAATCTGATCCTTAAAACCAGCATCGCTGACCTTCTGCATCCAGGAAGACAAATCTGATAAATGCAAAATAGAACACATATGAAAAACTACTATGTAGTCCACAGTTATATGTGTGTGTGTGTGTGAATTATATATTCAGTGGAATTAATACCAAGCTTTCAGATAGCAAATTAAGAATATGCTTTCATGAACAGTAATAGTACAATTTCACAAGCAAAGCATAGGAGAACAGATAGCCTAACCCATTTCAGTGTAATTAATATCGTCATCCTCGCCTTCAGACTCTGAATAAGGATGGGCGTCGTCTTCATCTGAAAAACCGTCACCACCAACTGAAAATGAATGAAATGATCATATTTTTGTAAGAATTGCAATGTTATTTCAAACCTTTGTTATGAGAAGAATTCGAACGGTTACATGCAGGCTCATGGGTGCTAACATTTCTTTCGATAATAAAAATATTTAATTTATTATGGAATGTTGTCATAAATTTGTATTGAATAAGTGTTTGGTGAGAGTGGAGAGGCTGAGATCGGTAAAAGTTCATTTTACTGCTAAGACACCACATGTCCAGACCAAAAAATTTACTGTAACCAGAACACATAGACAGAGCAATAAACCAATCAACCACCACTGGTGTTGGACAAGAAACAATGATGATAAAGACTTTTAGCTGCCAGAAATCCCAAGATAATAAGACAAAACTCACTATGCATAGGTTCAGATTTAGTCGATCTTGATGCAGAGCCTGGTTTTCTTCTTCTCTTGTATAATTCCTTTCTAGATGAATATTGTAAGAGGAATATAATATGATATATCTTAAAAAATAGATAATTACGATGATTTCTGAGGCAAATACCTATCTTGTACAAGTCCTAAAGCCAATAGCTTTTCAACGACTTTAACCTTTGATTTCTTTACTGTCATCATCTGCATAATGTTGGCCAAGGTATCTTAAAATGTTACATAGAGTGAATCCACTAGCTCAATTGAGGAGTAATTTATAGGATGAAATAATGAGATTTACTTTCTTGTGATCGATATTCTTCATAAAGTGCTTTCAGTTCTTCTTCTTCATGCTCTCTCCATATAACAGCCTTACCTCTAAAATAACATTGTTGCAACCAAATATATTTCATTCTACACAATACTTAGAAAGCCCGTAAGCATTACTGAGGAAGGAGTTCAGGAATGACTTATTCAGAGCAGTATAATTACTATTGTTGGAGAAAATGACATTACAAATAGGTTAATAATGTCCAGCAGAATTTAACAATGCCAATTTTTGCTAACCCCTTCTTTCTTTTCAGTTCTGCTACATCATCTACCAAACCCTGTTCGATTAACTGATGACGTATCTGACGCCTACTTCTCGTTTCATTCGTTACCCGGGACAGAATACAGTCAATCACATCTAAAAAAGAATAATTAGTAGTTAGCATACACATACACAATGCAAGTCAGCTGAGTTAGCAATGAAAGATATTTAATCAGGGAAATACTGAAAAATCTGTCAGTAACAAATTTGAATGCATACAGAATTTTAATGAATGAGTATACAAGGCCAGAAATAAATATAAAAGTTTTGCTGTATTTTTACTACGATTGGGCTCAAATTTTGAACAGAAATTTCAATACATTTTGTTTGCTAAATCGTGTTCTCAATCAGAGTTGTTGTAAATTGTATGTTTATGCAATTCGGAGGGCTTGANGCAACCAAATATATTTCATTCTACACAATACTCAGAAAGCCCGTAAGCATTACTGAGGAAGGAGTTCAGGAATGGCTCATTCAGAGCAGTATAATTACTATTGTTGGAGAAAATTACATTACAAATAGGTTAATAATGTCCAGCAGAATTTAACAATGGCAATTTTTCTAACCCCTTCCTTCTTTTCAGTTCTGCTACATCATCTACCAAACCCTGTTCGATTAACTGATGACGTATCTGACGCCTACTTCTCGTTTCGCTCGTTACCCGGGACAGAATGCAGTCAATCACATCTAAAAAAGAATAATTAGTAGTTAGCATACACATACACAATGCAAGTCAGCTGAGTTAGCAAAGAAAGATATTTAATTAGGGAAATACTGAAAAGTTTCAATATGTTATGTTTGCTGAATCCTGTTCTCAAAGAGAGCTGGATATATTTTTATGTTTCTATAGTATTACGATTTAAGGATTGTACGTTTATGCAATTCAGAGGGCTTGAAGTGTCAAGCAATTACTTAGTTAATTGTATTTTTGGTGGTTTCTGATTTATCCCTATTCATTCTTGATATATATTAACTATGTACCATCTTCTCCTGTACAAAATTCTTTATACAATCGTTCCAATTCTTCTCTTTCTTCTTCATTCCATGTTGCTCCAGTTTTCGAGCTACAAAATGAGATTACTGACCTGAACTGTTCAATAGATTTTTTAGCAAGCCTAAATTATGAATTAATTACCTTCTGCCTTTAGAAAACGAGCCGTATCCTTCGGTAAGCTCGTACACCGCTGACGCAGTCTGCTTCCAGAACAGAAGCTCGGCGTAGAGTTTATCGTTGTCCGGCAGTATTTCGAAGAATTTTTTAATGATGAATTTGGCAAAAGCTTCCAGTTCTTTGAATGCCTTATTTAATTTGGCTTGTGTAAAAATCTATTGGTATAAAAATGTGAGCAATATATTTCAAATGGACAAGCAGAAAAAATTTCTAAACTATTATTGATGGATTACCCTTTGAAAGGCGACAAATACTGAAGCCTGGAATAGAATGCCGTACATTTTCAGATCGAAGCACACACGATGAAGCATTTTAGCTATGCAGTGGTTCAGGTGAACGGAATTAGATTCAAAGTTTGAGAGCATTAAAGCATACGGTTGAACTATTTTGTAATCAGCGAATCTGCAGACACAAAAGTTGGGATTAGAATTACTTCAGTATTAAAATACTTAATTAATTGAATAACTAAAATTAAATTATACTAAAATGACTGTAAGGTTATCCTTGCTAAGATATGAAACTATGAAAGTGCCCAAAAAAATGAATTTTACATTTTTCAAGGTACCTGGCACAGCCTTTCTATCCTGCTAGGTCCACTTACACATATTTAATGCGGTAAATGCAGTAAACAAGTGGTATAATTGCTATAGATGCACTACTGCATGTTATAATAAATCATTTTCAATTTAATTGAAATTATGTAATGTGATTAATTGCCTAACAATTCTAAATTGCAACACTTCAATAATGCCATAAATTATATAACAACTAATACAATCGTAACAAATTACCTTCTTATATAATCCATAAAACTGATCTCCACTTCTCGAGACATTACTGCTGGCTCTTCATTATCCTCATCGTCCTCCTCTTCTTCTGAATTGTGTTCCAGAGCATCAACTGGACCCAATTCTGCACCCCCTATATCTATCAAATATTAGATTCAAAGAAATTAATATTTGATGAGAACTTGATAACACAGAAAACATTTTGAAAAAGGAGAAACCTCTTAGGTCAGCTAAGCAGATTTCTTTCAAATTCTCTGTTTTTTCATCAAGACTTCCTTCAGTTGATCCAAAAAGATTACTCTCTGGCCAAATTCTCCTGTAAACAGTTAAAATTGGTTGTTTTTTGGGTACTCATTATATATTTTTAGTGTTGCAATAACATACTTCTGGAGGTAATGTAATCTGAACCGAAATTAATGTCAACATTTGAAGAGTAGAATTTGAATTTTTTATGTGTGCTGTTAACAGTACTTAGAATATCATAATTAATAAAATAAATAGAACTGTACATAATGAAGGAGGAGTAATCCTGCAGAGTATTTGACATTTTCTTCATATATCTAAGTTGAATAATCCTGGTGCGTATTATTTAAGGAAACATGATTAATGATAGTAAAAATATTGTAATTTCATTTGAAATTGAAGTTCAGTTGGAGGTTGGGGATTACATACTTTGTCAAATATGGTAAATGCATTGTACTACTTGAATGCAGAGTTGTATTTAAGTTCTTCATAACAAATCTTAAGTTGAGTTGCAGGCTCATTGGAGCCACTGTCACTCTGTGTTTGAGTCAAGTCACACATCCAATTTTAAATGTCATAAAAGTTTAACTACTACTTCATTTGAATCAGCATTAGTTGTACTCTACTTAGTCCTGTTGAAAACTGAACTAGGTATATTGTTTATATATAGGTATATTGATAGCCTCAGAAAAGAAATGGTTATTCAAATACAGTAACAAAATCAACTGAATGAATATTTCATTCCCTATTCATGGATCATGTCTTACCTGGCTTGGCTCGCATAACCGAGGGATTCAGCTAACTTTTTATTATGCAGGGCAAACTGAATTCTCTTTAGTGCTAGCTGTTGCTGCTCTTCTTCAGGTATGTCAGAGGTCGGATCAAATACAGAAAATGTTGAGTCGGTTGCAGAATCCACATTAACTTCTTCATTCTGTTTATAGAATCGTATTTAGTTTTAGCGAGCAAAAACCTAGCTTATAAATATTTTTCGAAACAACCCAGTTGTTAATAAATTTTGCAACCTGAAGCATATTCTTGATTTCATTTTCAATTTCATTCCAACAATTCGCTTTGTCTTCATCCGTTGAAAGCAGTTGTAAATTTTCCTGATGTGCCTGATTTGATCCAGGTTTTTTCTTGTTCTTGGAATGTTTCTTTCTCACTCTTTTCTCGACAACCATTGTGCTTGATCTATGTAGCAACCAATAAATTAAACTAGGAAGAATTTCATTAAATCTGGCTCATTAACCAAGTACAGTTAACCTAAGTTGCTAAGTCGGTGCCATGTAAACACTGTACAGTACAATATTTGTTTAATTCAGTGTACAAGTACCAGGAAAACCACTAACCACTGTACTGTACTTCATATTACGAGCGCTGTGTCCCCTGTACCACCTACAACAAATCAATCACTCACCACATGTAACGCTCGTAAGCAATATTGTTTCTTTAATCGTAACATTATTGTTTGTAGTCGAGATATTTTAAAAATATTATGATTTAAGGATGATACGAGTCGTATTGTCTGTAAGTCATACATTTATATAAGTCGTAATGCCCACGCATTATGGCCTAGCGATTTTATGGAAAACACAAAATTTAGGAGAACAATGCATACAGGTAATATCGAAAATAAACTTAACCAACACAATTTTTTTAGTATTTGACTCTTATATTGTTTAAAAAGTAAAACATCTTTCCAGGTGCTATTTACAGCATCTTGATTGGTAGAGAATATTAGATAAACACATGGTACTTGAACTACCTTACCGTACTTACTTGGAATATTTTTCAAACAGTTTGATAAACAGATGAGTTGTCTGTATGAGATCACTCAGGAAACTTTTAGTTTGCTTCGCCTCATCGTATTTCCTTAACAGAGTGAGAAATATTTCTCTGTACTCGGACATGTAAAACACATTACCTGAAAATATTGTGTAGATGACTATGATGAGAATGTTCCATGGCCGTTATCTATGATAAAAGCACCTTACTGAGAATAACTTTGGCACTTTCACGTAGTTCTGAATCAGAAGATGAATCCATTGTGTGCATCGTGAGCAAAAATTCCAAATAGCATTTCAAAGCCATATGCAACCTAGTACAAAGGAAATGTTATTACCCGCAACATACATATGCTTGTTCTGCAGGCAGTGATAAATATTTGGCAAATAAAATATATTCAGTATTCGCCTTTAAGAGCGAGGGAGATCTGAACACTTCTCATTAACATATTATATAGGCTATGACATGTGACAAGATACTTTGATTCATTGCATAACTCATGAACACATTCATTATAAAATTAACACAACTCACCTGTGACCCCAACTTTTTCCTTCCTGCTTATCGTTTAACATGAGCTCATAGTCATCGATTATATTGACATTAATAAAATGAAGTGTCTGTAGCTGAGCAGTTTCTGACACCAAATTGATCATGAAATTGTGCTTCCTGGAGAATAGTATCAGAGAGCACATTGGGTTGTATATATTGCAACATAGAAGGTAATGCACTAGAGTTTGCCATAAGGGTAGGGTAAGAGAAATACAAACTTTATTTGCAACCGAGCACATAAACCTTAAATAGCAAATATAGGCAATATAATGTATTTTCCATCTAAAATGAAATTCTTATAGATCACAAAGCAATCCGTGTGAATATCTGTGATTTTATTTGAGGAAGTTTTATGGTAAATTCACTGTGGTTCATTCGTATATTTAATTTTTCTGATGCTGCGTGATTAGAAAATTAAAACCAAAATGGCCCATGGGCGTTCAAACAGAAGACTCCACAGAATATAGGTGTTTTTTCTCAAGGATTTGTTTACGGGAAACTTCGAGTATAGTACGAGATACAACAACAATAAATCATAAAATTAACCTGTTAAATTCCATCATGAAACTCATGACCGCAAAATAATATGTTTCGTCATTTTCATCACTTTTCTCTCGAGACAGCCTGTCTTTAACGCTATACATTAAATGATTGTACCCACTGTCAAGGAACCTGATGCAGAATTCTTTGATTATTTTTCGAACGTTCACAGAAGAATGTCTGTAAAAAAATGGTGACTTGTATGTTGCCAAGTTTGCAAGAACTTCAGTGAAACTTAAAAACTACCAAAGTCTTACTGATGCAAATGCAAAAGATTAGAAACTAATACTTTTAGCACAGTTGCTTGCAATGCCTTCGAAAGAGTTAAGCTATATTTAAGTCTCGCAATTAACAAATAAATATTTTTGTATCTTAACCTTTTCAAATCCATGTCTGTCATTGGTCGCCTATTCTTAGGTTTTCTCACTTTGTTTTTGCCTTCATCAAAAGTTACTTTATTCAGCTGCTGTAATGGTTTGTGTAAGATAAGTTCATTTTCATCATATAATGCCGCTTTGCCTTTTGCAACAAAGGTCCCGCCGAATCTAGAATGCCTGTGAAAGGTGGAAACGACATAGCCGAGCGATTATACTTTAATAAGACCTTCAGTCTGTGATTCTACCTAGAACTCTGCTGCATTCTTCGCTGTCTTATTCTTTTTTCTTCATCTTTCCTCATGCTCATAAGCTCATTGCCAAGCCGCTCTTGTTCATGTGAACTTCCCAAATTGACAAGGGCATCTACATTCTAGAGAACAAGACAAGATAACAAAACTTGAATCAGTGCAAGTTTTCATCGGGGAGTAGAATCGAACCATTGAACCGAGTTAATTAAAGTAACGGTTTATTGTTTTAACCCTACTGTTTTTCATAAATTGAAATCCTTCGATGCTTGAAGGGAAGAGGCTTCATTTGCTGTTGGTATTTTCTGATCAGTTTTACATCATAATTTTTAATCAAACTTCTAGCTATACTTTGGGATAATAGTCACAGAAATATGACAAAAATCTCTGTCACTTGCGTCATATTTTCTTTTTCAAAAATTAATAACCGGAACCTAACCAGAACAATTTAACTTCGCCAGAATCCGAATGGAACCCCTTTAAAAATTCCAATTTGTTCAAATCCCCGATATTTGAATCCATTGATGATTTAAATTTAAATAATGGATTGTAATTAGAGTTCCACTATATTCCGCAAGGTATGTTGAATATAACGATGGTGGTAATGTAAAAACTAACTTGTTCTTTGAGCATAAGTGAGATGATTTCAACAACATGGAGACACCAGGACTGTTCTGTTGTAGAGTTCGCTAGATATAGTATCAGTGAATGTAGACCAGCATCATACATGCATCTAAACAGATCGAAATAGTAAACACAAAATAATACTGCACATTACCCTAAAGCTGTGATTTCTTTTGTGAGTTTTTTTGCTCATAACATGAGCATTACTTGACAGTGATATGTAATAAGGAATTCATAGCTTATAGTGAAGTAGTCAAACGAGGCTCCAAAATTGATGTGAAAAATCAGGAAGAAATTGCCTACATAGCTCCAACAGTGATGATAGCTTCACACAAAAAATTTGGGCGTTATTTTGTCATATTAGGTTGCTACTTTCTCTTGTTGTCGAGTCTTGTATAAATGGTTGGGCAATGGCAGCCTAAGAAGAAAACCGTAGGCAGGGCAGGATTTACCAATAGGCCGAGTAGGCCATTTGCCACAGAAACTAATTTGTCATGCAGTGTGCCAGCATATGGCCTAGCTTCAAGTCTGAAGACTGTGATTTTGCACAGGATTCTTATGGTCACCTTTAGGTCAAGCCTTTAATTTGATTGAAAGTAATGTGTTGGAATTCTCATTTCTTACAGTGTGGTATGTAATATTTATTGACATAAAACATTGAACATTGAAAAATGCAAACATTTCTATAAATTTAGGGCCGCTCTAGTAGGTTAAATCTGTCCCTGACTAGAGGCATGACGAAATAATATCACAAATACAGATACTTACTTTAAAAGTCGATCATGGGATGAATTATCATCTACTGTCTGTCTAATATCCTCGTTTGTTGCAGGCACGTGAAGCAAATTACGCAACAAAATGAGAATGCGCTCAACCGTGATCGAGTCGTCAGGCGTTCTGTCTTCCCATTCCTTCTCAAGAATGTCATAAACTTTTTGAGACAGCACTTTTAAGGTTTCCTCGTTACAGAAGTCCTGAAAAATAAGACCATGCAGACAGATACGACAGAATTTGAAACAAAATAATTCAAAAGCCTTACTTCTTTGTAAATTTGATTGTACGAGATAACTTTGAGGTACTGATGATGTAGATTTGTATCCTTTGGAATTTTGTTTCCAAAACAAAGCAGCGCTGGTTGAGTCAGGTTCACGAGCAGCCTTGAGAGAAAATAATATAGACCAGGTATTTTCAATTAGGACATTACAACACGACAATATCTTGACAACATAGTAATCATTGCCAGTGTAGTAGTAGTACAGAAAATTACTTTCATTGTTACCCTTGCCCTAATGCTTGATAATGTTAGAATTATTACTCGATAATATCGTTATTTCCATGCATACCAAGTTTAAAGATACATTTAGGTCAGCACTTCAACTAGCAGCGACCTTTTTGACTGCCAATGTAAATACAGTTATGTACAATGAAAAATGAAATTTGATATCTGTGATATCATAACGGTATTGGCATGGATATAACAAATATAATATCCCGCAATAATTACCGTATGATAGCAGAAAAAAGGTTTTCGTCATTTGAATAATGGCAGAGCAGTGGCAAAAGGTCGTTTGAGAGGATTTTAGCTGATCCAAGCTGTACACGATTTTCACGAGTGTCTTCTTCATGGTGAAGATATCTGATGAGTGACTTGACAGCATCTAACAAAACGAAAGTATATTGAATTGCTCGTAATGAATAGTTAGACGATAACGACTTACCTAAACAATCGGGATCTTTGTAATATTTATCATCCTCCAAATATCCAAGAGCACCACATGTCGCCAAAAGTTCGCTATCCATAATTTAACTTCTCCTGTCTTGCTACCACTACTGGGCATTGGGCCTATGCAATGTAACTATATAGCGATTACTAGAGCTCAAGATTCGCGCCCTTTATCCGCAGGGTCAAAGGTTGCTTCAAAAACCCGATTCTGGTTATCTGGTACTACCCCACTTGAAACACGCATATCGGGGAGACTTCAATCAGTTTCCGTACATTATTAAAAATTATAAACTATTCGTTACTACAAATTATATACTATACGAGATAATCATACAATTTAAAATATAACTCGGCATTTATTTCAGTCATACAACACTTTTCCTTCCTAAAATTTAATCCAACTGGCACTAGCCTGGCCCATATCATTTCGGCATCTGCAGACAATTACTAAACTAATTTTACTCATAAGGCAACCTTGTGTGACATTGGTATAAGAAAAAATAATAATACTGCACAAGAAAGCAATTTCTTTTATATAGCTTTCACATCATGTAAGCTCTATAAACAATATTATTTACTGGTAGTCCGTTATTTTTTATTAACATGAAGAGTATTTTGACACAACAATTTAAGGAATTCCAAGGGTACATATGCAGTGACATTAATTAGCAGCACTGACAGCAATTAGCATATACTGCATGTTAGAAACTGAGACCAAAGTATTTTATCTTTGGATAATAATACCATAAATGTACAACAGAAACGCATTCAAGCCTATGTACAATGCTTCAATCTATAATAGTTAAAACGACCAGAGTTTAATCCAGATTGAGACAGACAAAACAAAGAATAATAAGCAAACACCAAAATCATTTATCTGATAACATGATATATCAACACTGCAAATGGGTACAGATGTTATTCTTTTTCTTGCATTTACTGTTGTACTTCAACATAGTTGGACGGAAGCATTCCAATTTGACCTGTGCGCTTCACTGTGCCAAACATCCAGCCATCATCTATTCTCTGTGCGTTAACTATTTCGTCACCATCCATGAAAGAAACTTCATCGTCGTCTTGGGCAGTGTAGTCATACATGGCTCTGTACTGTAGCTATGAAAAGGAAATCAAAAATAAGCAAGCAGTTACTTGCATGTTAATCATTATAGGACCCATTTTATACACTGCAATCGCAACTTGCACATGAGATGGGCACGCTACAATGGATGGTTGATGAGATGAAATGCTAAAAAAATGAATAATTATGGGAATGGACAATAGTGTACAAACTTCTTACCTCTGAAAATTTACTTGTGTTTTATTCATTATTATCTTCATTATTAACATGACTGACTTCACAGAAATTTATTATATCAAATTTAGGTGGATTTTCCCCACATAGTGTACTCATATAGAAGTGTATTTGTAATCATACGGATAAAAATGTGGCACAATCTCTCCGTTTCCTTGCGAACAGGTCCCTCCTCAGTTGAGAATCGATCAATTCCAGAATTATTTTTGAATGAATTTCCTACTCGCATATGCATTTATGCACCAACTTTTCACATGTAATTTAACTTGTATGTTGCTAGTCTACTGTATATCACAATGAAATACACAACATGCCATTCCAAAAATTGCTACATGCTTAGGTCAACTCATTAGTGACGAGACATGATAATAAGTGTATTCATAACATTTAGGACAAGTAATATTTCTAATACCCCATCGCCATTTTGTTCCAGCGGAACCTCTATGACCTCTTCCTTCGGTTCTTCTTGTACTTGAATCGGAGGTGAGGTAACTTCATGTTCATTGGTAGTGGGACTCTGTATATTACTTTCCTGTACATTAACTATTCATAATAACACATCATGCAACAGACCTAATCTTAGTACATGGGATTTCTAAATTAAGATCAGAGACTTGATTATCGGTAAATATTATACACGTTAGCTTTGGCAATGTTTGTGTTTGGAAACTTAACAAAAAAAGTTAATATACGACAACTTGATGGAATATTCTTAACCGATATAGTTGTAAATTTCAATATTTGTAGCTAGTTAATAAAAACATCTACCCAAGTCATGCCGCTAATATAACTAGGTCAATTTTTCGGCCCAACGCCTTTAAGATTTAAGCATTGTTTTTGTTATTTTGCATTTTTCAATGCTCAAAAGCATTTTTTTTAGTCTCATTAGTTGAATTTTACATTACAATAGATCAGGTGTTGATGTCAGGTCTCAGATCAACTTTAAAATAGTGTATGAAAATGGATATGCATAAAACAACATGCTCCAGTGACATGACAAAAAACACAACACATAATTCTAAAGAGAAGGAGTTCCTACCTCTTTTGGTCTTTCTCGAATATTCATCTGTTTAGTTGATGAAGAGATCCGAGTCATAGGATCAAAATCCATTATGGAACCAGGTGCATTGACACGTTTGTATGCTTTACCTGTTGAACAATTCGTAATTTTAAAAATTAGTTGTAGGTTGTTACGATGACCTGTATACCATAAAATACTCTCATTAATGATACCTACTAAGGTATTTATTGTACAGTACTTTCATTATTGATATACAGCAAGGGTATCACAGTTCACAAGCGAGGAATCCGCAGTACGAAAAAGTTTTCTACAGTTTCCATTAATGCCCCACATTATAAAATGCCTCTAGTTTTGTTCATGACTTCGCATGAGAATGATGAATATTTTTAAAAGGATACATTCAGTAAGATAGTGGAATTGAATAATTCCATATTGTTGTTGTCCACAGATTAGAAATCAGAAACTATAAAATAAAAAATTACACTAACAGTGCAAAGAAGTTACCATGGTACAGAATGAGCAAAGAAGAAGCTACAAAATAGAAGTAAATAGTATCAACCTGTGATGAAATCAGTCCATGAATTGACCTTAGCATCTCTCTGCTCAGGTTTCCAGGTTGACACACGTAAATAGTCTTCTGTGTCGGTCAGACTAGTGGCTGGAGGTTGTTTATAAGTTACTACAAAGATAGAATAAAAGGAATGAAGAAAAAGACAGAGGGAGAGAAAGAATCAGAAGGAGAATTAAATTTGTAAGCACCCTTGCCAGTCTCGTATTCCTGATCTGTTTCGTAATCAGACGGATCATAATCGAATATAGATCCGGGATTTCTTCTCCATCGTTTAACAGGTTCTGAGCGCTTCATACCTTTTGATGCAAACGCTGGATGGTGGGCTGGTGCTACGCAGGAGGTTTTAAGTTTTGCTTGCAACTTTGCTTCTATTTTAAGGAAATGGACAAGAGTTGAGAGAGAGAAGTAATTGAAGAATGAAATGTGATTAGGAAAGAGTGAATGAAGTTGTTGAAACAGAATTAAATGGCAAAATTAACTGCCAAGATTTTCTTCAGTGGCATTCATTTAACCATTTTGCTGTACACATCATACTGATATACTGCATTTATTCATGCTTAAGTCTCTCTTTTGTACTTTAATTTAATACAAAAGGTATGCCCTTATACACAGGTATTACAATCTCAATTACAAAAGCTTGGTGGCAACTTTAAAAAAAACTTTTGTCCTTACTCTTTTCGTTTATGCTATTTCCATAGAGACCTTTATTTATTTTAGTTTTTACCGGATTGTAATCAAATTTCTAAAGTCAAGATCTGTTTGCATAAGTTTGTATACATATACAGAATCATTTTATACTGTACTTGGTTTTGCTATATATCATTACAAGAATAATCATGACCTAACTACATACTTCAGCATATATAAAAATGTTTTATACAAAAACATATCAACTACTCACTATTTTGTTGCTCAGAATTCATCTGCTGTCTTCTTTTTTCCATATCTTCGGACTTCTCCTTCGACTTCTTGTAATCAATATTGCTAGCGATCTTTGATGCATGCATGGCTCGTCTTGTTGAAGGATCATCCGTCACTTGAGTCACCTTTCCTTTCAATTTGTTGCGATCTTCTTGGTATTTGATCTGAGAGTAGAAGGTATTTTCTCATAGCTAGAAGTAGACTAAACCAGATTAAAATTTACAAACAAATACAAGCACACCACCAATTTTATGGGAGCCTTGGTTCCAAAACTTTGCAGTGTTATCAGTTTCAGCAGAGAGACCGAAGTCACAAAATAATTGTTCAATGGTATACTGTTGTTATGCTAACACTAGTCTCACCTCGTCAGTCCCATTAATGCAGTATGGACTTTAATTAAACTTACAGTAACACTTAGATAAATATAAATTAAATGATTTTCTTGGTAATCATCAATAGATATAGTTTATAAGCAATGCATGGTGTAAAGAGGCATTCATAATTTTGTCCAGATTAAAAGAGGGTGCATAACCACGTCTTGCCAAAAAATCGGTGGTGTGCCTGTATATTGGCGAAAAAAAACATCGCAACAAAATTTATATATTATAATTATAAGAAAACTGAAAGTGAAATAAACTTGTTGAAAATATAAAAATCACATAAACTGAAATACGAAAATATAATTTCAAATCATTAAAATATGTTCAGCTCGACTTACCTGAAATGACATTGAGGGAAAATATAAATATATATTATCAAATATACAGCAAGTAAGTTATCCAGTCTTAGCAAATGCAAATACATTATTGGGAATATTGTAATGGAAACATAAAATCAAACAGAAACAAGAATTACAGACCCAAAGTCCAACCAAATATAACCTGATACATTTTAGAAAAAGATAGGTGGAAGGTGAAAGTGCAGTCGTAAGAAAATAGTGAGGAAGAAAAAGGTACCTGGCTGAAATTGAGAGAATTTTGCTTAGCAGTTCTGAATTCAGGAGTGTCAAGGACCGAAGCAGCCTTTCCAATGAAAGAACGATCATTGTACTTGACCTTCAGGAGTGAACAGCAGTTTTAGTTGAGGTGAAGGGAAAATGAAGAGATAGAGAAAACAAAATAGAATAAAATCAGAACAGGTAGTTTCACAGTTGACATTGTACAAATATATAATCTATCTAAATTATAGTCATGTCCTCTGTGCATGTCTTCATACAGAGAATAACTTCATATTTTTCTCTCAAAATCAAAGCTTCCAAACAATGCCTGGATGGATGGAAAAACATTTTTTTAAATATAAATAATTATTTATTTATTAATTTATTAATTCTGTTATTTCTACTATATTCATAATTCATTTATTAGAATTTATTACTCAGAAAACACTAAAAAAAGAACACCTAAGAGTGGATTTATCATGTAAGCCAATCTCTCAAGCCTGCAACTTGAGGGTTTTCTCTCATGGATTTCCCTGGAAACTTTCTTTTACATGTTCAATTACCAAATGCTTTGACTTAACAAATTCCGCATCAGAAATAGAAAAAGATTACAGAATGTACTATCTGAAGTGGTTATCAGAGCTTTGCAAAATAAAATGGTATAAGTATATCTATCTTATTTTGTGCCACATAATTTGAGTAAAGGGAAATATTATTATTTTAAACTAATATCATGAATATAAATTCTTTAGTTTGACTATTTTTCAAATTACAGGGACATTGTTGATCACCTATGCATTACCATAGCTAAATTATAAGCAAACTATATCAGGAATGACTTACTTTGCTGAAATTGATCGAGTTCTGCTTAACACGTCTCCATTCAGGTGTATCCAGCATCGGAGCTGAATAATTAGATCTCTTCTCTTCAGCATCAGATTTATAGTTTACCTAATAACATGACAATTCATAAAACTTTCTCAAGACTAATTAATATAACTCAACTCTCTTCGGGTTTTGAATATGTTAATATGTAAATAATAAGATTAGAAATATAGTTAGATAATACCTGTGACAAATTCTTCTGGTTTTCTCGCGCTCTCTCCATTTCCGGAGTGAACCCAATCGAGTGCCCTCGGCCACGGATATTCTTCTCATAGTCAGATTTATACACATTCTAATAAATTGAATAATAAGATAATGAAGTATAACATTAGAGCAAATGTATGACATCACCAATCCTGGTACACAATTATCATCAATTCTTGCATATTTAAATCAATATGTATTCAGATTTTGAAATGTTTATCAACTATTGCCAACTAAATTTAACCTTCATCATTCTTGCTGAAAAGCTCGAAATAGTTCCAACAATATTGCTATTGCCTATGCTTGCTTTGTCTAAAATATCATATTCATCATAGAAAGGGATTTACTTACATCACTAACAAGCTGAGAAGCATGTTGAGCATGGATAATATGAGGAGCATCCAGAACAGATGCAGGTCTTCCTCTCATGCCCTCTTGGTACTGAGCACGATATCGCACCTACAGAAAACATCATTTAAACTGCTCAAGTATAATGCATTTGTATTTAGTATAATGTTTGTTGATTGGGAAAACATTACTGCTTATTATTATCACTGAATGCAATCCATGAATACCATTTCAACATGATTCAAATGCAGCTTAGTTAACATTGATCCTTGTAGAATATAACTTCAATTCCCCAAAAATTTGCACAATTTGCTATATATGATTATGATTTATGCAGTAGTTAACCCAAGACCGAAGAAAAGTACCACAAAAGAAAACTGCTCATAAAATATCATTTTAATGTATTCTTACATTGCTCTTGATGTCTTCAGCTCTGCGAATATGATCCATGCTTGGAGTATTAGACATATCTAATGCCATCCCACGACCTTTCATGTTCTGTTCATAGTCGCTCTTGTAGCGCCTGTCATCCAAAATTTCTGCCGCTCGGCGATGGTGCAGTTGACTTGGCGTTTCCTCCATGGCGGCTGATGTTCCTCGAGCATTTAATTCCTTAGCGCTTTTCTGATAATCGATCTAAGCGATGCATGAATCAGATGTGATAGGTATAATACACACAGAACTTGGTGTATATTGCTGTGACAAGGAATAAAATTGCTACATTCACTTGAGTACTTAACATACATGATCAACAAGCTTTTGCGCTTCCTTGAAGTGACCCATTGCTGGTGAATCCTCGGATTGCCATCCTTTTCCTTTACTTTTGTCATGCTTGCGTCTGTACTGCAACTGTATGTTTAAAAAAATATTGAATTAGAATGAATTTACATGCTGACAGAAATAAAGGCAGAAAAAAATTGATCAATAATTTTTTCACAGAATCAGAATGAGATTGAATTAATTCAGTTGTATATTCCGTTTGAATATCCTTACCTCACTCTGCAAGATATTAGCTTCAGCAGCATGAATAATACCAGGATTGTCAGCAACAAAGGTGTAACCCTTTCCAGTCATGTCACGATGGCGTCGTTTGTATTCATACTTTAGAAAAGAATTGCCAAATAAGATGTAATCAAAATGTTAGAGTTCATTTTATTAATACCTTCTTTGAATGAATCTTTTAGCTTTTTCTATGGTAATGAAATTAGTATATATTTATTGACTAATGACTTATAACTAATCAAGAATTCGTTTGTCAAAATTCGAGAATGGAATGATATTCTACACTGTTATTTCTTCAACTATGCCACATAACATATTCTCATTGCCCTTCCAAAACATATAATTTATTGATCCATCATTAATAATATTGTGAACAGTAAGTCATGGGTTATATACATATAGTTCCCATTTCAGGAATTGCAGATGATCAAAAAAATGTTTACCAAAGGAAAAAGGGGGCAACACCTACAATAAATATGTGAACTCTAATTTATCAGATCAAGCACAACCATGAAATTAAATATGGCATCTACTCACATCACTAACAATATCCTTCAAGTTAGTTGCGTGCATGATATCAGGTCGATCAGTAATGCTAGTGACTTTTCCGATGCTGTCTTTGTGTTTCTTGGTGTATTTGTACTACCAGAATAAGTTCAAATGTTAAGAATATTAATATACTATATAAAACAGCAGTAAAAATACTATACCTGACTCTGCACATTTCCAATGGCTTCCACGTGCCTTTGTGTTGGAGTGTCAGGAGTAAAACGCCATCCCTTTCCTTTCATTTCATTGTTGAACTCTTCTCTGTATTTGAGCTGTATAGTGATTAAGATTTTGTAAAATAATGTGAAAAAACAGGAACTCCACATTTGTTTCCAGCACTGTTCGAGTCCACTCACATCGCTCTGCAATTTATTAGCTTCCATGACATGTCGCAGGTGTGGTGTCTGAAGCAGCTGGATGTCTTTGCCTCTGGTTTTTTGTTTGTAGTGAATCTGAAGTTCAATTTCCACATATATAATTGCTTCAGTAGAAGATATATGAATGTTATTCAGCTGCCATCTATTTTCTGATTGTTAAATTGATATAGAAAAAGCTAGAGGAATGACTCATGGCAAAGTCAACCTATATCAAGCAAGGAAAACTCAGAATAAAGTTGGGCATCAAATTAGAATAAGAAAGTTGTTGCGGAATTTTTGATCACCATGCCAACGTTAGATAAACTTGCTCATCTTACACTACTGACAAAGTAAGGCAGCAAAACAAAAGTCCAAACAAAAATTGGCCATATAATAGTACCTCCATAGAAGAAACCTTTCTCCATTCATTAATTTGTTTAGATAAATGCTGAGATGATTCTACTTAACTGTGTTCAGAGATATGAATTTAAAATCTAATGAACAGACAATAGGTACCATACATATAACACATTGCTTACATTACTCTGCATCTTAGCAGTATCCATAGCATGCTTCACTTGAGGAGTGGACTCAAGAACAGTGAAATCATTTTGTTCCTTAGCTTCTTTCTGATACTCAGTCTTGAAAGCAAAATATTTAGACATGAAATAATTTGTTTTAGATAATATGATAAAGAACGCATGACATATTATTGGTTGTCACATACATTGCTGACATTCTTTTGCACTTTCTTGTTATGCTCGGTTTCTGGGGAATCAGCAAGCACCGTATATCCTTTATGTCGCATCTTTTTCGAATCCTTTTTGTACGAAACCTGTTGGAAAAAAAACAAGAAATTCACCAAACCTGGTTCAAATCTGGTTTAAATGAATATTTATGAAAAGTCTAATCTCACGTCACTCAATTGCTTGTGGACTTGCTTGTCATGTTCAATCTTTGGATCATCCTTGAGAATTGTATAGGCCCCCTTGGATTGCTCAAACTTTTGTTTGTATTTGTTCTGAACAAAATAGAATTATTACTTATCCATTCTTATACAAAATGATGTTATAAAATGAAAGAATTACTATGGCAAAAATAATCACTATAGTGCAGATACTCACTTTGCTAACCAAATCAGAAATGCCTGTTGCATGCTTGATCTCAGGTGTAGCAGCCAGGACGGTGAATTTCTTGATTTCTTCTCTGTATTGGGCCTAGTTACATAATGTTATAGCATTAATATAGAAATACATGATACGTCTGTATAAGAAAAATGACCTAAAAGTTATGATCTTATATTATTAGTGATAACTTAATTAATATTAGTGATTAGCTTATAAATCTGGTTATAACAGGAGTTAATGAAAATTGATTTCCCAAACTTACATCACTTAGTTCAGTTTTCAGTTTTCTCAGTCTCTCAAATTCTGGTGTATCAGTTGTGATGTGATATTTTCCCTTCAACTTCAAAGCCTCCTTTTTGTATTTGTTCTGCAAGTAAGAAGTAAATGGCGTTGCTTAATTTATAGGAAGGGTATAATCCTACCAAGTAAAACATTAACAAAATGATTATATCAATAATAAGTGCCTAAACTAACAATTTATTTTGTGAATATCCAAAATTCTGTACTGGCCACATACAAATAAGAAATTGAACGATACTATGAAGTTTGGAAATATCTAACTATATCGGTAATTATTCCAGGAAAGATGATAACTTTATAAGGTAAGCAGATGACAGACCGTCAACTAAGAGGTATTGTACTGTACTGGCTTTTTCTTTCTTAAGTGCAATAATACATTAGTCTACACTGCATAAAATTCTTACATTATTACGGTATCTAAAAACTTACCACACTGGCAATCTCATTCGCTTTTCTAGCCTGTTCAATAGGAAGTTCATTTGGAAGGCACCAGCAAATTCCAACGCCTTCCAAGTACTTTTCCTTATACTTGATGTCACTGATCTTATCACGAACCTATCAAACGAATGGTATATGTGGTGACGCCAGAAGTAAAGCATATGAAAAAACATATGGCAGATCCGACACACCACTCACCTCCATAGCGTGCCTAATAAATCGGTCTTCTCCTTCGGGAGTCTTGTACTGATGGGCCAACTCTTTGTCCTTCGCTCGATATTTATTCTGCAATGTATTACAAGTGTATATCAGTTAAAGACAGTCTATGTGATATATAACAGATACATCGGCAGAGAAATTACTGAAGGTATATGCTGGTCAACCATCACTGGCTGATGAAAAGTTTAAGATTAAAATTGACAGAAACCAGACATTAACTGAAAGAGTACTGCCAGCATATTATCAGTAATATGTTGAAAGAGAGTGTATTTATTGTAAGGAATGTTATAATAGCAGGTTTTAGGGTGGCCATTTCTAAACTTTCATAGGCCTAGGTAATCATAAAGCGGTCAATACAGATGATGTGTATTTTGACGAAATACAATGTGAAATTTAATGGCGGCCAAACTAATGATGCACCGGATAAAGAACAAAGTGGTCAAAATTCACACGGCCTAATTGATGCAAGTAATTTCAAAACTTATATCCCGTAATTTTATTTAAAATACACATTTACATTAAGGATCGAAATTCGATATTGGCAGTATTTCATTGTAATACATTCAATGCCATTCAAATCTTTTTGGGTTTTGAAGCATAATAAATCTTACCTCACTGACTATATCCATAACCTCTTTAGCCTTGATCAGCCATGGGGTAGTAGTAGATGGATGAATATGTTGCAACTCTTTCTTCGCATTTGCTTTGTAGGCAGTCTTTTAAAATGTGAATACGATTTCATTACATATTCAAGCATAGTACTATCATATTGCCAGTTGTCTAGCAAATTTTAAAGCAAGCAAATTTCCAAAATAAAATAAATAATGGTACCACAGTACCTCACTCGTAAGCCTAGCAACATCCTTTGCAAACTTAGTTTCTTTTGTCTCCGGCATGCTGCTATATGCTGTGGGTTGATGCTTGATCTTTTCACCTGTTGCACAAGGTCACATTGAATGTAAATCATATGAACAGGTAGGTTCTCAAAACATGGATAGTTTATCGATTAATTTTTTTTTTATATATTATCAAGTTTTAACCTTTCGATTTGTAGGCTTTGTCACTTGCCAATGTGGATGCATAGCGCTGTTGTTGGATAGTAGCAGTACCCTCAGCTGGGAGCATGTATTCAGTAGCCAATTTATTCTTCGCATCTTGCTTGTATACATTCTAAAATAATACCAAACAGCGTTCGTATTTCTATTTGTTATCGATATTTTGCACTACCAATTTTAGACAGCATTGCCCTAGAAGTTTCATATAAATATTATTATATTTACTAACATGGACAACACTTGGGAAAGGTCAGATTTGTTTACTAGGTAATGGGTTGTCTTGTATGATGTTCTTTCTATATGCATTAGGAATCTATAATCTTGATCTACCATATAAAACTACTTACCTGACTTTGCAGTGTCTGAGTATTCAATGCTGTTAGAATGGATGGAGTGTCATATATAGTTGTATATTGAGTTTTGACTTTATCTCCTTCCTGCTTATAAACGATGTCACTGAGATATTTTGCAGCCTCTCTCAGACGTTTGTATTCAGGAGTATCTGGTACGACCAGGTATCTCTGTAAACCCTTCTTTGCTTTGTGTTTGTAGTTTTTCTAAGAAAATGATAGGTAGTTCTACAATAAGAACGTTAAAAAAAGGAGCAATTACCAGAAACATGCTCACGAACTTACATCACTCAGTAACGCGGAGTTATGCAAAACTTGCAAAATCTCAGGACGATCTGGCACCGGAATAAGGTTGCCTTTGAAGAATTCATCAAAATCTTCCCGATACCTGGTTTCAAATCAAATATGGATGCTTAGCATAGTATGCCATAGAATGGACATTGTCAATTATGAATCTACTGGCTTAGCAATAATATAATAATTTAATAAGAACTTACTTGGAATAGCTAATGTTATCCGTAACCTTTTTCACATGAGCATTGAAAATATCTGGCTGATATTTGGTCGTGAGGTCATTTTTACTCAGCTGTCCATACTTTGTCTGGAGAAGTATAAAATATACGTGTGCTATATAATCGCACAACCCTATAATATCGAGAATAGGTCAGATGAACTCACATTACTGACGTAATCTTGAGCTTGTTTGTTTGCCAGAAGCCATGGGGTTTCCTCCACTTGAATTACCTTGCCTTTTGACAGAATCAAATCTTGCTTGTACTTAAGCTGAAAGAATATAATTGATGGGTCTAATATATTGATTGATAAGTTAGTTTATCCTGAATTTCAATAGTTTGACACTCAGAATCAAGAAGCATATTTAGAAGACACACATCACTGATTTTTTCAGGAAGAGTTTTAAGATGTTGCATCTCAAGAGAATCCTTCTCATTGTACGGTTTTCCCCTTTCTTTGATGTGTTGTTCTTTGTAGGCATTCTAAATTTAGAGAATTATATGATATAAATTAAAATATTCATATATTTAAATCAAAACATTAGCTACTGTCAATAGCTTACAATGCTGGCTAGTTTGTTGGCAGCCTTGGCCATGACCAGTTGTGGGGTAGCTGTATCCAAGTGATATTTGTCTTTAATTGCTTCTCCCTTGGCTTTGTATTTCTTATCGCTCATAAGTCTTTGCATCTTCTTCGAGTGAAGAAGTGAAGGCATGTCACCGGCATTTCGCAACTTTGCACCTTTTCCCAAAATGTTTTGTACATAGGCTTCTCGGTACTTCAGCTAGTTGGTGGTAAAAAAAATAATTTGATTCGAATGTGCAACGGAAAACCAACAATATTCTAATTAATAAGATCTATGCTTACATCAGAAGTCAGTTCTCCAGCCTCCATAGCATGTACGATGCTTGGCATATCGTACGGTAGGTGGAAAAGATGCCTCAGTTGCTCTGCTTTATTTTTGTAATTGTTCTAATCATAATTGAAGAAATAAATAAAATTTAAAATACAAAATATAATATATATATATATATATATATATATATATACATTTTTATGTAATTCTGTTAGCTTCAATATAACTACTCAAAACTTACATCACTCAACAGCTCACTAGCTTTTTTCTGCGACTCATATTGGGGAGTTAAGAAGTAGGGGAAGTAAATAACTGTCTTGTCATGCTCATATTCAGCCCTGTATTTGAAATTGCTCAGGATGTCACGAACCTAAAATGAAATATATTAATATCAAATTACCACTGACATTCCAATTTGAATTTAAAAATAAATTTAATATAAGAATATAATGAAATTCAGAAGGTATGCACATACATTTTGAGCATGCTTGATAGCAGGTGTATCTTGGAGATTGGCAAAGTAACCTTTGTACTGTTCAACTGCTTCTCCCGCCTGCTTGCTGTATATCAACTATTGAAGTGTAAAATAAAATAAGATTATTGATGGATAGAATAATATCTACACGATACTTGTAAAAATTCGAAACCTAGTAAATAAATTAAAATCCTATTTAACACAGCTTCAAAGGTCTATCCTTGAAACTACACAAGATATGACAAAGCAAAACTTTAGAACCTATTAATAAGAGATTTGCAGTACACTGATATAAAGTGATGTCCATCAACTCCTACATACTAAAACTATAGCTTAAATTATTTACATTGCTTTGTAATTCACTTGTCTTCAAGTTTGACTGCAGAAGCAATGAATCTTTAAGTTCTGAAGGCTTTCCGATATCTTCCTTCATGTGTTGTTCTTTATATTTCGTCTGCACATCAATGAAAGATTAGTGATCTGTGTTTGCTATTTCGTATTATTTGATAACAAATTTTACTCACATCACTTATTTTCAAGGCTACATCATGTGCATGGTCTGTCTGTGGAGTAGACTTCATCACACTGAAGCATGTCTGGTCACCTTTACCATCAACATACTTTTCCCTGTACTTGTTTTCACTTGCAAGCTAAAACAAAATAAATAGATCATTTTAAAAGAGAGATAACCCTGAGGGATACACCGATTAATCAATGTGTAATTTTCTTAATGAATTCCTTTTTTATTATCCGAGACAATGTTGACCAATGAATATGGATGTTATCATAACTGCATCAAAATTAATCTTGAGAAATAAACTACAATGGCAGTCAGATCAGATTTTTATGATAAAAGAGTATATGGCACTTTCATTAAGTAGTCAACTACAATCAACAAAATGGCTCATGATACACCCTACTAATAAAATCATCTATACACCATAATTAGTGATCATACCTGAGTGACATCTTGAGCATGGGCCATTGCAGGTGTAACAACATTGCAGCCTTTTCCTTTTTCACTTAGATATTTCTCTTTATACTGGCTCTGGAATATATAATTTCATTGGATCGCATTCAGCAGTGATATCTTATTACAGATAAATCATAATAGCAGAAAATAAATTAAGTACCTCGCTAATCAGAGAGTTATTTTCTTTTACTTTCTGTGCTGTTGGTGTGTTTATTGCTTCACCACTGTGCCACTTGTGTTGCTCCTCAAGTGCTGTTTTATATTTTATCTGACAAGACCAAGCATTGAAATTATTTTTTTAGCAGTTATTTAACATTGATAACTAAATATCAATTTACCTTGGTTCAGCATTCCTGATTGCTATCATAGAATTCAAATCGTGCCACATGCAACGTCCAGATGAAAAAAAAACTTTCAAAAATTTTCAAGCAATGCAATAACATTACATAATACAAGTCAATTGAAAAGTAATTGCAATTTTGTATATGTATAAAATGAAATAGTAGAAATAAATAATAACTCTTATCATGCAATTGAAGCAGGCTCTGGAAACATTAGTACAGTATAATGATAATATTCTGATCTATATATCTCGTTCTGATAATTTGCATAGTTTATTGGTAGGTAATTTCAATTAATGTAAAAGTTTATACTAACAAAATGCATGATCTGGAGATGTAATGATAATCAATGTCCTCTTTAGAGAAATATGTAAGATATTTTGTTAACCTAGTGTCTTCAAAAAAACAAAAAAAAATACTATGGATTATGTGTATACTGATATTCATAAGCTATTACATGTCTAAGAATGAGAAGATAGAAGAGCATTCATTATTTCTCAGAGTGTCCCTCAAATACGAGGTATGCCGAATGCGACACATATGCTTTATGTTCATTCAAACAAATCATAGAGAAAATATAAATAAAAAGCTGTGATGCTGATAAATCTAGCTGAAAACCAAAAATCAAATAGGGGAACCAAATCAAGCAACCATCCCTCTTTCAAAAACTACACTCTGATATAAAACATTTCCGAATGTTACCTCGCTTTGCAGATCGTTTGCAAGTTTAGCATGAACTATTTGTGGGGTTTTGTCTGTAGTCAGACCTTGCCCCTTGATTTTTTTCTCCAAATCTTTTTTATAAACGGCCTACAACAACATCAGACGATAAGCATATGGAGATAAATGTAAAAAAGGTTGGAAAATAGAGAACAATAGAGAAATAGAACAATATATTGAAAAACAGAAAACTAAAAAGCTAGCTAGGCAATTTCAGGAACAAATACCATATAGAAGTAGAATATTTATGTAATAAAATTGATATGATATGATTCATAGCTATGAAAGAAATACATAGTAAAGTTAAAAAAAACAAATACAAAAGCAAGTAAAGATCACTCACATCACTCAGAAACTTTTGCTGTTTCTTGACACGAGTTGTTTCAGGAGTCTCAGCGACCGGAATATTGTGTCCTTTCTGCTCGAAGAATTCCTTTTTGTATTGAGTCTGTTGGATGACACATAAGGAAAAAGGTTATTTCTATTATTTGATGACAACTAAGCTATCTGCAATGCAGAATGAAAACAAGACTAAAACTGCATGCAAAACTGGTCTTCATCACTGAAAAGTAAACTTAAAAGAAAGAAGTGAGAGGAAATGAGGTCTGAATGCTGCATGCTCACACGAAATGGCCTGTAAAATCCAAAAACATTATTAATAAAACAGTTACTTCCTAATTATTGCAAAGGAATCATCTATCGAGTACTACTATTGGAAGCAGGCCTTTGTATTTTACAACTAGAAATAAAGTATTGATAGTCCTTGCAAAAATATGGGGAACACAACTTGCATAAGAGTTACTGCGTATGCTTCTTCCCTCAAATTTATTTTGCAATAGTAATGGCCCACAGGGTGCTCATCTTCGACTCATCTTTTTGTGTACACTTACTGGCTACTATTCCCATTACTTTTAACAAATATATCTATAGGATGTGCAAGCTGAAAATCATAACCAGTTCAAGCAAAGTTCCATGTGATGTGCACTGGTGTTTCATACTGCGTGATGAGGATGAGTTATAAATATAACAGCTATGTACAGATGAATGGCAATTCGATACAAATAACGTTTAAATGAATGGAAAGGTGAGGATATGGTTCATTAGCAACATAATGTCACCTGTTTCACCTACGGTAACCCTTGAAAATCAGCCCGGGTGATTAATCAGTATGATTGCATATAGACTTATTTGTGAGGATGCAACTTATGCTATGCAAGTTGAGACCCCGCTTATTCAAATGGCAAGCGAACTATCCTTCACTGATTACCAGTATGACGTATGTAAATGCACACAGTCAAATTTGAAACAACAGGGACATGCATTCCCTCCACACATGAATGCATGAGAATCCAGAGTTCGCGATCAAAGACCTCAGAGTTGATGTCCTTAATATTTTCAAGATGTTGCTGGGTCATGCTTTCTTTAACAGAAAGTTTCTTGTAGCCATGCACATCATCTCTTTTGCCTTCAGATTTGTAGACATTCTGCGAAAGAAAACAGGTTTTATACCACAGTATAAGTAGTCAATATTTGGTAGAGCATTCCAGTAATTTTTTGCAATTAAACATCTTTCTTATTAGCATCTATGCAATGCAGCACTCATGAGATATATGAATAATCCAACACACCTCACTGGCGAGTTTTCCAACCGCAGTTGCATGTTTTATTGCAGATGTATCTTCTGGCAGACAAACTTTGCTCAACAATTGCAGCGCACCTTCTTTATAAGGTTTCTGTTAGGAAATGCAAATATTTCGTTTAGAGACAATATTCTGTAGGTAAAAATATTAAAAGAATGTGAATAAGACAAGAAGAATACGATACCTCACTCAATAGGGCACTTGCTTGCAACTGGGTTATCATTTGCGGAGTTTCAATAATATTTTTGGCATTTGTGCCTCTCGTTTTCTCATATTCCTCTTTGTATTTTTGCTAAAAAATTCAAATAGGTAATAATTTAACCCAGTTAAGATAGCTAGTTTGAAACTTCAGTAAGCTTTTTAAAATAATACTAACCTCGCTTCTGAGTGCGGTTGCATACAAGGCCTGCTTCATGCGTGGTTCGTCGCTAACCAAATTGTATTTGTCCATGATTCCCCTGGCATCATTTCTGTATACATTCTAATAAAATACATTTTGAGTTGTATATCGCTTTAGTATAAATCAATAGGAATTTAAAAATTAGAATAAGGATAAGTTCGGTTCAACTCACTTCACTGAACAGGGACACCATTTCTCTCTGATGTGCCCGCAACGGTGTATCTGTGATGTATGGACATTTACCAAGTGCATCTCTGTATTTTGCTCTGTAGGCAATCTGTATTAAAAAAAAACAGTTAACAGATTATGCATATGGACGCAGAAATGGCCAAGGCATGTTTCAATTTTTGTTTCATTCGTATATTTCTGGACTCATCTTACATCGCTTATTTGCTTTTGCATTATTCGGTCGTGCTTGTAACCCTCGGTCTCATTGACGCAGAACGAGTTGATGTATCTGTCAGCTCTCCAACGAGCTTTGTAGGTAGCATCAGAGGCAAACTTATTTGCATTCACGGCTGCCTCATATCTTCATAGGTAAATGAAAGAAGCCATTACACGAGTTCAAGAATACCATATATCAATTATTCCGAAGGAATTTGGGAATTTAAATCAGATCCAANCTAATACCGCTTACCCAGTAGTTAGATGAACAGGGAAATAGATGATATTTCTTAATTCATTGTACTCTTCTTTGTACTTGCTATCAGATATAATGTCTCTGACTTTAATGGCATGAGCCACATCACGGTGGTCTTGAGCACGCAAAAACTGGTACGCTTGACATTTGGCTACCTGTTCCTTTCCCTTTTGCTTGTAGGTATTCTAAACATTGAAAGCAAGAAAATCATCAGTGTGTATTGTCAATAAAAAATTTCTATAACAGCTCATTCTCGTCTCAAAATATGAAATGAAGTGGGCAAATTCAAAAACTACTTGAATATTCCCGTCATTTTTGCCTTGAATTTTCATATCGCAGGCAACGCTACTGAAAAAAAACAATTAACTTGCTGGACTTAATTTCATGAGGTTGTCTGCTAGTTATCAATATATTTTTTCGCTTAATTTGTCATGCAATAGGCTAAAATGCCACAAGCAGCAATACAAACATTTTACATGGATTTCTACAGTACTTATTATGCAAAATATATATCTAATAGAAATAGTGCTGTACAAATAAATCCTCTTACATCGCTGACATTTTTGCTGACTTCTCTAGAATGAACGAAGTCAGGTCGGTCTGGCATTATACTAAACTGGTGCCTTATTTCATCTGCGTCATGCTTGTAAACATTCTGGAATAGGAAAGAATTAGGCATAGGCATTAATGCATTGAATGTTGACGAATGTTTCATGATTGATTACAGATTTTATAGAATGAATTTATGAAAACAAATAATAAAAGAACTAAATATTGAAATATGAAATTACTTACATCGCTCACAAGATCCTTCATACGTTTTGCCAACTTGAATGATGGCATTTCAAGGTCCAGTTTTCCAGCAGTTCCTTTGTTCTTTTCATATTCAGCTTTGTACAAATTCTAAACAATAAACAGGTAAATCATAATTGGAAGTCAACAGTTATAGATTATATATGCCTGCTATGGCATATAAACACTACATCATTTCAAGTATTTTTCATCTCGTAAACTTCTTACCACACTGGCCAGTTTTGAAGCAGCTGTTGCAAATCTTATCTCCGGTAAGTCAGCAGTAATGTTATATTGATCCATCACTCTTTTAGCTTCCAATTTGTAAATATTCTATGTAAATGATAAAAAGGAATACTTTAATGAACTTACTGAACAATACCTGTAAAAAGAAAGTTTGGTAACAGGTAATAAAAAAAGTCCTGCACAATTGCCCCTTCCTAAGGGTAAAATTTTCAAATTACTAATATGAATATATAATGATGACTTTTATGAATATTCGGGTTTAGTGAATGGAATCAACTGAAGGCTTCCGTAGTTACTCTTGAAACGAATCTTACGTTGCTGATTCTCTTTTGTACTTCTCGCACATGCTCTTTGTACACATCATCTGCTATCGCATGGAATCCTTTAGCGTGCAGTTCCTGGAGTGCAGTTTTATCCTTTTGCTACAAAATATAAACACAATGAGGATGCTGCCAGTATTATGAAATATAGCAATAGCGAATAGGACAGTAGTAACTCACAGAGCTTATGAGATCAGCCAAGGCCTTTTGGAAGCGATATCCTGGAATCTCATGATATTTAAAGTTGGACTTTTCTATGTTCTTCTTGTGGGCTTTGCTGTATTCATTCTAGAATTGCGGTCAAGAACAACATATGAAGAACAAGACTGTTTCGCAAGTAAAAACCTACTATCTAAAATGCAATATTGCTATATTCCATAATCTTTTAACTCACAGAGCTCAGGATTTTGCTGGCTTCCATAAGCTGCTCATATTGAGGTGTGATGTGGTATGGGAAGTAGACGTACTTCTTCATATCATTGTAGTCTTCTTTGTATTTGTTCTGCAAAGCAAATGAGTGTGATCATACAAATTGAATCTAACTCCTAACTTGAATGAGATCGAAGGCATGGGGATAGTTGGACAACTTCAATAATAAAGATAATTGAAAATAATACATAATATTTTTTCAACACTACTGTATTCTTTTTTCAAAGTTAGAAAACGACCATCAAAGAGTTTTCGTTACAATACGCCTTACTGTTTACTAATATCAAATCAAAAGATGACTATGATATGACAAAAAAAGTGGTGATTGTATTTAGTTTTCAATTTTATGCAGTCACTTGAACTTGAACTACTGGTATTACAATGTAGTAAATGTAATGTGGATATGTACAAAACATTTACTAAACTTACATCGCTGATATTGATTGCTGAATCGATTGCTCTTTGATAAGCAGGAATTTCTTTTGTTGTCATCTTGTGGTAACAAGTTCCCTTTTCCTTGTCTTCCAAAGCAGCTTTTTTATATTCAGTCTAAAAAAGTCAGTGTATTGTATTTGCTGTATATATATATAACTGAATCCAATATGACAGCAATTCATTTACTTCATTTAAAAATATCTACATAACAAACTATAGAGCAGTGGTTCTCATGACAACGAATTTAAGTTATGAGTGATTTATATACTAGAGATTGCAAATAAACTTTTTCTATAATAAGAACTTGTAAATTAAAAATAAATCAATATGCAAAAGTGTGTATTTACATCGCTAGCAAGCTTTCCAGCGATTTTAGCCTGCACAAAGCTCGGTGTCTCCATATCTAAGGTATACATATTCAGAGATTCTTCTGCTTCTTTGGAATAATTCACCTGTCAAATACAAAGTGTCAGTGTTAGTCCTAGAACATAATACATAATTTATTAATTTGAGAGAAGCACTTACATTGCTTGCCAAGCTCGTTGCCTTCTTCATTTGTTCAAAGTATGGAGACTGTAGGAGGCCTTCGACACCTTTTCCCTTTACCTCTTTCTCATACTTGGATCTGTACGTTATCTGTGGGAGAGTTATCATTGAATAACATTAAAATGCAAAGTATAAAAAATAATTTACAGAATTGAAAATTTGCCCGTTAAAAAACAGTTTTAAAATGTTTTATTAGAAATTGACAAAGTGACAAGAATACTAGCATACTATGGTATTAAAAATGAGTGTATCCCACATACACAATCACCAGTAATGGGTTTGTACTCATACCACAAACACAACTTATACTCACAGGTGAAGAGATATCAGTTACATAGATGGCATGAGCGATTTCAGGAATTTCAGCAGTCAGGTGGTATTTTCCCATTAGTTCTTTTGCTTGGCTTTTGTATAATTTCTGTAGTGAGCAATATCATTTTAATAATAAGTCTCACGAAAAATTCACACTCATTTCAGCAGGAGTGATTTCACGTTTTAATGTACAAATAATAGAATTTACCTGGCTGAGAAGTGGTTGTACTTCTTTTATCAACCTCATTTCATTGATATCCGGCACGGCAGTGAAGTGTTCATTCTGTTGTTTGTAGGTGTTCTGCAAAAAAAAACCCACAAATAATATGATGCAGAATTTTTTAGGGGAAGGAAATCCTTAATACAATTACATGAGGCACATACATCACTTGCATACAACTGGTGATCCTTTGCCTGTTTGTAACCTGGTGTCTGTTCAACAGGGTAATTCCCAGCATTTTCCATGTCCTTGCGGTGCTTGTGTTTATAGTCCGCCTGTAAAAAGGAGAAATGTTACTAGGAAAAGTTTCCATAGCTAACCAAGTAAGGGATAAATGTAATCATCATACATCACTCAAATACTTCTTGGCATTGGCAGTAGCTTCATATCCTGGTGTTAGATGTACAGGATAATAAATCATGTCGCGATCGATCATGTATTCCTCTTTGTACTTGCGCTGAAGTTGGAAAATATTGGAATTGGGACTTGACAGAAAAAGGATGTCTATAATGGCAGTGAAGTCTTGAAACACTTACATCGGAAATCAGATCAGCCGCTTTGATTCCTTGCTGTACAACTGGATGAGTTTTGCTGTCCATTGTTTGGAATCCTCTGAAAGTATCAATGACATCTTGCCTCGACTTTGCATACTTTATCTGATGAAGTATCAATTGGTTAATGTTGAAATGTTATCTAATACATTATTTTCTTCATTAATAGGAAATATACACATACATTGCTTTGCATATCCGCAACTTCGCTCGCATGCTTTATCGATGGCATGTCCACAGGCAGGGTGTAAAAGTGCTTTGTAACTTCTGCCTCCTTGATATATTCAGTCTGTGAAGTTAAGAGTACAGTTTGTTAATTGAAAATTACACAGGAATCTGATATCACATATATCTAAAATAGATTTATGTCGTAGTGCACGAATTTTGGTTTAAACAACATACTTTTCTATGTTTATGGTACAGTGTTATCCACTGATTTAATGCAGTAACCAGTTTGCAATTTTATATTACAAAAATGATATGTATATTACTTTGATTTTCAATGAAACCCTCCCTCCAACTCCCTCCAACAATTATGAAAAAACCAATGAGATTTCAGGATCTTTTGGAATAAAAGAGGACATCGGACGTGGGAAAACTACGGCCTGTGAGGTGGGGTCAGCAGAGATTCTTGCAAATATTTCAAACATCCAATGAATTGAGTGCTAAACTAGACTACAAAGGATCCTAGTATTCAATTCAGTTCCGTATGTTAGTTTCTTGTCTACCACAAGTTCAACAGAACAGAATAACCATGTAAGAATATGATATTTTTGTGCAAATAGGTGTTTTATTATTCAGTAATTTTATTTTCTACAATTGTAACCTGCTAGAGACCTCATAAATAATTATGTTCCCCTTGTAGAGAAAACTTTGCTCACTTCTGAAGTACAGAAATAGCAATACCTTACAATCGTTTCTTTAAATGTATAATTAGGCAATTAACCTAAAATCTCGATGTTGTAGTACAGAAACCCCTACCTTGCTAAGATTTTTTGAAACTTTCATTGCGTGCTGGTATTCCGGATGGCTCTCAATAGGTTTTGCACTTAGTTTGCCTTTGACGCTACTTTCATATTCCCGTTTATACGCAACATCAGAAGAAAGCTGTGAAGCAGAAAAACACATTGAATTATATGCAGGAGTAAAAACGACTATAGATCACGGTTAGTAACAATTATCTTCCTTACCTTGTTGGCATAAAGTGCATGAATAGTTTGCTGATCATCTACACTGAGGTTATACTTGTCCATAAGCTTTTTCGCTTCGCTTCTATAAAGTGAGTAGCTTGTTAAAGGCTGATTCGTCTTGGCAAGTTGAATCTCTGGGCCGTCGGCGATTTGAGTGAATGGCATGCCGCTCACATCATTTTTGTAAGCGATCTAAATAACAAAACATATTATTTAATTTTAAGGAAAAATATATCATTAGACCCTTTATGCAACGCAACTTACAGCAGATAATTTATCAAGCATCTTTATGCCTTTGTATGCATCTGTCTTAGTCATGTCATAATGGGCATCCGAATGATCCCTTTTAGCTGCTTTTTGATAAGTTTTCTGTAAAAAAGTATGTTGTATTATATGAACTGAAAAATAACAGAAAGAGGGTGAATCACAAGGATGCATAAACATACATCACTCTGAAAGGTGCTTGCATTTCTCGCGGCTTCATAACCAGGTGTGATGTGAACGGGATAGTAGATAAGATTTCTGTCGTACAGGTAATCTTCTTTGTATTTTGCCTGTTGAAGAAAATTGTCATTTAGAATAAATATTAAGTAACTTTATTCGAATTTAAAACTAAGACTGTCTAGAAGTCATGAACGTACATCAGAAATGAGTTCAGCAGCTTTAATTCCTTGCTGAACAACTGGATGATTTTTGCTGTCCATAGTTTGGAATCCTCTGTAGTTAGTGATGACTTCTTTTCGTTGTTTCTGGTATTCCAGCTGCAAAGACAAAAAAGTTCAGATTATTTGCTTATCCATATGCAAAAATAATATGCAACTTCATATTTATTTGTCAGTATTATCTGAAACTATAATCCAGTATGTATCCCTTTAACACAAGGCTACAACCTCAGCAATATTGAATATCAAATTGACCTCTATTCTTGTTTTTGATTAAGAAATCTCCGCACATATTATAATACCACAATATGTACCTAATCTCAAACTCATCATACATGCTTTATTCATTTTATATGTTATGGCCCATGAATGTACATCACCGAAATATCAAGACCTACACAAGACAGGAAATCTTCCATCTGGCACTGTTTAATGCCTACTGATAATGGTAAGTAAATTTTGAACAGATAGTAGTGGGATTAGTAGTTTTTTCCTCTTCCTCTGCATGTCATGGTTCACTATCTTCATAAGAAAGCTAATATTCTGAACAATTTCAGCTCATTACCTAATTCCACATTTTCTTAGATGGAAACCCAACTGCATAATTCTAATAAAACATAACTCTGATATTAACATCTACAAACTAAGCAGATTTGATTATACTTCGCAAATCCTACTCATAAAACTGAAGATCTTTAATTATTCACCTATGAAATAAATATTATTTCAAAATGAATCTTACGTCACTAGCATTTTTAGCAGCTGTTTTTACTCTGTTCATTTCAGGAGTATCCAGTGGCATAGTGTATTTGTGCAGAACCTCTTCTCCATCTTTAGTGTATTCTTTCTGTGATTTCAGAGATACAATCAATTAATACAATCACTGAATAAGAAAATATGGTTGCACCGCAAGGAGTACTATGACTTACCTTGCTAGCCAGCTTCGATACTTTCCCAGCGTTAACATATTCTGGGTAGTTCTCCACAGACGCTCGATTGGGAGGTTTTCCTACATTCTCTGTGTAATTCTTACGATAGGCAACGTCAGACAGAAGTGGTGCCAGTTTTAGTGCATGAGATATTTGCATCACATCTGTCGTCAGGTTGTACTTATCAAGACTGCGCTTAGCGTCCTCAGCATATTTTTTCTATAGCAAGAGTATTAGGATAAGCGAAGCATAGAAATTAGATACACATGAAATTGATAAAATTAATTTGATGTCAAAGACTGCAATAATATTTTAGTTAATCAGATTTATAACAAGTGTCAGACAAGATAAAATATATACTTCAGGATGAGATATATCATTTCAATGAAAGAGGTAATATATGTAATTTTTAACAGCTGCTATTTATCCAGTTGTCAGCCAACTTACCTTACCAAAATCAAAGTATACTAATCAAAGTATTGAAAAATGAGAGACACTTTTAAATAATAAATCTGATATATGAAAATTTGATGAGAGTTCACAGCAGAGAAAGACTGGCCATATGGGCATTTGTGCAATGTCTGGTGGGCTGGGCCTTATAGGGAAATATAACAGCTGAATTCCCCTTTACCAACCAGATAGTATAGGAAGTCTTACCTCACTCATCAAGCCCTTCATTGAGTTGACATGAACCTGTTGCAGTGAATCAGCCACTGATGTGAATTCTTTGTTCATTTTTTCTAAATCCTTCTTATATGTATTCTGCAAAAACAAAAACAAAATAATGGTACATACAAATAAAACTTAGGTATATTCATATGCTAATCAATAACAGATAACATACATCATAAGTAAATTTCTGGTTTTCCTTCGACGTTTTATAATGTTCAGTGTCGGTAACATCATAGTGGACATCGGTCTTCGTATCTTCATACTTTTGTCTATAGCGAGGCTGAAATATTAAAAAGAAGTTGTTAGTGACTATATCATTGTCCAGATTAAAATTTTCAAAACTTTAGCTCATGTAAAACAAACAACACTACAACTGTATAATATAGAGAATAGGAATATATAGAATTTGTGTTACCTGACTCTGCAATTCTGATGCTTTGACTGCAGATTCATAGCCTGGAGTCAAATGAACAGGAAAGTAGATCATGTCTCTTTCTTCTAGATACTCTTCTCTGTACTTGCGCTAAATGTAAAATTATTATGTTAGGTATATGTACTGGTTCAATTTTATAGGTCGGTAGTATGCATATTTACATCTGATATGAGTTCAGCCACTCTGATTCCTTGCTGGACCACAGGATGATCTCGGCTGTCCATTGTCTGGAAGCCGTGGTATGCCGCAATTGTTTCCTTCTTCTGTCTTTTGTATATCAGCTATTATAAAAACAAATAAGACAGATGAATGAAGATAACAATTGATCATTGAGGGATGACTTTAGGTTAAGAATTTAGTTGTTTATTCCAGCTCATGAATAATTGAAAAAAAAGACCACTAGAAGAAAGATCTCATCTATGGTTGCATGCCACATAATTTGCATTATCTTTTAAAGAAAGGTATACATAGGTGTATGTTTGATCAGAGCCATGGTCAGCCCAACTATATTCACTAACGAATTGATAAAATTGTGCATGGAATCCTGGGCCACCTAGGTGAGTGTCGTACTACTTTATCCAATTTTAGTGCTCTGAGCTAGCTGCTAGATAGCACAAAAGTCGTCTTATGATGCATTTTTGCACTCAAGTAATGCAGCCACGAGCCTAATATCCAATTTGTGCATTACTAGATCTATATAAGTAACATAACGACTTCAAAATCTCAGAACATACATCACTAGCATTAATAGCAGCTTCCTTGGCTCTGTTCAACTCGGGTGTGTCAAGTGGCATTGTGTAGTGATGTCTCATTTCTTCACCATCTTTGATATATTCTTTCTGTAAGAAACAAAACACTACTTTAGAAAAAAAAACACTGTGTTTGTACTAATATAATACCATACTATTACTAAAATAAGTCTCTATAATTAGATGCATATTACTACGGATGTGGTAAGTGGATTTTACACAATAGAACAAAAAAGCAGTTGCATCGCGAGTTAAAAATGATAAAGAAATTCATAGTTTCGCTGCCTAACAATACAGCAGGTTGAAATAATACAACATTGGTTAATATAACAAAAAGTAATACAGATAACCCATGGCCTAATTCAACATCTACATTCATTCAGTTAATCATTGGTATATATGCAGGTTGTCTTACGACTGGTAACCTATCAAGCACAAATTTTACCTTGCTTGTCATCTTTGATACATTACATGCATGTTCATGTTCAGGGTAAGACAGCGCAAGATTCTGTGGTGCAGATCCCTTCACTTCGTTTTCATATTCTTGACGGTATTTGTGCTTGGAAGCAAGCTGTGCGGCCACAATGGCCTGAGCAATTTCCTTCAAATAAAAGATTGAATTAGCTTTCTTGCATTTACCCCCGGATATATAAATAAATATGACAAGAGTTATGTCAATCGCTTACCGGGACTTGAACGTCAAGATGATACTTGCTCATAAGTTTATTTGCTTCATCCGTATAAAGTTTTCGGCTAAAGAAAGGTTTCATTGACTTAGAAATAACCATCTCAGGCAACTCTGAAGCTGGAGTAAATCCTTTCGCAAGTTGTTGCAGTCCTTCGCTTTTATATTTGATCTAATCAAAAACAATATTGGTATTTAGAAAATTAAAGGTAGCATATAATTAAAAGAAAAAAGTAAGAACGATTCTACGGGATTCTAGATAATTTCATCACTGTAATTTTTGAAGACCAGTATACCTACAGTATATAATAATATTCTTTCTTTGCAAACCAAATAACAGAAAGAGATGATAGTCTAAATCTACAGTATCTGTGCATTTAGTTGAAAAGTAAAAAACAAAACATTCTTTCTTACACAACATATTGAGTTAAAATTTTTGCTTATATTTCTTATTTGCATTTGTGTATACTGTATTTACTACCGTACAAGTCGCAGCACACATTTTGACTTGTAAAGTTGGTACAAAACTTCAATAATTAGAAGTGTGAATTAGTCTGTCCAACGTAGCATTCCTAATCTTTTGTACTGAAGGTAAAAAATGCAAAATATACACAAGCAAATATGGTATTTATATGCCAGGATGCAATTGGATACTATAAAGTCATATACAACCTAATCATATGCTACATACCTTTAGAAATAATAGGACTTGGCTCATAAAAATAAAAAGCAGACAACAATTACATAAATGCATTAACTTACATCATTAACAAGGTGCTGTGTCTCCTTGGCAATTTTGTACTGGTCTGTTGCAGCCGGGTTAAAACGAGAATCAGCTTTAGTTTTGTGGTATTTTTCCCTGTAGGAGCACTGAAAATAGGAATTTAATTAAATTACGGGTATACCGTTTTAACAATAAATAGATATTGGGTGAAAAGAGAATGAATAAAACTCACATCACTCTGGAATTTACTAGCATTCGTTGCAGATTCATATCCAGGTGTGAGATGAACAGGATAATAGATGATGTTACGATCTATCATGTAATCCTCCTTATACTTGGTCTATATACGGAGATAAAAAAGCAGGTTACCCTATGCTACATAGTTTTTCAAATATAGATTTTATATGAGGATTGAGTTGCATACATCTGACAATAACTCAGCAGCCTTGATCCCCTGCTGCACTACAGGATGTTCTTTACTGTCCATTGTCTGGAAACCTCTATAAGCATCAATGACTTGCTTTTTCTGTTTTTGATATTCCAGCTGATAAAAAAACATTTGTTAGATAATGTCATAGTAACTGCAATACATTCACCCAAACAGTTTTCTCAATCACACTCACTTGGCTAGCATTCTTGGCATTTTCTCTGGCTCTGACAAACTCTGGATAATCCAAAGGCAGGTTGTGATGATGAAGAAGTTTCTCAGCCTCTTTAACATAGCCGGTCTGCAGGAACAATAAAATATGTTAGAATCGAAAATTGTAAAGACGAAGTTTACTCCAAACAATGAAATATAATTGTGTTTCAGATCACTACCTTGCTGACAAGCTTGGAAACCTGTCGGAGATGTTCATACTCTGGATGTGCAATTGTTACATCAGCTGCTCTTTGTCCAACAATCATTTCCTTGAAATTTTTCCTGTAGTTTGTGTCAGATGTCATCTATTAACACAAATATTTTCAGCTAAGAGTTAAACAGTATATACAAAGTTGCTATAGAACATGTACAGGAACTAATAAAAATAAACGTGTTGATTATACACATTTGAGTATATCTTAGGCATTTTAAATCTATCTAAAATCTTTCATTCTATCAATCAATAAGAAGACAAGATATCAGTGTCTTCTTAAAACACAATTATCAACATGAATTATAAATATTTAAGAATTTGCTCTCATTTTTATAGGTATTACAGTACATCAATTGAAAATTATTTCACAAAATTGGAAATAAGTACACTATAATAATAAAACGTTTGTATAAGGGTAGTGATAGTGCAGTTGTATAATTTCTTAGTGTATACTATCTCTAAAGCGATTGGATTTATAAAGCCATCATTAACCTGTGATGTGCTAAGGGCATGAGCCACTCTTTGATCATCTATGTTAAGATTGTACTTGTCAAACATTTTCTTCGCTGCTTTGGTGTATTGAGAATCACTAACAAAATCTTTTATCATCCTGGAGACTTCCATTTCAGGGGTATTCTCGATTGCAGTGAAGGCAGCGGTCGGATTCTTGTAATTATGCTGTTGAAACGAAAACGTAATGCAAAGAAAATTCAGACATATTCAACTATTTACAACAACATTAACTCACTTCCTTAAGACCATCCAGCGTTTTCTGACTCCTGTAAGCATCAGTTTCTGTGTAGGCATACTTGTTCTTCTCGTTGTCTTTTTCAGATTTAAGTTTGTACATCACCTGTGAACGATTGAAAAATAGATTTTTGTAATGGGGAAATATGAAAGAGAAAATATCTGGATATTCGGTTCAAACTTACATCACTTCTGTATTTGTTTGCATTAGTTGCAGCTTCATAGCCAGGTGTCAAGTTGACTGGATAGTAGATGCAGTCACGGTCCATGAGGTAATCTTCCTTATATTTTTTCTAATGATGAAATAACAATTACAGTATAAAACAGTATATAAAATTCAGATCTGCAATTCGATAAACATTATAACAAATTTGCAAGTTACTACTACTAGTATTAACAGTATTTTATTTTTTAATGCATCTTACATCTGACATAAGCTCAGCAGCCTTGATTCCTTGAACAACAACAGGATGTTCTGTACTGTCCATTGTTTGGAAACCACGATAAGAGTCAATCACTTGCTTCCTTTGCTTTTTGTACTCCAGCTGAAAAATTGTATAAACGTATTGGATATACAATACACGAATAACAAGATAATGGTAAAGTAACAGAATAAGAACAAATACTCACATCGCTCACGTTCTTGGCAACTTGCCTGGCATTGACGAACACGGGATAGTCCAATGGCAGGTTATGGTGGTGCAAGAGTTTTTCTGCATCTTTCAAATATTCTTTCTGCAGGACATAATTAATCATTGATTATTGGAATTAAAACAGTGCAAAAAAATAGAAAATGTTGTGTGATTATTTTTATGTAATCGGGCTTGATGAAAATTTATGTGACGTTAGATGAGAATCTGGATATAAACTTACAAGAGCTTTTCTGTTAAAGGCTTATTCGGGAAAGGAAAGCTCACTCAGCTAATCAGTAAAAATGGACAAAAATAGTTAGTTACCTTGCTCATCAGCTTGGAAACGTTTCTTGCATGTTCATATTCTGGATATGATTTTTCAAGATCAGAAGGTGCTTTTCCAACCATAGTTTTCTTGTAGTCATCCAGATAAGTGTTTGATGAAGCAAATTTTTGAGAATGCAAAGCATGTACAATGCTTTGAACAGCTGAAAATATATAAAGACATGGAGATATGGTTATTTCATGTTACTTCTGGATCAACTGATTTATTGGATACAAAAACATTTCTAAGTTTATGTTAACATACATGAGTCGACATTATACTGCTGCATCGTCTTCTTTGCATCATCAGCATACCACTTGGCACTCAGCAAAGGTTGAATTGAGCGGGAAATGGCCATTTCGGGGGTTTCTGCTAACGCTGTGTATCCTTTGCCAATATTTTTGATATGGTCCTTCTTGTACTCAATCTGATGCAAAAATATGAAATTGATAATGAATCTTCACCAAGTTGAGGGTTTACTGTGTATATATATTATGCTCTCGTTCCATGATTACCATGAAGACCCATCGAGAGTAACTTTCCTATTTTACTAAATAGGAATACGTACATTTGAAAACTTGGAAGCACTTTGAGTAGCCTTGTATTGATCCGTGTCTGTGACGGAAAATACGTTCCTACTCTTTTCTGCATTATGCTGCTTCGTGTATGTTGCCTGCAAAAAAAGTAGCAATGAAAATATGTTAGGAAGGTATAGCTAATCTGGAAAGTTCTATCATTATCTAGTATATGCTGAAATCAATTTACTCATTCATCACAAAACTGTTTTTCTTTCTTCGGCACAATTTTACAATGTGTAAAATAAACTATATTNGAGACTTCTAGTGCATATTTTTTTATATGTTTTGTTGTGAATACAACTGCAATGGAGCAGTATTTGGTATGTATTGATTGCTATAAAAATAGTCAGGTTTCATTCTTGGTCATATACAGTAACGAAACACTTCTCTGGGCTTAGGTTGAGGCCCATGAGCTATAGTTTCTGTATTATTTCAGGCTACAAAACTTGATGAGATTAACTAACAAAATACTCATAAATTCGAAAACTTGTTGAGCAAATCCTTGTCAAAACTGGGATTGAATGTAATTATTCTAGAATACCTCACAATCCAACTCCGTATTCCTAGTTAAAAAATATCACAGATTTCATAATTACATCAGAGAGACTGAGAGCATCCTTGGTAATTTTGTACATATCAGTATCAGTGATCGAGAATACATTTCTGGCTTTTTCCTTCTCGTAATCCTTTGCATATGATACCTGGTCAAAATATGAACCATATACAAATACTACATCATGGGACTATGGGATAAAATCCGAATAATTTGTTATAAAAGAGAAAATTATATCACTAACATTGCTTTGTATTTTGCTAACTTCCAGAGCTTGTTCATAACCAGGAGTAATGTGGACTGGAAAATAGATACAGCTCTTGTCATATTCCCAATCTTCTCTGTATGATTTCTGGAAATCGATAAACAAATTTTCATTTAAAAAATTCTTCCATTAATACAGATGGATTTGTTGTCATGCAACTTACATCAGAAATCAGTTCAGCTGCCTTTATGCCCTGCTGCACAATAGGATGTTCTGTACTGTCCATTGTTTGAAATCCACGATATGCATCGATCACCTCTTTTCTTTGCTTCTGATAATTGATCTGGTTAAATGAAAATTTATTGATTAAAGTTCCAGAAAATTATATCACTACTGGAGAAATGTGAAATGGTTCAAGCTAATCTAGTAATGCCTACTCAATGAAGTATAGGTATACTCACATCACTAGCATTTTTAGCATTTTCTCTTGCTCTGACAAACTCTGGATAATCCAGAGGCAAGTTGTGGTGGTGCTTGATCTTTTCCGCATCTTTCACATAGTTTGACTGAAAAAGCAAAACCAAATCAAAAATATCAGAATTAAATTTCCAAGTTGAATATCCAATGAAGAAAAAGGAAATTATTTGTATGTAGATATAGATGAATATATGTCACAAAATAACCCATAGTACGATTTCTATATAAACTTTATAATTTCAATGAGTTTATTTCTACCATGGTGAAGTTATGTTGAATATATAATAATATATATTCAAAACTGTGAGACTTTTGAAATGAGAATCCACTGTACAGACATGTACATATAACTATGCTGTGGTAAATCTGAACGGAATAATCATACCTGGCTCATGAGCTCGCTAACTTTACGCATATGCTCATATTCTGGATATGCCTGAGAAATGTCTTTTGGAGCTTTTCCAACCATGTCTTTCTTGAATTCAGACTCGTATTCGTCTTTTGACGCCAACTTTTGGGTGGACAAGGCATGGGCAATTTCTTGCAAATCTTTGAAATCAATATAGTTAGTATGGGATATCTACATCTGATAGAATCTTATGATTTAACAATCTGTCTTACCTTGACCGACACGTGCAGTTTGATGAAGCTTTTTGGAATCGTCACTGTACATTTTTTTGCTCAGAACTGGCTGCAGTTCCTTGGATAGTTTCATTTCCGGTGTCTCCTCGATATCTGTGAAGTTTGTTCCTCTAGACTTCTCATATTCTGCCTTATATTTCACCTGAAAAATCAAAAGTGATTTTCATACAGTTGGCAATAGCTTCTATAGTCCAACTGACACTATCCAACTGAATTATTGAAGAAGGTCAATTTGTCTCCTATTATAGAACTTGCATATAAAACATACTGATGGAACAGTGTAATTTATCATGTACTACTGTAGGACATAAAAGTTATTAATCATGATCCTATAATGACTCAAATGAAAATATGATTTATAATAAAGATGAGAATAATACCTTTAAAATAATTTTTATACACAGATAAGGGTATATTTAAAATAAGAAAATACTACGCACTATGATTCTCTCAATTCTTTTAGATCAATATTATGTGGCTTGAGAAAGGATCAAATATTTCCTAGGTGGATTATTCGGAAGTTTGCTGTAAACTAAACCAAATCTTCATCTAAGACATTACCCAAATACTGTTCAGCCTTAAGGCTAGCATAATCAATAATTACAAAAGCATGTGTGCTGCATCAAACATTTACTGCAAAATGTGCCATGGACTAAAAAAGTTTCAAAACCACTATCATTTCAGATAAAATATTAGCTTACCAACAATTGTTATATTTAATACTGCACATACCTCTGAAGTGAAGTCATCCACTTTCTTCATATCTTTGTACTGTTCGGTTTCAGTAACAACATATTTATTCTTCTCTCTTTCTTTTTCAAAATCCTTCCTGTACTGAACCTAAAGGGAATAAAATAAAAATTATTCAAGAGTATATAAAAGAATCTAAAGTTGCACCTTTTAAATAACTATAACTCACATAGCTTTGAAATTTTCCGATTTCAACTTGAGATTCATAACCAGGTGTGATATGGACTGGATAATACACACAACTCTTATCAAATTCCCAATCCTCTTTGTACAGTTTCTGCAAGGAGAGATATTGTATAATAATTATAATTATTTAAATATCTACACAGCATCATAGCATAGGGTATGGAATCCTATCAAGTGAATCTAAATACCCAATATAGTACTAAACTAAATATTTCGCGATTGCATCAAACCAGATACCATTGCAAATTCTAAATGGAAAATAGTACAATAAGCCTTCATGGAAATAACCAGAACTTATGCAGAACCATAACTGGAATCTTTAGTGTTTATAGAACATGTAGTTTAAAGTATGAATTCTGATCACCTTAATTTAAAGAGTGGTGAATAAACACATTTATTTAATCATATAATTTAATATGATCAAATAATTATATTTACAAGCAGGATTCCTAAATTTTAAAACCTACATCGGACATAAGCTCAGCTGCCATCATTCCTTGTTTAACAATGGGATGCTCCTTGCTATCCATGGTTTGAAATCCACGATAAGAATCAATCACTTGTTTCCTTTGTTTCTGATACTCGAGCTGCATTGAAAATAAGCCAGTTAACAGTTAGGAAATCCTTATTGTTATTCAAAATCATTGTTATCAAATTCAGAGGGTGACCAACTCACATCACTAGCATTCTTGGCATTTTCCTTGGCTCGTACAAATTCAGGATAGTCCAAAGGTAGGTTATGATGGTGTTTAATTGCTTCAGCGTCTTTAGTATAATTATGCTGAAAGACAATACATATTTTATTTTACATTGTATTCTGTAATTAAGTTCCATCACTAATTATTCCTTCCTTCCATTGGAATACAGTAATGTGAAAGCAAAAGTATATATTGTAGACCCACCTTACTGTTGATCTTACTGACTGCGCTCAAATGCTGATATTCTGGATAGGCCTGCGATTGATCAGCTGGTGATTTTCCAACAATTTCTTTTTCAAATTCAGCCTTGTACTGTCTTCCTGATGCCAATTTTTGAGTGTGCACTGCGTTTGAAATTTCCTGGACATCTGAAAAATATTTGTGTGCATTATTACTATATACACTGGGATGATTCTTGTTTATTTATGCATAAGGATCAAAGTTAAGGTACTGCATACCTGAACCAATATTAACAATTGGATGTAATTTTTTGGATTCTGATGTATACGCATTTCTGCTTTGAACGGGATGAAGTTCTTTTGAAAGTTTCATTTCGGGAGTTTCTTCGATTTGAATCATCTTTCCTTTGATCTTCTCATGCTCTGCTTTGTAGTGTATCTGTATTGAATACCATGCAAGTGTTTTCATAGTTTAAATTATATAATTATTATTAATTATGCCTGAAAATTGGTAAAGAAATATAAATGAATTTTTGTTCTTGAACTAGCGTCTGATACTGATTATTTTTAGCTATTTTAATTCGCCTAATGGAAATTCTGATAGTGAAGAAATTAGTATCCTCAAAAGATTGCCACTTTTTTACAATGTCTAAACACCACTTGCACTCTATGGCCTGAATAATCAAAGCATACTTACATCAGAGGCCATTAACTCATTTTGCTTGATCTGTTTGTAGTTTTCTGTATCTGTGATTAGGAATTTATTTTCGTCCTTTGTATCTTCAAAAGATTTCTTGTACTTGACCTGGAGAAATACAACAGTCACATGCACGCATAAGCGACCCTAACAATACATACTTATCAAACATAACACACTAACATCAACATACTTAATGAATTTCTCATATCAATATACCAGCAAAATATATCATTCATGAGACAACTTACATCACTTTGAAACTTGCTAACTTCCAGAGCCTGCTCATATCCTGGAGTAATGTGGACAGGATAATAGATACAGCTCTTGTCATATTCCCAATCTTCTCTGTATGCTTTCTGCATTAGATAATGATAAAAATCAAGTATTGAGTAAAATTAAATAAGCTGTAGATACCCTATTTAGAAACTAGCTCACATCAGAGACAAGTTCTGCCGCCTTGATGCCTTGCTGAACAATTGGATGATCTCTACTGTCCATTGTTTGGAATCCACGATAAGAATCAATGACTTCCTTGCGCTGCTTCTGATAGTTAGCCTGTAAGTTAAGAATTGATGATAATAATCAATATAAACAGTTAGATTGTTGTTAAAATTTATATATCAAGAATTGAACTCATAATTTTACAGTACACATTTTCAAATAGAGATTCAATGGTTTTGAACCCGCTTATGCTAAAACATTCATTAAAGTGTTTAGAATAAATTCAGTTATTTATTTCCTAATAATTATTTATTTTTAAAATAGCACTATTGTGAAAAGGTTTTTGAGATGTATGTGATTAGTATACTCATCCATCTGTAGAAGAAACAAGATTTACAGTGCCTGGAGATGTAAAGAGTATGTGGCCGATTCATTTTGAACTAGCAAACTATCATACTAACAGTATCATACTACATACAAAAGCCACTATAAACATTGATCCCTATTATTCTTTACAGATTTTCGAGTACCAATAAAAATGTATGAAAAATTTAATTACAAATTAATAAACAAGCAATAAACATAAACTGACATCACTCGCGTTTAGGGCATTTTCCCTGGCACGAACAAACTCAGGATAGTCCAAAGGTAGATTGTGATGGTGTTTAATCTTCTCTGCTTCTTTTGTGTATTCTGCCTGTAATTTGAACGAAATTACAGTAAAGATGAAAAGATGATGCTGTATAGAAGAATTGTATTGTCACTAGCTTTTTACCTTGCTTGATGCCTTGCTAACTTGACGCAAATGCTCGTACTCTGGATAGGCCTTCGATTGATCGTGAGGTGGCTTCCCCAGCATTTCTTTGTATTCTTCCTTGTAAGAATCCTTCGAAGTAAGTTTTTGACTGGACAATGCAAGTGCAATCTCTTGTATGTCTGAAAAGAAAAATAATTAAAAATATGTTCAAGTTTCTATTTTTATTCATTTAAATTAAATGTCATTCAACCATGGGAAAAGATGCAATTTTGAACTAATTTTTAACTCTTACCTGTTCCCACATTAACATTCTTATGCATGTCTTTTGAATCTGCAGCATACTGAACTTTGCTTTGAACTGGGCGCAACTCTTTGGACAATACCATCTCGGGTGTTTCCTTCAGGGATATAACTTTTCCTTTATGTTTCGAGTACAGTTCTTTGTATTTAATCTGCAGACAAAATTCAAAATTATGACTTGAAATTCAAAATTAACATAAATTGTAATATTGGAACTGAAACCGGGTACATAAGGGAAAATATTAGAAATATTAATTCCTAGGCAAGAAATTTGGTAAATAAAAATTACATCTGATGCATGTTCATCTGCTTGTTTCATGTTCTTATATCCTTCTGTGTCCGTAACAGAAAACTTATTCCTCTCCTTAGACTTTTCAAATTCATTCTTATATTTATTCTNAAACATAAGATTCAGTAAACCTTGAAAGAAAAGTTGGAAAACTTATTCCAAAGATAATTCACACTCAGTACACAATTACAATTGACTTACATCTCTCTTTGCTATCTCAACCTGGGCTTCATAACCTGGTGTGATGTGTACTGGATAGTATACACAGCTTTTGTCATATTCCCAGTCTTCTCTGTAGGCTTTCTGTAACAAGCAAACCAAAATACAAAAGGTCAACTTCAGAATATTTAGCTGCGATACGACATAGCATCTATTTCCGTATATTTATATATTTGAAATTATGCAGAGATCATGCTGGTTCCCAATCCTAGAACGTAACCCTGAATGACTGCATTACAATATAATGTAGATACATACATCAGACATTAATTCAGCAGCTTTCATTCCTTGTTGAACAACAGGATGGTCTTTGCTGTCCATGGTCTGAAAACCTCTGTACGAATCAATCGTCTCTTTGCGTTGCTTCTGATACTCAATCTATATTGAATCAGAATAATATGAAACAAAAAAATACGAAGCACTATGAACCAAGCATTTCTTTGATGAGAAATAAATAGATTACTTGACTGGCATTTTTAGCATTTTCTTTCGCTCGGACAAACTCTGGATAATCCAAAGGCAAGTTGTGATGATGTTTGATTTTTTCAGCATCCTTCACGTAATCAATCTGTGATATATGGAGAATGTATGAGATGAAACGGGAAAGAAATCTATGGTGTTTCATGACACAATAACGAAATAAGACTTTTGAGCTTACTTGACTGGAGAGTTTGCTGACTTGACGGTGATGCTCATATTCGGGATAGGCTTGGACTACATCATGAGGTGGTTTGCCAAAAATATCTTTCTTGAATTCTGCCTTGTAATTGTCAGCTGAAGCCATATTCTGTGTTGCAACTGCATGAGCTATTTCTTGTACATCTGAATTTATTTGTGCAGGTTGATGTAAGCAGAGTTGTATTATTAATAATACAAGTTAGACTTTACTTTACAAGATAGGTCAAAAAGCATTCATCAAATAACTATATATGAACCATGAACATTGTGCATAATGTAAGTGGTACCTGAACCAAAGTTGACGTTTTGGTGGAGTTTTTTAGATTCTTCCGTGTATGTTTTTTTGCTCTGTACTGGATGAAGTTCCTTAGATAGCTTCATCTCAGGAGTTTCCTTCATTGATATCACCTTAGATTTGTTCTTTTCAAATTCTCCCCTATATTTTACCTTTGACACACGAAAAAAACAAGGGTACCAGTAAATATTAAGAAATTATTATCGTAAGAAGGCAATAAACACAAATTTGGATACCACCTAGCAACGGTATCAGGATACTTACATCTGATGTGGCTTGATCAGTTTCCTTCATGGTTTTGTAGGTCTCTGTGTCCGTAACAGAAAACTTATTCCTCTCCTTAGACTTTTCAAATTCATTCTTATATTTATTCTGCAGTAAAAAGAGATCAATGATAGGGAATTTCCAGCTATTCCAAAGATTCATAGAATATAGTGATCATAGGTAATAATAGACGCACATCACTCTGAATTTTGGCAACTTCAACTTGAGCTTCATAACCAGGTGTGATATGTACAGGGTAGTATACACAGCTTTTCTCATATTCCCAGTCTTCTTTGTATGTTTTCTGAAATACGACATAAGATATAAAAAGGGAAGCTACATTCATTCAGTAATCTTTTCTACATCATTCCAAATTTGCACCGTCTTCCTACCTCAGACATTAACTCAGCAGCTTTGATTCCCTGTTGAACAATAGGATGCTCTGTACTATCCATGGTCTGGAAGCCACGGTAGGAATCAATCACATTTTTGTAGTCCTTTCTATATTCGAGCTGTTAAAAATTGCATTAAAACTAAAACTGAAAAACTTAGTTCATAATTTAATACCAAATACATGCATGTAGATATAGCATTCCTAAACAAGAGTGAAAATTCCAGTTTACAATAGACATAATATTGTGCTAGTAATGGAGAGTATGTGTCTACTGGGAATTGTACTAATCCATAAAATCTGGTGAAACATGGAAGACCAGGTTCTGTGGTAAGTTCCATCTCGTAAAAAAAATTTGGAGAAGTTTATGTGGAAGCCTAACCCTAGCTCTAACCCTAACAACTTCAAAAGGAGGACAAACTACTGTTTCCATAATGGAATTGAGTACACACAATTAGAGGAAACTTTGATTTTAGTTCAGTGTAGATATTTATATTCTCAGCTCATTGACACATATTATTAAAAAAAATCCTTGACGTCCAAATGCACTTGACTTTCAAAAATATATATGTTATACTCGAATGAAGAGGACATTAACTAAAAGACAGAAAAACTCACATCGCTAGCATGCTTAGCATTTTCTTTTGCTCGAACAAATTCCGGATAATCCACTGGCAGATTATGAGAGTGCTTGATCTTTTCTGCATCCTTCACATAATCGGTCTTTAAAACCAACAAATTTCATATTATTCAACATTCGAGAGAGAGAGAGAGGAATCAAAAATTTGAAGGATGAATTAGTTCCATTTACCTGACTTGCCATCTTTCCTACTTTTCTCAGATGTTCATATTCAGGATAGGCCTCAGTTACGTTATGTGGAGGTTTTCCTTGAACTTCCTTTCTGAAATCTGCTTTATAAGCATCGGCAGAAGCCATTTTCTGGGATGATACAGCATGGGCAATTTCTTGTACATCTGAAAACAGATATAGAAATTTGAATAATTCTAAAAGCCAGAAGAAAGTAAATCTGTATGGACAATATAGTGGGTATCAATTCTTTTTCTACAAGAATTATTGTAGAAACATGTCACATTGGTAGAAATATAATTTTATATGATTTAGATATATATTATATATTATAACTAGCTGTATAAATAAAAAATTCTAATAACAATATTGGTATTACAATAAGCAGATTTTACCGCAGATTTTTACCATTCAATAGAGGGTTAAGAGTAAATATAATATATATGGTTGTATGATTGAGGTTTAGGGAGTTAAGAATATTACTCACCTGAACCAAAAGTAACTTTCTTATGCATTTTTTTGGATTCATCCATGTATAACTTTTTGCTTTGGATAGGATGCAATTCTTTCGCAAGTTTCATTTCAGATGTTTCCTCCTGTGGCAGTACATTGCTCTTATTTGTTTCATATTCTTTTTTGTAGTTGACCTGCATCATGACCATTACCAAATACAATAAGTTAAATGTGCTCACTAAGTAATTTCTTGTATTAAAGCAGTAAACTCACATCAGAAGACAGCGAATCAGTTTGTTTCATAGTTTTGTACTGTTCCGTATCTGTGACCAAGTACTTGTTTTTCTCCTTGTTCTTCTCAAATTCATTCTTGTACTTTTTCTATGAAGAAACATCAAAAGTAAGTGTGGAAGATCATGAAGTTAAATAAGTTCTTTCTCAATAACAGCTTTTAATTTTGAGGTCTACTAATCGGTATAGGCATAGCCTCAAAAAAAAAAATTCTTGAAAAATAAATTGAATGATATAGGTAGCAGTGATGCAAGAAGCAAAGTTGATTCAAGTTGAATCAGCTGAATCAAGTCAAACTAAGTCACAAGAAATATACCTAGCTCCAAGTTATTACAACACTGATAAATAAAAAATAGAAAACTTTGAATCACTTACATTGCTTTGGACTTTGCTGACTTCTGATTGAGATTCATATCCTGGAGTAATGTGAACAGGATAGTAGACACAGCTCTTGTCATATTCCCAGTCCTCTTTGTAAGCTTTCTACAGATTGAAAGGTAAAGATATATGAAGTAATGATGCTTGATAAAGCAAAAAGTGGAACATCCATATAACAGGAATACATAGGGCGATCCCTTGATGGTTGACAAATTATACTTCTTTATTACTTGTACAGAAACATGTAACCAATATGCAGGTAAACTCTAACATATGCTTAAAATTAGGAAATTTTTATGTAAGAAAAGAACTGCATAATCTGCCGTAAGCTACACATGCTCAACTGCCTCTGTTCAAATTCTAATCATAAAGGAAGGGTTTATTACTTTTCAATGAATGCCAATACCATCCAATTCGATGATAGAAATAAATTTTTATAAGGTGTTATATTAGGATTCCACTGTAAATGGAAGCTTTAATTTACCTCATCTATAAGTCCAGCAGCCTTGATTGCCTGTTGTACAACAGGATGATCTCTACTGTCCATGGTTTGATATCCACGATAGGCGTCGATTGTTTCTCTGCGTTGCTTTTGATATTCGATCTTGAATAAAATAAATACGAGTTTCTATTGTTATGATATGTACACAAATAATATAAACATGGCATAATATTTAGGTGACTTACATCTGATGCATTCAGAGCATTGTTCTTCGCCCTTACAAATTCAGGATAGTCCACTGGCAGGTTATGATGATGCATATTCTTCTCTGCATCTTGCACATATTCAGTCTTGAAAAATAAAACGTTTAGTACCAGTGCTCAGTATAAAGACTATTCTTAGGACCAGGGCTGGATTAACCCCTACCTTGGCAAGGAGGCTTTTGGCAACATAGAGACCTTCTATTACAGTATTACTGTACCACATTTTCAACATGATCTTGTGAATGCTATTATTTGTCGTTTATAGTATTTGACGGTCTTGCATCATTTGTTTATAAATAGTATGATAGAGTATAGTATTTAGAAAGTCATTTTCGATTGCTCGCAAGCACTATTATTTCCCTAGGTACAGAGGCTTCAGCTTACTATCTCTAATGAATAATGCGCTAGCCTGAAACCTATTACAACCTAATTAGTAAAAATGCTAGACCGTGTAAGACAAATATCAAAAATATTAGGTCAATATTAAAAGGTAAAGAAGTAATTACATATCACATTATAACATTAGTATCTGAATCTAATTACAATATTCCCGAAGGAAGTGATCCATATCGAAAGAAAGGGCATTTCTACGGACTTGTAAACAAATATCTTACCTGACTTGCAAGTTTGCTAGCATTCCTCAAATGTACATATTCAGGATAAGCCATGGCTGGGTCATGTGGTGCTTTGCCAACAATGTTTTTCTTGAAATCTGCATTATAGTCGCCTTTAGATGCGAATTTCTGGTTTGACACGGCGTTAGCTATTTCCTGAAGATCTGAATACGGAGCAGAATCATTACCATTGACAAATATATGCTATGCTCAATATAATAAATAGCAGTAAATTGAGTAACTTGAATACCTGAGCCAACATTGACCACTTGATGCATTCTCTTCGATTCAGCAGTGTAAACATTCTTGCTCTGCACAGGATGAAGTTCTTTGGATCTTTTCATCTCAGGAGTTTCAGCTACTTGAGTAAGTGCATGCTTGTTCTTCTCATAGGCTTCCTTATATTTTGCCTAATTAATTAAAACAGGAATTTATTATGTTAACTAGCAGAAACACACCAATCAAAAGAACATTTTGACTAGAAAACAAATGGCAAAACTTGGCTGAATATATTATTTTTCATTACTAAGTAATTTTCACTGCTAAGGTAAAAGCACATAGCATTTTTTCATTTGTATCACACATAGGTATTTTGAATATTAACCTAGAATCTGTTCAAGTTTGGTTTCGCAATGGCACATCCCTAATAAACCTTCGCAAAGTAATGCTCCTTAGGACCAGAACATGAAAGGAATTAGGCATTACAAAAACTACACTTTACCTCAGATGTAATATTAGCAACGTCTCTTGCTTCTTGGTAAGCTTTTGACTGCGTTACATTGTATGAGTTCTTGTCTTTCTTTTTTTCAAAATTCTCTCTGTACTTAACCTAAAGAGAAGTTCAAATTCAAGATAGGAATGGCACAACACTCAATTTCATCAGTCATACATCAACCAGACTCGAAAATAAAATATCTTGCGTGAGAACTGCTAAGCTAATTTTGAGTGTTGACTCACATCACTTTGTACATTCTTTACTAGAGCCTGAGCTTCATATCCAGGCGTAATGTGAACAGGATAATAAATGCAGCTTTTGTCATATTCCCATTCTTCTCTGTAATTTTTCTGAAAGAAAAATTAAGGATAAGAACTAGAGTTATACTGATAATAAGTAAGATTCATATATAATTAATATGACGAAGTACATCTGAAATCAGCTCTGCTGCTTTTTGGCCTCTCAAAACGACCGGATGTTCCTTGCTATCCATAGTTTGATAGCCACGATGTGAATCGATGGTTTCTCGGTGATGCTTATGATACTGAAGCTGCAATAAAACAAGACAATATAGAGCAAACCACAATATTCAACCAACAACTAATAAATTCACACAATTTAAGGAAAACACATCACAAATACCCTGGACAGGTACGCCACTAACTATATGTTACAATAAATGACTGACATTATTTTTCATTACTTACATCACTAGCATTCTTCCCAGCTTGCTTGGCACGCTGAAATTCTGGATGGTCAGCTAGGATTTGTGGGTGTTGTCTGATATTATCAGCTTCCTTTTTGTAATTAACCTGTAAAATATAAATTTCATGAAAATGTTCATTCAAGAATAGAATATGTGGTTTCTTTACCTGATTGGTGGCTTCAGTAACTTTGCGCATGTGATTGTACTCAGGAAAAGCTTGTGAAGGATCATGAGGTGGTTTCCCAACTACGTTTGATTTGTAGTCTTCCCTGTATTTCTCCTTGGATGCCAGTTTTTGTGTAGTCACAGCATGTGCAATTTCTTGCACATCTATATAAAGTTTTGAAATTTAAGGCAGTTACATAACGGGTCCATAATATTTATAATGCTAAATCCAAGAAAACACTGAAGACTAAAGCTTTGTGTGAAGATTTACTTTTGGCAGAGGAGACGATACATTGTATCAGGTCATCAACTGTGTAATAGGATTTTAGGCATATATCATCGATCCTACATATCAAAAACCTAGAAAATTTATGGAATGTGGAAAGTTCTCTGCATGTACAAGGACAACTGCCCCTGGCTACCGCAAAAATATCATTTTTATCGCAAGAGTATAAAATAACTATCATTGCATATAACAAGACTATTTACCAGATCCTACTGTAACATTCTTCATCATTTTCTTTGAATCCGCAGCATATTTTGTTTTGCTCTGTACTGGTTGAAGATCCTTATAGAGTTTCATTTCAGGAGTTTCTTTCACTTGCGTCAGATTGGTTTTATTTTTCTCATATTCTTCTTTGTACTTGATCTACAGAATTGAAATATTACAAAATTGATTAGAAAATTTAGTATGTTCTGCTACTTTACCATGCCGGTAAGTGTTAAATTATAAAAAAAACAGAAACAGGTTAAACATTTCAATAATGATTTCCATGACAGTGCTATCCCTTACCCAAGTCATATTATAGAACAAAAATAAGGTATACAGAAGTCAGACATTACTAGTGAACCATATAACCAGTGCATGAAAAATGCAGAAAGCGGAAACCTTTCCAGTAAATTGTGCTGAGATTTTCAGCAATGAAAATTGTTGTTGATTTGTTGTCAAAGGAAATTACAAAATTTCCACTCCATGCAGATAGCAAATGAATAAAGAAAATGTAATGTATAAGAAACTAACGTTTGAGGTCTCTTCACCAGTTTTTTTCTGAGTTTGATAGACTTTAGTTGATGTTACATCATATGTGTTCTTTGCTTTTGTTTTTTCAAAATCTCCTTTGTATGCCACCTTAGCCAAAGAAAGAAACCATATTACTTATTGGATAAATCAATGAATTAATTGCTCACTGTCTAAGGTCAATAAATGTCCTACGTCACTGCGAGCAACACTGGCGTCTTTTTCAGCTTCGTAGCCGGGAGTAATGTGCACTGGGAAATAAATGCAGCTCTTGTCATATTCCCAGTCTTCTTTGTATTTTGCCTGCAACAATATACCAGAATAATAATCAGGAACATAACTTTCAATACTTACCCTTATTATAGCATGAAAAATTGAATAGATAATTTACACCGACTATGGAACGAAACTAATGAATTGTAAAGAATAATAGCATTACTTCATTCTTTACTTAATCATGAAGTTATTACGGTGCAATATGAATTATTTATAATGTTTGAGCACTAACATCTGAAAATTCTGCAGATCTCTGGGCTTGCTTGACAACAGGATGATGCTTAACGTCCATACGCTGGAATCCTTTGAATTGTTCAATTGCCTCTCCTTTTTGCTTTCTGTACAAAGTCTGAAGGAGAATTATATATGATAATATTTATTTTTTACTGTGGCGGTAAGGAATTAATAAACAGTTTTCCAATAGATGGAATCCAGTTGTATTCTTGTTGTTGTTCTGTCAACTGTCATAGTTAAGTGATTTAAATTATTCAGTGAATTTCATCTGTAGAAACATCGGTTAATATACTCATGCCTATACCTAATTATATAGTGATTACATTCTAATTAAGTAACATGGAATATGTTCAGTAAGATATGTTATAGGTGCTAATTAGTCAATATTGACTCCTGAAATTCCCTGGGTCAATCCAAGGGGTCTTAATTAACACATTGGTCAAACATTAGTAGATGGAGCATTGGAATTTTTGGTGTTACATCACATAGTTTGGATAATATAGAAATTATATATGTAGTATTCTGCTGTTTTCTAAAGCTTAATTCTTCATTTTTTAGATAAGCATTAGATGGATTGATTGAAGGTTAAGTGCTCCCTCAAAGAGGCGATGGTTTCAAAAATACAGAATTTATGCTTAGCACCAAACAAAAAACTCACAGCACTTCCTTTGGCCGCAATTTTTGCTCTGATAAATTCTGGCGCATCTATCGGCATGGTATAGTGCATTTTGGCTTCATCATGTTCTTTCCTATAGGCATTCTAAATAACAAAGTTGAATCATGTTGCGTGTGACGAGAAACTACAGCTAAGATTTCAAATTTATAGGTATAAAAGCACTTACCTTGCTAACCATTCCAGCGACTTTTCGTGCCATCAACAGTTCGGGGTAATTTTCGATTTTGGCTGGGCCTGATTTACCGATCATTTCTCTTCTGAAATCAGCTTTGTACCACTTGTCTGAAGTGTGCCTTGCCGTCTTTAAAAGGACAATTCAGAATAGTACATTATGATTAACTGGTGAAATTTGGTACTAATGATTAATTATACTTTAGATTTCAAAAGGTATCGAATACTGGAACATTTTTTCTGGGATTTAAAATCCTTCTGCAACTGTGATGATGTGGCTGTTAACTTAACTTATTTTCTTGAGGCTTGGAAATGATATTGATTTTAAAAGCTCACATATGCCACAACAAAAAGGGTTTTGAGCAGGAATATTTTAACCGAGTTCATAATGGCTCATGCCCCGGATATTTTTCGCTAGTTTGAAATGTAGAACGTTTGAGATATAACAGGATAGTGATTTCAAATACTGGGACATGAACCAGGATTTGTGGTACTGTGAATTTATGATGGATTATCAGTTATCAAAATACAGGGTTCAGAAATGATAGTTCTCTAAATACCAGGAGACTGAAGCCTATAATATCTGTTCTAGTGTAACTTACTTCAACTGCTACTGCCACCTGGGGAATAGGAACCACAAGATGATAACGTTCCCAGAGCTTGCGAGCATGTGCTGTATAATATTTCTGAACAGTAAAAGACAGATAGTCATAGTACAGTCTAGCAGCAGTACAAAATTATTTTAATTATTTATAAATATATTAGCACTTACATAAGACATAATGCTTCTCAGCGAGTTAAACAAAGTCATTTCTGCTGTGCTTGCTTGAAGCGTATAACCTTTTCCCAGGTTTTTGTTGTATGCAGATCTGTACTGAATCTGTTTGTAGAATTCCAGATTATTAATCTCATTTAAAACTTCAATAAACTATATCGAAGGTAGGCACATGATTAAAGTCACCCACCAGCCAAAAAAAAAGTAGCAAGTAGTAATGGATAATCTAGCGCTGTGGGCATAAACCTAACACTCTGTTCAGAAAACTAAGTATGCAAGATATATAAAAATCTTGCTTAAACATCTGTAAGGTAATATGTGTACATGCACTAACATCACTGGAATATCCTTTGATACTCTTCATCTGTTCATATTCACTTGTCTTGGTTGGATCATAATGTACGTTGGATAGTGCTTCTTCCTTTCCTTCCTTGTATACATTCTATACCCAAATATGAAGAGTTTCAAAAAACTTTTAAGCTAGAGACAAAGACAAAACATAAAACAACGAATAGGTAATATTACCGTGCTAGCGATTCTTTGAGCATTGACTGCTGTCTCATATCCTGGCGTTAGTGTGACAGGAAAATAGATGTTGTCCTTGTCGAATTCCCAGTCTTCTCTGTACTTTTTCTATTAAAATCAATTTACACTAGTTAAAATCAGTAGTTCAATACATAAAGACATTTTTCCTTTCGAGTTTTACAAGTTATGGTTACCATATTTATATTTAAAATAGAATTATAACTCACACGGCTGAGGTTAGCATCAGCATCTCTCGCTATTTTGTATTCCAAAACATCCATGTACACTTTACTGAAAGCCGAATTGTGCTTGTTCTTTTCATATTCACTTCTGTACTCCTTCTGCAAATCCAAAAAAATTTCATTTGAAATTTACTATCCTATTCCTCTATCTTTCTACATTAGTTTTTCCAAAGCAGACACTTACTTTACTGGCAAGCTTAGACACCTTCTTGGCCAAATCGATTTCAGGAAGGGTACTCAAGCAACCATCCAGGTTATATTCATCTTGAATCCTCCGCATATCCTTGGTGTACTCCAGCTGATTCCCCAATTCCAGGGACCATGATTTAAGTTACAAAGGAGTTTCAGAATGTCAGCAGACGAAAAGAGGAAAAGAAGAGGAGACATAAGTGAGCAGGAAGGAAGAAGAGTATGGAAGAGAAAAGAAACAGATTAATAAAAGGAAAAGGGAGATGGTTCATTCTTGCATGAAAAATAAAACTGAATCTTTGAAGTTCATAAGGTTATATTTTTGTAGTAGAACTGCTCCATCCAAGCTGCATTACACTTAGGAGTTTCGGAAAACTGAGGAGTACGGGAAAGAGAACCCAGAGATATAGAAAGAGTGGGAAGTAATTTAAATTGACCAGTGTTGCATAGCAATTTTACTCCCTGTAATTCGTGATTCCACGATGAACTTACATCCCCATACGTTTGCTGTTTCCTAATTCTCAACATTTCGGGAGTGTCGCTAACGGAAGTAAAGCCTTTACCCTTGGAGGACTCGAAATCTTGATGATAATTACGCTGCAGATTCAATAGACATGTTACTATCAAACCTGCTATGTTCATATCGTTTACGCGATCAGATTTGAAAACCTACCAAACTTTGTTGGCAACTCATTTTCTGGGCACGCTGCGTATCCATAGACTCACCAGCGGCGAATCCCTTCCCTCGCACTTCATCATTGTATTTCTTTTTGTACTTATTCTATGTACAAATTTGAATGATATACGTTTGTTTCATAAAAGGCCCAAGGGGTTGTCGTCATAGGGCGGTGTTACGCAGGCGTTACCGTCAATCAAAGATTTGGTACGTTAATTACGTGCCCACGCGATGGCTTGGTATCAATATAACGTCGAAGGCATGAAATAAACTTCAATTAACTAGCCGTCTACGTCTGTTGTGGTCGTAATTACGTAATTGTAGCTCCTTCTTAAATATTAGGTCATCTATTGGGAGATTATATTGATATTTTTGCTCTCATCTTTGCATCAATCAGGTTAAAGAATTCATCATGACAATTCTGTTCTGGTATTGACTCTATATTTGAATCTTGAATTCACAACTTTTTTATCGCAGACCTGGTTGTATTAACACAGTGGTAAATAGAAACTAGACAGTGTTTACAACCACACGACTACGTGTGAAAACGAACTAAAATATGCTCGCAAGCTATTTTACATCTGAGAAATTGATACCATGGATACTCCCATTCATTCCCACTACTCGGAAGCACAGCTTATCTTGGACGCAATAGTATTGAACATAAGATTGCATACGATTGAAAATCAGATTCTTTGAAAATATCCAAATTAGGCTGCGTACCTGACTTTGCATTTGTGACATTTTCAGGGCGTGCATCATACCAGGCGTCATGTAGGAAAGATTCTTTCCCTTCCATTTGTCGTCAGTGGCCATGCTTGCCTCGCTTTCCTAGGAGAAAAAAACGACTAATCAGAGGAAATTCGAAACTAGATTAGCTCAGTGAGGATAACCATATGAAGCATTGAATATTGGAAAGAATGAATGTGGTGATTGGAATTCATTGCGATCTTATCGTATCTAAGTTATAATTTTTTCGGCGTTGACACAACATTTCCGCTAAAATTAAGCGGAAACGTGTAATGTACTGGAAAATGATTCACTTTCGTAAACAAAAATTCCTAAATTAAACCAGTCGGTATAAATAATTCAGTTCGTAGTTGCCTCTTACTACGTCACGTCACGGACAAATTAGTGCAATCGCAGTTTTTTACTCCATACAGTATTAATGATGTTGAAAAATGATGCTAAAAATCCAAAACAGATGTATCACGCTAGCCAAAATTAATTTCGTCGCGAAACTACGAAATCATGGCTACTAATGCTCGCTGAACTGACTGCAAGCTGAATGAAAAGCACAGCACGCTGTGAGTGTGATGACATGGACGCATTGTGCATGTGAACGTGATAGTCACAAAAACCACCTCGTACTCTTCTGTGTATTCCGACGTGTCGTCATGTACAGATACAATTTCAACGTTATGTGTTCCACCTTGCGATGTAGCTCGGTAAGGTTCGTACGCTTGGAAATATCCGTCGTGCATTGCGTACTTTTGCTCGCCATCTTCGTCAGATGATGGAGTAGATACAAGATAAGACTTAGAAACTGCGCCACTACTACCCTGCTGCTCTGAAGCTAACTGAGAATCATTGCTTTCTTCCACAAGATAATTCTGCCCCCCTTCATTGCGAGGTTCAACAACACTGGTACTGGTAGTCGTGGTGACATTTCTTGAAGGATCTTTAGTAGTTACATCATTCACTTCACTTGGATTTGCATTCTTCTTTTTTTTCACTAAAACTTTCTTTTTCTTCGGTGTTTTGCTACGTTTCGTGCTTGTCTTATGGTGAGAGGGGTCTTTTATCTAACATAATCGATTAAATTCATTTTGCTACTAATATACCATGCGCAGAAGACTTTGATATTAGGATTTCCAATGCAACTAGGATAGAAGGAGCCAAGGGGGAGTAAATAAGGAATTCGAATTACACATACCTCCGTGAATGTCTTCTGGGTGGACATAACCACAATCCTCCAGCAAACAAATGAACAGAAAGAAACTGAAAGGATAGAGGGAGAGATTAAGAAGTAGTGAAAATTACGTTCAAAGGGAGCGAGAATAGATAGAAAAGTAAGGACAAGGACAGTAAAGTAGAAATTCACATATGTCGGAGCGGTGAGCACATGAAAAGGCCTAAATCGGATGCTGTTAGCAGTATGAAGGGGTAATGTACATCGTAGGACTGGCTGTGACATACCCACACCACGAGAGCCACAACCAAAGGTAAGCTAAAACAAAGGTAAGCTAAAACAAAATTCACAGATACGATGCAAAATTCAGAGTTCACAGAATATCAGGTGCATATTGGCCCACGGGACTGAATATCCATAAAACAGTGTGAAGGGCTGGATTAAGCTTCGCAAATGTTGGATGGGCGCTTCTAGTAAAATGAACACATACCGGAATTTGAAGAGAGAATAATGTTCCGTATACTTCCGTATTTAGGAAATGGAAGGGTATGATTTTGCGAGGGACAAGATCATATGAATGATTCATACTAAAATTGCGCTACAATTATCTAGAACTGTGCAATATTAACACCGATTCGTTCATAAAAGATAAAAACAGTATTCAAGTAATAGACCAAGCGCAAAATGCCATAATCATGATTGATAGCTTGGAAGCACATGACCAGTAGTATATATTATGGTTAATCCGACCCTGGACAGAGGCCTACTAACTACTTTCAGTTTACTAGAGTTTGTTGTGCTAGACCTGTAGTAGTGTACTGTAAATCTTTACGCACCACACACACGTGATAAGACTAAAATGAGCACCGTTAGACATTTTCTAACAAACCGCATTGCACTACGCTACTAAGTATACTGTGCGGATTGCAGTCAGCAGACTTAGTACCTGTAACCACATGATATCGAAAATTATGCATATATTTTAATTTACGTAATCAATCGAGGAAGAAATTACTGTATTGACAATGAAGTTGCATTTTTTACACGTAAATCTAAATAGTTAACAAACAAACAATTGTGAATGTAGGGATAATTATTGCTGTAATATCATTTATTACATCTTACATGTTACATATCCATTTCCGAATCCAATTAAAACACAAAATCTGGGTCCGAGAGATAGTAATCGTAATTAAATACAACGTCAACTAAACGGTAAGTAAATAGTAATCGACCACCAGTCTTACCTTTTATTGGTTAAAGCGATTCTGAAGATCACCCAAGCGAAAGATATTCCTGTATCGGTTCGGTAGTTGATGGAACTATGTCGTTTGCCGAATCTTCGTTAAACAAATAACTATAGGAATTCGAACACTCTACCACGGTTGGTGAATTCACGAGAGCAATGAGCTAGTCAAGGAATTTAGCTTTGCTAACTGGGGAACTCGCAACTCGGTCTTGTCTGCCAGTACCAACTATTTGTTTTCACTAAAGCTCAAACCCTTACAAGCTAAGCAAAAAAAGAGAAAACTATCATTTAAATTTCAAAATAATAAAACTTCTTCACATTCCTTCGGCTAAATAGTTAAAATAATCATGTTAAAGCAGAGTAGCAATGCAGCAAGAATTCTCTCGCCATAACATATCCCGCAGCTATATCACTAAAGAATGTTGATGGACTGTAATGTACCTACGAGCGCCAAATGTCTACTACGGCATCGACGATGCCTGATGGAGAGTTACCTCAGGCATTGTGGCGAAAAAGTGTTTTCCATCGCCATCAGATCGTTCGAACTATTATTGTTAAAAGCCATTAGCTACTTGTAATCGCGATTTTATCGATCATTGTGCGGGAATTTGGTCTCTCCTGGGCTAATATTTCTTGCGGCAGATCGATAGGCGTCGTCTGACTAACTTGCATAAATAATGAAATAGATTCGCAATGCTGTACTAACTCTACGTCTGCAAACACATGTATCATTCTTTTCCTTATATAGTACTAGTTCACTGAAATACAACCTATGAAAGCTTGTAAAAAAGACCAGCCATGACTTTACCCATGCACTCATAAGTTTTCTTCTATAAGAAAGCTATGTAACGAGTCTACGAAGTACATCTATTTTTAACTTACTGCTTCACATTTCTCGTTGCAATTCGGTGCCTTTTGACTATTGATAAAAATTCATCCCTCCTGGAGAATGATAGTGCTCTGTATTAGACCTGACTCTTTACCAGAATAAGCATTACACATCAGCATCACGCATTATAACATAAATGTTGTTTCATCCTCAGCTGAGCAATTGACGACAGACTCACCATCACTTGGTATAAATAGCGCGTACCCGAAAGAACAGCTGCGCATCGGTACTGCTGCAAATTTTCGTGATCACATTAACCTATGCAGCACAGGCATTATATCGCCGTACACTTAGATCGCAAATTGTTCTGTGGGTGTTTATGGGTTGACCATATCAGAAGATTTGGCCTATTTATTTCTACGACTCGACCTCACCTATGATGTGTTACTTACTAATACATAATAATTGTAATGGACTATAGACATAAGTTTTCTTGGTTCATTTTCCTCGTCTGCTGAAAGGAATCTAAGTAATAAAAGACTAATTAATTATTCGATACATTTTAAAAGGCAAATTATGCGTCTTACAGGAATTTAATTTAGAATTTAGTAAATCCTATTACGTAATTCGACATAGAGGATACTAAAAAAATATTAACCCAATGCTGTTCACTACTACTCCTGGTTAATTAAATAAAACACAGATTAACCCAATCGGTTTACTGATATCAATGGCTCTCATAATCGCAAACGAAATTCAAAACTTTCAATATAGTACTCGGATTTCATACGATCATCGCACGCATCGGTCTAATGCTAGCAACCAAACGACGAGGAAAAAGCATTAGTAAACTGAATGCCTTAGTCATTAGCGAATTCATTTACTGATCTGCGTGATATCTGATCTCGAGCATTTACTACGATATCCAGATGTTGTAAAGAAGGTACGTCCCGCTATGCGTGCTAGCTGAATGGAGTGGTCGAATTGATTAAGTATGGTACAGGGATCTGAACCTTTAGAGGGCGTTACGCAATCAAAATCAGTCCGCATGTGAACTGAACTTAATTTAATATAAGTAATATAATACATCAAAAATACGTTCTACTTTCTTATATATTGTAATTGTGTGTAGTGTGCTATAGAGGTGTTTGGATGCTAGTTCTATTTATCTGTAAATAATCATTAGGGCTGTACGATCATCACAACAGAATAAGCACAAAGGGTCGTGAATTGCGGGTTTAGAGGTTTATGTACTATTTCATTATACTCGGTGTTTCGCGTAGAAGAAACTTTTGGACTCGTATAAAGCACTGCTCAGGATTCCGTGTTCTGAAAACAACAGGATGTAGCTCCCTTTAACAAAACCTCCTTATATGTGTGTCGAGAGTTAGTGGTTTGGTTTTCGAGCGCTTAGGTGGTTACCTGCAGCAAGTGATGAGTTTTGAAAGACATTATAAGTTATCTCGTGGCCTCATTAAGGTCACTATCATTACGAACCGCGAACTAGGAGTGGATGTGTATTGCTTAACGACACGGAACAGATCTACGGAAGCTCGTGCTAAAGAATTCGTGGACGATAAGCCACTCTACTATCCACCCAGGATCCAGCTCATCGGCGACATCTAGCGTATATTATTCTCGAATCCTCAAATCAATATGTGACAGTGTTCAGTGACAGTGTAAATTTGTTCGGATTTTTATAATATAAAATTTCAAGTGGGTTATATTATCTACTGGTCATCATCCGAAATAGATAATACATTCTCATCAAAATGCCCCAATGGATGCAGAAGATCCGTATCCAGAATGTCGATAGTTTTGTAAATAAATTTATATCCCAAAATGTTCATTACGTCCTTACAGCGATTCTGAATATTTATTATCGTGGAAGTGTTAAGATTATTCATCCACGCACGCCACGTAACACTAGACTTTCTGACAGTTGTGTATGCATCCTTCAAAATATTTTTTTTCGTCGTATCATGGTCTTGTTTCTTCTGTTCCTTTGACAACCTGATAGCCCTGGCGTCTTTACTATACCCAACATCTCCCTGTGATGTAAGATTGATAATTTAAAAATTGAACATATATATCATTAAATTAGAGAATACAAACCTTCGTGTTTGCAATGATCCAGCGTCTTATATCCTCAGTCATGTTTAATCCAACGAAATCATAAATTAGTTGACTCATTCGCAAAGGATAACGAGCAATGTCTTCATATCTGCATATACAATAATGATTTTGGGTAAATATTTTCGAATTACGTGAATATGCATTTTATGCATGCAATCAAAATAACTAAACATAATTTTGTAAAAAGCGATAGATGCATTTCACAGAAAGTCAGAACTGGAATAATAAAATAGTAAGATAGCAAAATATCGGAGTTTATGGTATGTGCTTTTGTATAGAGGGCGCCACATTTAACATTTGCTACAGACCCTGTACTTCGTCCATCTATCCAATGCTGACTAAATTACTCAACAACAGTGACTAGCCGTTCAATAAAATATAATTACTCAAGTGTACTGGTGCAATTTAGCTAATTCAAAAGTTGAGCGACGCTTAGGTAAAAAAATGAGCTATGCTAAAGTAAAGGCCGATATGGTTTCATGTGACAATTTCAATGTAATATCTATTCAAGCAAGGCGGACAACAAATGATACTGTACTGATCACTCTCAGTATAACAAGAGTCTACTTGCCTTATCATTTTATATTTCCCCTGCATCCAGGACGGCGTCTGCAGTATTCCTGTCTGTACATTGTGCGACATTTTTAGACAAGACGATTGCATAGTCAAATCTCCTTGTTTTAATTTTAACCGCGAGGCCAGAATTCCTCTAGGATCTCGAACTAAATGGAGAATCTTGACATCCATATCTTTGTCCGTCATGATGTCTTGCAAATCCTCTAGTTTGTTAAGACGTATAACTTTTATAGCAGAGAAAGATTTGCTTCTACACATTGTGCGGACGCTTTCCATGTCAAATTTGTCGCAGTACATACATGACTTTGCAGAGGGGCAAAATTCGAATTCACACAAGTTTTTCATTTTATCCCTAAAATAGATAAAGAAACAGAGTGTTACCATTAGGCTGTCGTTAAGAGCTATTAAATGACCAGTATCACTCATGGTTATTGGGGAAATGTTGAAAGGTTAATTAGATCCTTAGTGAGACATGTATTTCATACAATCACTATACATTAAAGTTAATTAACAACAAAAGCCAAATAGAACATTTGCTTGTTGTAAGAATGTAAACTAAACATGCTAATGCAATAAGAATGCCTTTCGGGAGCAGCCAACTCGTTTCTATAGCAAGAAATATGCAATTCCACAACTCTGTTTAAGATCGTTTGTTTGTTCGTTCGTTCGTCCACTAAGAATATCAAACGCTTGGGCCTATTTGAACCAAAATTTGGTATGGCGGCTGACGGTATCTTGACTTAGGTAGTGGTGGCGTCATTTTTTAAAAAAACCTTGCCCCGTAGGGCAGAAACCCCTCGTAAATGTGGCTTTCTGCTGTTAGGACTCTCTCATCGTTTATCGATGGCCCTACGAACGTGCATTGAGGGCAGACGGAAAGGCTTGCCCAGGCAAGGCCGGATCTTTATGAAAGTAAGAGGGAAAATGCAATACGTAAGCTACAAACCTGAAGCAGACATCATGCTTAATGCAATTTTGCAGGACAGCGGATCGCGGTTTTTCGCTACTCTCAAAGAATGAAGACGCTGCCGGTAACTGGCATGAAATGGCAGACCGCAATAAATACTCTTGAAGCGTTGTGTTCGACGGAGATATGACAAGAGGCTCGTATGAATAGAAGACTTGTGGGTGCTGATTGAACAATTGTCCGACGAACGATGATCCAGAACGAAAGTTTGTTTGAATTATTAGACCTGGAATTTCATCGAAATCGGCATCAATAGGCATAAATAGCATAACATCACTAACGAAGTTTACATAGTCATGAAAGCTATTGCGTCAATAGTGATGATAGCGGTCACATTGACAAATTACGTATAATCAGTGTTTGGTTTTACCTTTTCAAGTAACTGGAATGATGCCAGAAAAAGAACAATAGAGGAGAGGAAAGGGACCCGCCAGTTTAAGAAAATGGTTGACTATCTTTCCCCAACTAACTTTTCTATGCCCATAGATTTAGTACCACATGTTTGGGCAAGGTATAGGCGCATCTAACTATATGCAAGGCTATAAGAAAAACATGAAATCATGATTATGGATTTTCTTTCCAATTCATTATTAGCGTTCAGTACAACCTTTGAATATTTTTTTCAAAAGAAAACTAGAATGGAGATCAGCAATAACTAACCTTTACGTCGAGATTGTCTTCCCTGGTTAATCCTCTTGCTGGATGATTGAACTAGGAATAGAGGACTATGTCATTAGTTAAGCGCCAGACACGCCCCTTTAATCTCTCAATAACTAACCTTTTTGTGTTGATTCCTCAGTTGGTTCATGCATACTGGATGACAGCATCCCGATAGTCTTAGAAGGACGTTTTATAAAATGAACTTGAACTTGATACGTCCACGATAATGACACCGCGCTGACACATAGTGCAAAGATGCTGTATACGATCAATGTTTTACATGCCATATATTTCCTCATGCTTGTCCACTGAGATAGGAGGGTCTGGTATTTGAAGCGCCTTTCTATAAAAAATAAAAAAACATGCCGTTTCAAATTTTCTTCCATCTACGATACCTTCCATTTTAGTATCATCGACCACATAATAAAAAACTACAGTTAATTCGCTCAAGAGGTCCTGACTTCCACTGTATTTCAGAACTTAAGGCTAGTGGTGGAACATGAAGTAAACAAGTATATTCCCTTTAGATATCGAGCGGAACCTTCACTTTATACTACTACTCTTTCCAATTGGAATTAGTTGAATATTAACAGCTCCATTCATCAAACTGTGCAATGCACTAGACACTGCTCGATACTAATTAGTTTTATTGATGGCCAAATGCAATGAAGGGTGGTTAAGTAGATAATGACCTTCTACAATACTATGTGATTTCTAAATCCAGGCAATTTCTAGTCTGAAAGTTGAAAGATCCGCACTCTAACACAAGTAATGTATTCAATAAATTCATCTCAAGTGGTCAAGATTCAACGTTCTATTATAGTCGTTGATATTCTGATCATACCAGCAGTTTCTTGATAACAGTACTCGAATTTCTCACAAGCGTGTTAAAAAGAATCCTGTTCTATTGAATCCTAAAATCCAATCGCTATATAAACAACGGATGGATGTGATATATATCAAGTTTTATTTCTGTTTGATTGACCTAATAACAAGAGAATCAATTTAGGCCAGAGACCACAAGCTGTTGAAAGTCGTATTATACAGAATGAGACAATGGCCGCTAAAAATGGATTAGCATACACATTCAACAGCCAATAAAATATAATCATTGAAGCACCATGTCATGCTTCATGCATCTGTATCATTACTGCGAACGATGTGACTACTAGTAAAGCACTTGGCGTATAAATCACCCACTATAATACACCAACGATAACTTGTGACCATTATCTGTTTCAGCAGTATTATAATACTGTCAAAGTACAATCCCAGAGGAAAGGAAGGGAAATCAGATTATTATCATCATCATTATAAGGGAAAAGATATAGTTAGAAGGAATCTGTCTTACCGTTGCACCTTGTTCCCCTTACACTATGCCTTTGCCTTCACCACTGGCGCCAAAACTCTCTGTTATCATGACAATGATTTAAATCTCTGGTTCATCGCGACTTCTATTTTTGAAGGTCATGGAAGACGTGCTGGAAAACAGGCAACGAATAGTGTAAATTATAATCACCAATCATCTCTGACAATAAAGAAACATGCGCTTGTTCTGTTTTACGCTTAAATTTGAACCAAAATATTATTAAAATCATTAAATCAACATCATGATAAAGAAGATTAAAACAGAGAAAAACAAGAAAGCATATAGAGTGAAACTCAAGAATCAATAGCAGAGATACCCTTCTTACAGAACATCAGCAGCTTTCTGTTTTATCTAAAATACAGTGACCAACTCATAAACGTTTTAATCAACGTCAACTCATCTGATTCACATCCTGGCCAGCCGGTGGTTAAAAACCATGATACTCTCTGTAATCAAGTTTAGCCGCATACGGGCGCAAGTGAGCTATTCCATTCATTCCTCCACTGAAATGCAGCAGTGAAAATATTAGAATGCATACCCACTTCGTCGTGTTCTGTTATATTCAGTCTAGTGAGATTATAACTTGTTATAGTATATACATATACGCAATATACATTGTGATGAACTTACCACAAACCAACTGAAAACAAAAGAAAGATTCGAGTTCGAACTTCGCAAGATTGCATTGAACTGCACCGGTCGTGGTAATACAATTTCAAGTGTGTCACCACACTGATGTGCTGAATGTTATAGTTCGATAAAAAGTAGTAATGAGATAATACTGCAGTATGAAATGCCGGAAATTTCCACCCACAACAACAACAAACCATCTTAACAAACATAGAAAGATAAAATAATTTAGAACTATTTTTTCCATGCCCCATGTGGTATTCATTTGGTCTCCTCATAATTGTATTGTATTGTATTTCTGTATGTTACTGATTTAATCTTGCTGATGACTTGCAACAAATGCATCAAAATAAAATGTTGTAAATATTCTGATATAACAGAGATATACAAAAAGTAAATTCAACGCGGTAATTTTTCTAATTCAGAGAGTCCTCATAGCGCAGTACATTCCTCATTTGGCTCCTGAAAGCCTATTCTTTGAAATAGATTAATTTTATTCTGAGATGTATTATCAGAACAATAGGCATCATTCATTCACCCCAGTGGCATCGAACTCTGAGCGTTGCTTCTCGAATTGTATGCATATACAAACTGGTCTGCGAACTGGTGTGAACCTACTGTGCAAGATGCCATTCTGAGTAAAACCATAATAGTGCTTCTCAGCATATGCAAATGACAATGCAACTACAGCGATTACAGGGTAGACATTTGAATTAATCGACGCGTATTAAAAAGAATAGTCAAGTTATGTGCCAAGTCTTTCAATAAAATGACAATTGGCAGTTTTAGAAGTGGAGTTGTTTCTTTGTATTGCGGTTAGGGCTCTCTGTTGCTTCATTGAAAGCCTTCAAACATTCGCCACACGGTTTGACACAGCCGACGTTGACCACAATCGAAATATCGAGTAAATACGCCGGAAAGGGAATGGAATTTGTTCTAATTACTAGAAATCAGTTGACACGAAACACTTTTTGCGGTGTACCACCGCTGACGGCTAATTAATTACTACAGCGTGAAAATTTACCTCTCCCTGGCACAAAACGAACTGCGGTGCGCAAATTTGATTGATGGGCTGCTCAGCATGTGTGCAATTGCATAAGAGATCTAACTTCTTGAGGTATTTGAGCTTGTCTAATGCCACCTAATAAACATAAACAGAGCCGCTTTTATATGAAGGATTGTGCCTTGATAAGACATCTGAAAGTTTGCGGTATTTCAGGGTATTGACTGCTGATGGTGCAACTACTAATGACGCTTTGTAAGAATAATTAAATTTGTCATAAATCACTCAATCAAATGACCGACCTCACATCAGCTATTGCTAAACAATTGTTGTTCGTTTTCATCTTTGACATATTTAGTCAAAAAGATTAATTGAAGTATATAATTACCAATATATATATATATATATATATATTGTCAATAACTTCGAAACCGTCTTATTTATTTTCTTTAAAGAAAGGTTAAGTAAGTGCTTATGAGCTGAAGTATTATAATTCAATTGCAATCAAACTTATATTTAAATTCTGTAGAATTCTAGTCATAGCGGCCGGTAGTCGCGGTTTTGCATTTTTGAGTCCTTGTCAATCAAATGTATACACAGGAGGAAATATGAATTCATCTGAGTCCTTATGGAGCTGTACGTATTTAAATACAATAACTCGACACAACAGAAGTATAAAATGTCACCTAAATCTCCCAGCTTATCCTTACCGCAGTAATGCTAATTAGTTAATATATATGCATGTAGATATAAAGCTTGCAATACTTATTTCAATAACAGGATGTAAGTTGGTACTGGAATATTGAATTTACATTCTAGAAACAACGATGTCTAACTGATTTACATTAAAAACAACAATGCATGTTTCGAAGGAAAAAGGTTGATTAAGCAACCGTTAGCTACGATAAACACCTCATTCTTAGGCTACCACTCGACCAAAGAAGGTAAATAGATCGTAAAGTTTGAGATTGTTGGAGTAAAGTGAAAAAAACAATCTCCTCCATACATTTTGTGAACACATCAATCAAGAAAACATTCTTTTTACATCACCCATTTGTCATTGGAAATTGCCCATTTCTTTCATGCTCGTGGCATCTTCCAATTCAAGATCTAGCTTGCCTTATCGATGCTTACCAGTCAAAATTTTAGTTTGGTGGAGACAGGTGAACTGAAATAGAATAAAGGGATTTCATGAACACGGATACTTGGTCAAGTCAAACTGAATGTTGAAGGTAAAATAGTTTATTTACGGTTTACCACCTTTACATAAGAATTAATAGCAATATAAATCTACTATTTATTATGTGTGTATGTCGTATTTGTTATCTCCGGTAATTTCTTTCTGAAAGTTTACGTGAAAATCTTCAAAATATGCGTGTGTGACTAGTGTTATTTTAACCCTAGCAAATCTATTATTTCCACTATTGCCGTTCAAGTTTACTTTAATAGGACTCAGTAGCTTTGATTGAAGTGTATGAAAGCGCATCGCACGGAACTGGCATTTGTGGGTGAATGAAATTTTGCAGCAGACCTGTAATGGATGGGGTAATGGAGAACCTCCAAGAGTTACATCGTTTTGAAAATTAGAAACACTAGGTCAACTCTTGTGTCAAGTTTTGCTGTGTGCTGCTGTCGGGTAGTAATCTAATATTTATCCTCAAGGTTGCGGTACTTGATAATGAGCGAAGTTTTTTGGTTTAATATAAATAATTGAATGAAAAAATAAAATTTATCAGTTGAAAACTAGAAGCATACTTTTCACTAGCAACTGAAACAGGAAGTGAGTGCTACGGTATTTTCTGCGCCCCGGGACTTTTACGATATCCTGTGTACCCTTGTTATGTTCTATGAAACTGATTTGTTATACATTTGTAATTAGCTCATATAAACGGAATAGCTAGGTCAAGGACAGACTAAATTAACATAATTACCGGCGCAAATGTCAGTAGCGGGGGTAATAACTTTCGTTTCCACCGAAGAGTATATTGCTGTTTTTGAGTAGAATACCTTTCTAACTCCATCCCGCTAGTTTTTCTTCACATATGGAGCTACACTATATTTATTTATTGAGTTGGTAACTCGTGAATGAAAACCTACATGATCTTTAAAACATTTACTGGGCTGTGATTGGTTTTCCTCGAGCATTGAAGAAGTATTTGCAGATTTTCTCGGGGAAATTTTCGTCTCACAAACATTTTTGATTTGTTATCAGCAATCACGAATAAAATTCCGGAATATCTAAATTCGGAATCATAGTTGTAATCATGGTATTTTCTTTTTGAAACGTTAAACTCAGTTTGTCGAAAGGTCAATAACGCAGTAAATTAACAGCAATGTAAATTATAGGAAATGTGGCTTATGGTAGGCCGGCGAAAATATGTTTATTAAATACGAAATTACTCATTAGTTAATTGGTTGTTCTCAGTTACCTACTCATATGTATACAACTACTTAATTCTGTTCAACTTATCAAAATTAGGTTAAAATTATTTTAAGTTTCGAGTTATACCGCCATGATTTTTAGTATTGTAAAGTTAAATAATTGCAATAATTTATTAATTGATCGGTTATTAGTATCGAGAATCTTGTAGAATATCAAAACCTTCATAAAAATCTTTAATCACCTAGTCATCAGCGAAACGAAAATAAACGAATTAAAGTACTGCAATTAAAATATAATACAATGAATATAAAGCGATAGAAACGTCGAACTATAATTACTTTCGTCAATAAAAAGGGTAAAGAGAAATAATAGAAGGTGTGTTACAGTAGTTCTTCGCAAAACAAAATGGCTGAAATATTTGTTCTACAAATACAATTCTGTGCAGTTCTGTGCAATTTTTTTAAAAACTTGCCTCGTCACGAATCGAACATCAATCATTTTAAAGTGTTTTACGAAGTACTGCATGATGGTCATAAAGGAGTACAGGAATTAATCTACATGGGCTATATCACGTAATACCGAGCGTGGCAAGTAGCAGTGGAATATGATTCGACAAAAATGCTAATTAGGACACAAGATAATTTTTTGAAAAAAGAAAATACGCTGGAATGGCTTCAAAACTCCTCGGCAAAACAGACATGATCTGAACGAACGACCACAATTACATTTTAGATATTTTTGGCAGGAAATTTGAGGTAATTAATAGTATTAGCGCGCACTGGAATGTTCAGTAACGAGTTGGATTCTCCGAAAAAACGCGACAATAGAGGGTGGGAAAAGCCTACATGAAAAGTTTAAGAAATACATTCTTAGAAAGACCCGAAGCCAAAGTTAATAGCCGGATCTATCGATTTATCTTTCTTGAATTCATATTCAAAAAATAGAACTTGGTGATTTACATGCTGTTCGACTGTGATACATAAACGTACTGTATTTATCTTTGCATTTGACCACAATGACAAAAAAATTACTACTTTCAATATATGATCTGTCTGATATTTTGTGAGTAATTATGAATGCTCATTCATCCATGTAAACAAACTTGAAACAACTGGTGACAGGCTACTGATTACAAACAGCAATTGGTTGCGTATCGCTACTTTACAGTTATATATTTGAACCCGGTCTAAAACTTACATCCTTACACTTTCATTACATAACAGCAAGCAATTAGATTTACTTAATACATTCTCTTTTTTTATCTTTGCAACTCTCTGTGCTGGACATAAAACATGGGAATTAAACTATAAACGATAATTACTATCATTCATCAATACAAATACAATTGAAATTAGATTTGCAAATTGTATTTTTCCTGAGTACCATAGGGGGGTGAATGCAGCCTAGCAAGGGTAAGAAACTGTAAAAGGAAGAACAATTAAGTATTGGGTTCTGTTTAATAATTTGCAAATAATCAAATACGAGGATTATATGCTCTAAACGCACAATCATTTGAGGTTTTCGCAGGTGGAAATTTGAATACCGCTTTTTTTTTTTGAATAGCTTTTTTTCAACTCTTACAGAGAAGGAATTATTATTACTACAATATTGCATCATGCTATTTTGAAGATCCCATTAATGCTTATGCTTATCACGAAAGTGCTATATTCGTCGCAGATTAATTGTAATTATATTTATTTTATGATTATCCTGAACTTGATGACACATTTTAGTCATGGGTGACGAATGCAGGAAGATGTGTGACAGAATTGAAACTTTGAAATTAATGAATAAGAATTGATACAAATCTTTTGACTGTCGAAATTAAGCGTTCAATTATATTCGGATATTTCCGTATTGAATAATAGAAACGATAGAAAATAGAAACGCCAGTTCATCACGCACACTGCCTTTTTTGACAAATTTAACTCTTGATGTTATCAAATGACTTTATAAATGACAAATATTCTTGACAGGTGCTACACATCAAACGTCAAAATACCCTTGATACTCAGTTTCCGTCTCATTTCTTAGTAAATCTGTATGCTTACAATTGTTGTCATTTTTCTACCTATATTGCAGAAGACTTAATCCTGACAAATTAAGGTCATGAAAAGTGAGCAAGTTTGAACGATACTATATAGAAATAGAATCTCTTCAATAAAATATTATTAACAATAAAACAGTTACTATTTTCTGATCTATTGAGAATACTTTTAATTGCCTTATTTTAGTCCGAACTGCAAATAATTTCGTCACTGAACAGAAAGCGCTAAACTAAGCCTGGGTATATTCATCGAGAGAGAAATTGACATTCTAATGTAAGACGTGAAAGTTTCCCGCAACGGTAATCAAAAAAATGTATTTCAAACTAGCCAGTATCACGTTAAATCTTTATATAAGATAGACCCCTACGCAAACGCGCCAGCTGTGGATACTGAAGCAACCTATCGAGTAAAATTTATACAATATAATATTTAATTCATTACGGTAGATATAGTTAAAATACATTGATTCCCACCTCTGTGTGGCTTAGTTCCTATCATACGCCAGATTCTGCTACACAAATCAAGTCAATTTAGTACCCAAAAAACATCAGCACTATATTTCACTATCTGCATGGAAGGTCCTAAATTAGTGATATGTGTGTGATATGCAAAAAATTATTCAATGAAATCCGGGTAAGCGAAATATTGTAAACAAAAGAAAGAAAAGAATCCTCCCGATTTTGTATAAGTTTCGACTTCGTATTTGAAATTGTACAAAATTACAATAATCCGGTAAAAAAACTCCAACTCCAAATAGGGTTCGTCCGCAATATCAATTATTAACTATAGCAGTGAAACAACAAATCCTTCAGCCTGTCAGACTAGGGCCAAGTCAAATCACTTGACTGCGGTGATTCGACTGGAGTCGAGTACAATAAAATTGTAACTAAATCATTGTAGGAAATTTTCACGAACAGCCTATCGATTCCCTCTCGATCTTTTTTACTGCTACTGCGCTTGATTCTCATTAACTCATGTCTCAGTAGACAGTTACTATTTGAGGGTATCTTTTGTTCCAAAATTTTCAAATACCGCAATCCATTAGAGCAAATACCACGCCTTTTAAAGTAATGTAGCTATTCCCTAGATTTACACATTCGTGGGATATCGTTGAAATCCCTTGAACTTATTACTCACATTCTTTCAAAAAACAACAGCAAAATCGTATAGCGGTATCAAGCAGAGGACAAGTTGTCCATCCGTCTTTATCAAATGTCGCTTGCAGGTGGCGTCTGGCAGTAAAATCCGAATGCTTTGGAAACGAAGTTCATTAATAAAACGTATCATGATTCACCCACGGTAACTATTTATCATTCTTCACTTAGATTCACTCAGCTGATAACAGGCCATGAAGTAATAAAACGACAGTGTGAGTGGGGGAGTACGCAAGGAGGTCGAAGATAAACAGTGAGATATTTCAAGTAACCGGGCCTTTGTTTTGGCGTAAGTCTTGTCATATTGACGAATAAGTTTCTTTCTCCTCATTTTGAAAGACTTTGGTTCACATAGCAAATAAAAATCTTTGCTGAAAAGTAACGATATAGCGATAGTAGTGAGGGGTGTCGACCCAAATAAGCTATATTCAGAAACGTGTGGGTCGCGGTACGATACACTTATTAAATGCGTGTGCACGGATTTTGCATGCTCGAAAACGTAAACAATTGGTTGTAACCTTTGACTTGCACTGGTTCTTGTACTGGCGACAATCGAACTTACGTTAAACAACGTAGAGTTACTGTTTGTTCCCTTTAGTCCACTTTAGATAGAAAAATCCCCAGACCCTATGAAATTAGATTCAGATGACAATTTGAATATGATGATGGTGTGATCTGGACAACGTCAAAGGTTACAATAGAACCGCCCAAATTGGGTGGTTCATCCCTCATCGGAAACCCTTGACGCCGCCGTTACTGTCTGTTAGCAAAAGAGTTCAAAAATCTAAATTTTCCCTCTCTACCATACGGGTCGAAATAATAGGTCTTACTGATAGGTATTTGCAACAGCATTATTTGATCCAAGTTGGGCATTGTACAATGGGAAAAGAATAGCTTGAAGACGTAATCGTAATGGAATTCTTATGACGTCATGTTACCATATCATGACTCCGACCACGTATCCGATACATGTCATAAGTTTAGGTACTAGAAAAAACGCGGCTAAGATTGAAACGATTCGAAGCGAAGAATTTTCCCATAAGGAATCATGTAACATAACATGATACGTTCCTGACACATGCCCTTTATGCACGAGAGGCCATATACGTTTACAGGGCATACAACAGACCATGGAAACACGTGACGGCCATCTATTATTTGTAACAACGTATTCACTTCAGTTATTCACTTGACCGGCGAGTCGGTAAACGAAATGTAGAGGGTGCAGGGAACTGAGGTGTTTCCAGTTCCCACATGGCACTCCTTCAATGATTAGGTTGAAGATACTATCGACCTATAAGCAGGAATGGAAATAAGAGGGGTTCAGGGAACGTCATTCCCCTACTTTTTATTTTCCATCTTACACGAAATTTTATACTAGTATTGCCATACTAGTATTATACTATCCTTTGTCAAGTTTAAAACACATAAAAAATTGACTTGATTATTCGCTAAAGGTATACAGTACTCGCATATTTCACTCAGCTCTCGTAAAAAGAGATATATTAGTTGATATTATTAAAAATCAAAAACACAATTTCTATCTTTACTGACAGTAAAGTTACTGATATAATGTATATATATATGATCATACCCAGTGCATATAGGCTCAAATTGGCCGTGAAATTTACTATATTACAAACAATTTCTCACGGGTGGTTCATATTGTCTACCCTCAGTGCCGGTCTCAGGGGTCATACATGGCCTCCACCTCAGGTGAGCCTAAAATATTTACTGAAATTTGAAATAACGATTCGTTTTGTACGCCAAGCGACTCCATATACCGTTTTCCGCTGAACTTTTATCAGTCTAGTTTATTGATGATTTTTCCACTATATATTTATGTACGTATTCGCTTAATTTTTCTTTTTTTTCGGTCATTTGAAACAGTAGATAGAAAGAAAAGTGTAGAGTAGAATAAATGAGTAGTAACAATAGTAAACTCTTAGTCTGTTGGTATTCTGTTGCAGGCGCACTTCATAGTTGAATATTAATTATTGAATTTCTAATGAAGTAAAATGACTAGCATTGAAGAATAATACGATTTGTGTCAGGGGTAATTGGGGGTGGCAGTATACTCTGCACAGACCCCAAAATATCCTAAAACGGGCACTGTTACCCTTCATTCCTTACTAACCCCAATGACCGTAAACTCTATTCACAATGTTTTTCCACTATAAAATCTTTCAATAAAATACGAAACGTTTAATAGCATATTATTTTTACGTCATCAGGAATAAATTCAAACGTAAATTCAGGCATTTCTTTAACGCAAATCGACGTGACACGCCTATTTAGTTGAACATAAAGAGGAAAATGTAATACAAATGCAATACTCTGCGTAGTCTTTCCGCAATATGATTAACAATGGAGGCATGGGGTCTCGTACGTTAGTTCAACTTATTTGTTTTTCGCTTGGAAGTACAGTACCTCCTTGTTATCGGCATCGAGTACGAAAAGCCGATTGTCGGCCGTGGTGTGATAGATGAGATCGCGAGTTAACGAAAGTGTCGGGCTCGTGCTTTTGTTAGTGCTTGACAAAACAGAAAAATGGAATATAAGTGCTATAGGTGCGAGAAACCAAGTGGATCTAATACTCAAGAGGATCAGTGCTAGCTTAAATTTGAAAGAGATTGTTTATAAGCTAGTTCATTAGAACTTTTCTCAGATGTAGTTCAGAAAATATTGATTAAGTTTGCAAAATACATAACTGCACTTATAATTTCAATAAATAATATATACGGAAATGTAGCGTTTAACGATGTATAGCAGTAGATATGATAAGTAATAACGGTAAGCTGGAATTGCATCAAGATTTGAGTCAGATGCGAAATTGATAGATAGCTTAAGATGATCGAATACCATTGTATATAAAATTTTGATGAAATAAACTACCAACATCATTTACAAGTGAATCTCAATATTATTAGCTCAACTTTGATATTTAGATATGAATAGTAATAAATAAAGAATAATTTTTCAAGTAAATAGTAGTGTCTGCGATGCCCCTTTATAATTCTGCTATTGTGCTACGTCTTTGTAGTTTTGAGCAATAAACTTATAATGTACACCTCTTCCTTTACATATATACTGTATATACTATTTTCCAAATTTCAAAGTTAAATCATAATACAATTTTATATGGTATATGTAATTCAAACTGTCAGCAGTAATTGTAGTCTTTGCAGTTAAACACACACTCAAATACACTTTCAACAGACAGCTGGTCTATGATGCACTTAAATATATTTTAGAATCTCAAACTCTACCGGTCAAAAGTATTACATTTTACATTCCGCTCTGTACGATATTGTGTTTATATTATCTAAGTTTACCCTCTGTAGAATGCTTTGTTAGCTATTTTCGCAGGAGATAAGAATTGTTGTTGTTAAAACTACCACAATATGTAGTTTCTTTTTTTTCAGCTTCTTTCGTTGAAACTATATAAGCAAGTTTAATGATGATGCATTGAGGTAGCATTCGGGCGTCCTCAGCAAAACTTTTGTGGATATGTTTTCTGTTTACAGTAACTATACGGCTGAATTTAAGACTTCAAAATAAGAGGCCATAGAGACCTATTTCTGTGGTCAATTTTCTTATCCTCTTTACAGTACTTAATTTTCAAGATGGATGTTTTCAAGTACATCACAAAACAGATTACACTGCTACGCTACCAAAATAATGTAGAACATTTGGAAAAGTATCAAACGCCATAAAATAAAATTTACATTCAAGACACAATATTTGCCTTTATGGAATCGTAATGATTTAATGCTTCGTGATTGAATATAAACCCAAGTGTCCGGAAAACACCTCACTAATAAAGCAGCGCTATGAAGGAGACGCCATTTTACTTTGCTATTAATTGGAATGCTTGGATTCGCTAGAATAGAAAATTGAGAATAGAATTGTTGAGCAGATTGTATGTAGAACAATATTTTGACAAATAATCATCTTACAAATTAAGATGTTCGAAATAATATGCATTTAATAAATGATATATTAAAGACTGTTTCAAACGACTTATTTGAGCGAGCGAGCTATTATCATTAATGCTCTCTGGGGTATCATACAAGCATTGATATCGTTCCTAATGTCAAATCTGTGTTGAATGTGTCCCACCATATCAGTAGATTCAAAGATGTGTTCTCCCACTCCTGTTTTAGCACCACAACGTAAATTATATATTATTTTAAATATGACAGATGAGAACTGGCTAGCTGCTTAGGCATAAAAGTGAATTTTAGCCCGCTGTGTAAAACGTACTGTATGTGAGATTAGGTTAATTAATCACCGGTATTTATGTACACACTTCATGGGAACTCCAGAGAAATCCAAATATTCGTTGGGGCAATCAAACTATTTCATAGCAGTTATATGGATTAGTTACCTAGGCAAGATGTAGCACAAATTGTTTCCCCACCCCCCCAAAAAAAAATGGAAAACTTTATATACATATATATATATATATATATAATTGACATCTAGGCATATGTTAATAACACAACAATTTGATATTACAGAAGATATCTACTAAAGCAGAAGGAAACGTATTCCGTTTGGTTGTACATAGTCATTCGAATTTATTAAAACTACGTAATGTAATTTCAAGTCCTTCGAATCACCAGAAAAAGAATAATTTGAAATCAGGTGAAAAGGTAGCAAGCAACGTTTACTGATTATATCAAGATTTAGGGTCAACTTGTAAAAAGAATCATCAAGGTGCATAGAGCGAGAAGTATGATAAATAGTTTGTTTTTCTGCGATAAGTGGAAAAAGTCTTATTGTAACAATATATCATGTTAATATACTATCTAATTAGTTATCTAATTACTATCACCTTTAGTTGTAATGAGTTTTGTTTTCATAATGTATAAACAGGTCTATATATATTCTATGAATATTTTAGTGATTTTTTTCGCTTAGCTCAATTCTTCCTCGGCAGTACGAAAGCACTATAGGTCAGACAGTTTATTGTGTACCACCCCCGGAAGTCGTATATTGAAGAGTAAAATAAATTAAAAGTTAAATCTAGGTCTAACACGCAAAGAATGCAATACAGTAATAGCTTGACATTACTTCAATACGAATGATCGAATTGACATAAATTTCTGATTGACATGGCGTTCGTGCTGCACTGCTGCAGTGCTCTGGCAGATCACTCAGATCACGTCACACACATCGTGCATGACAGTGCATATTCTATGTATTATGCACGAAATTACGCAATTGTAAAGTATACAAAGTAGTAACGCCAGGACACCTTCGATTCATGAATCAAATCTGTAGTAAAATATGCTATGTGCGAAGGAATGCATCACAGCCCCCTTCGGGTTCAAATAGCTTGCAAGGGATTTTGATTTCGCTTAAGCAGATTTTTAACTGAATATTTATTTAATTCCTACCACCCAACTACAGATTTTTATTACATAATTGCATTTCTTAGTAAAGAAGTTGTTTTCGATATTTACTCAATTTTAACATACCATATTGCATTTTAAAACAATTGAAGTGAAATTTCGATATTAGTTGATGATCCATCCCTCATTTGGTCAGTTAACCTCTTGCAATTTTGATGTGTTATTTTTCAAAGAATGTGGCCGCTGTTTTCCCTTAAAAATACGAAGTTTACGCGATAATACAATGTTAAAAGTTAACGATGAGCAATTTTACCACAATATTTCTGACGTATCTTATTAGTTAATACTATTGTTCGCGATACGTTTCTGGCACTGATACGTAGCATGAAATATTGTACTTTCGATCACGCGTTATTCCGTCACTCGTTTCTGCAGTACGCGTTCGTCTTGTAAGTATATAGTACTGACAAGAAGTAGTGTAGGTAACTCGTCATACTTCTGACAGGGACAAATTACCCTACGCATAATTATCGAAGAGGTTGAAAAATTAACAGATGATGTCAAAACAATAAAAAAACCTATTTCGATTGCGCATTCGTGTTATATTTTTTCTTCACCTTGGAAAGAACACAATAGCTGTCAACTGATGCATCAAGTATTATCCTCCAAACACTTGATTGGCGTAAATCTGAACATCACTGTCCACGCAGGCTCCCACGAATTAAAACCACCGAATTATTTTCTTTGTTACAAAGGCACGGATCCGCGCAAACCGCAGATATCCGCCCAATGCGTCGAATGCAACTTTTTCTCTGCAGTTGATATTTCGTTCACGCACGGAGCACGCTCGTTCAATCCATATTTCCTACTTGCGCCGATCGCACAATACAACTCCGAATGAAATAAGTGTATGTGTAATGTGGATAAAAGTGTTTAAAACAGGAGTACCCAATATGAAGTTATTTATTGTTAGCTGGGATAGTATCAGTGGCTGCACGACTCTCACATGCTTTGCCAGTTCAAATTGGAAGGGATATGAACGAACTTTGTAGCCTTTCATGATCTTGTACATGTAGAGTAGAACATAGTCATACAGAACACAGACATAGTCGTCTAGATAGTTAAAGGAAATGAACGGACTCAAGCTTTATAAGAATAGTCAATAATCGTTCAAGAAAGTGTTTGTCTACTTGACACACAAGTTTAAAGCTCTGTATTGTATTTAGAAAAATGTCTTAATCATCCCATCCGATATATTAAGTGAGTCTACGTAAAAATACTCTACTGTAATAGATGACTTTACTGGTTATTATTATCTCCCTTACCATTTATTACCGGCGTTTTAGCAGAATATTAATCATCATGAACATAGTTTGTCTTACATTATGAGACTTATTCTCTTTTATATATCACTCTACACAGTACTGCTAACAGGCAGAAATGGTCGTCTTGCGGCAGTGCTCTGTCAGACGATTTTCAGCGAATGATAACGGACTGTCACCCTTCATTTTGTTTTCGACGAAACTATCAATGCGGTATACATACTAGCACAGTTCCTTAATATACTTCAACGTAATGCTAATCTGTTTCGCAGTCCAAAATTCGAACTTTCATTAAACTGACATTAATCATGAAAGTTCGTTACCCGTCTTGCGGAAGATAATTTTCGACGCTGGTCGAAACCGCGCTAGATGGGCGGCATTGAACCGGGCCTCTGCAACAGAGCAGCGGGAACACCAGCGCCAGTGTATAGTTAACAAGGTCGTTATTAATCATGTTACATTCACATATAAAAAATGACTAGACTATATTTCACGAGTTTCATCGTGGTAGATAGTGTATATGGCGACCTATGTTTCTGATGTCATCAAAAGTAATCAATGTGAGAAAGCATTTATCACAACTGACGTTTAAATGAAAGTCGTGATCGACTGGAGGTAATTTTAGTTCGTTAGAAGAGTGAGCTTGCCCAATCATGGCGATATGGCCCAGCAAAAAAATGATAATTCCGAGAACCTCGCAACATTTATTTGTCGCCGAAAAGGCCAACGAAAGTTTGATCAGAAATAGTTGAACGCGGCGTGATTAAAACTTGAGATGCGACCAGAATATGAACATTCACTCGTCAGCTTAGCAACGAGCTAGCAAGAGCATATTTTTGTGCAGCAAACATATGTACTTATTTCATCCTTGTATCTTATAGCCAGAGAACTTCATAACTAAGAAGTAGAATTGTATTATAACCATTTGAAAGTTGAGAAAGTTGTAAGTCGACCTGCGCGGTGTGTGTTGATTTGCCGCTCGTTTAGTGCTGTGTATATGTTTCATTGCAACTTTGAGAGTCGAACCACGAATTGTACCCAGACATGGCAGCACTACAACAAAGTTCTAACATCGCGAACAACAATAATACCAAGACTTATCCTGTAGATATTAACGTTACTGCTTCTGTATCGAACGAAAGTAGTGATGGCAGTGAGAGTTTAGCCACACTCCAGCAGCAATCTCAGCATTCTCCGCAAGAATGTAGCAACAACGGCTCTACTATGAACAACAACTATTTGCAAAGTATGCAAAATATAATTCAAGCTCAGAGTGACTTCAGCAATCAAGGTGTTCACGACCTGCAGTCCCATCCATTGACAAGTAATGCTGGAGATTTTTTTACGACGAGAGCCGAGGGTGTCTTCTCTGGGATGGACGCCGCTGCGGCGGTCAAGAGCGAATTCGGCGTGCAACAAGAAAGAGACGGTATATTATCGAGCGATGCAGTGATGGAAAACGCGACACATTGTATGAACCCAAACGATAATCGAAATAACGTGGCTAGATCTGGAAAGAAGAAAGTCGAGTCCCCGCCGACGGTTTACCCCTGGATGAAACGAATACACGTCAGTCATGGTAAGCTACAGATAGATGACGGTAACGATATTTACTTAGAGAGGAACAAGAACCCAATATTGTGAATTAATTGTAGTTAATAATGTTTTGTAAATATTTCAGGATTCTTTAACTTTTTAACTAGTTATATAGTCAAATTTTAGTCTGTGACCGAGAGCGTCCGCTGCGGTCTGTAGTCGGGGTAGTTTCCCCACTCAGAATCCACAGCTACTCTATTGTACTACTTCTGTTAGTTTGTTCATGCTCACAGCAGCTAGCTAGTACAATTCTATATTTTAAGTGTTCAGTTTTATCAAAGATTAATAATCCTTTAATATCTTACACTTAAAATAAGAATTGTAATTTATTTATATACGGAAATCTATGACAGTAGTGATACGTTCCTTCGACCTTCCCCGGAAAGGTCTTAGCGGGCACCCATGTATATGGCATCACCCCACTATACCACTATAATAACCTAGGATGCAAGGCTGCATTCGGGTTATCTCTTAAAACGTAGAACATCGGTAATTTCCGACGTGCATTTTCCATCAAGTAGCTTAAGACTCAGATAGATAATTGGAACACGAATTCGGGTTGCACTAACAGTCACTGCTGATGTTCAGAATTGAAATTGCAACGACACAGTTTTCCAAGTGGAGTCTTGAATTTTCTTATTTAACAAATAGAAACTCTTCTCCGTTAAAAGAAGAGATTGATCTCCTGGCTTCTGGGAAAATATTGGAAAGTTGGGAAGGTTGACTGCCAGAATGCAAAATGTTGACTGTAAGATTTGTCTAATAATAGAACGCGGGTAGGAAGAACTAAAATAATTTTTGAACAAGCAGCCTAAACAGTGATGTAATTATTAAATTCACTAGAATAGACATGCACATACATACATATAAACGGAGTGGGGAATCACGGCCTGCGCGTACCAGTTTATTTAAAGAAAATAGATTCGCGTAATGACTTCAAGTCAAGTTTGATGTTGAGTTTTCAGATATGTGACGAATCATATCAGGCATAATTCATATTGTGTAAAGAAGCCCTGACATTAATAACTGATAATATTCGTTCATTGCACTTCATAGATTAGAATATTTACAGTCATTAACCCTTGAGCTGTCATGAGATACAATAATCACACCTTAGCAGTTAGGTTTAATTAAAGGTCACAGGTTAATACAACCCCTTCTCAAATTGACACAAATTTATGTATATGTAAATTATTTGTATAATAATATATGTAATTGCTTAGACAAAACACAGTCATAAATCTATATCGTTTAGCATGTTCTCTCCAGAATTCAAATTAGGGAATTGTCATTCTGCATCTAATCCTAAATTATGACAAGTAGATGAGCCAAACTCAGTCACGCGAGCATGGATTTGTGTGCCAGAACACTCTCGTTTAATCCAACGTGCACTATAGGACACTATATCGTAAAATATGAACCATATACGCGTCTAATTCAAAAGCTTGTTTTGACTGCTTTTCCGAAGCAGGCATCGTCGTTAAATCTTCAGCGCCACGCGTAGGAAAGAGAAAGATATACAGTAGTAAATAATCGGAAATCCATAATTAATCACTTTTCTTGCTGAAACTCTCCGTCCGACTTACGGCCCTGAGATTCGTCTCTGCGTGATAATTAATTACCCATCATGTGATCCGGAACTCAAGCAAATCTAACCAGATTATCTTACAGTACAATAAATATCTCATATTTATCTGTCACGAATTCTATCGTCCTTACAATCTGCATTCGTTATTGGGTATTAAGCAAGCATGTGCATTGTATATTGGTGAATTCGGAGTACTTTAATATAATTTCGAACAGTTGCTTAGAATACTCAAAACAGCAACACAAGCAGATTTTGGAAATCACCTCAGAAATTTTTTTATATACTAGGTTAATTCCAACACACCTTACATCATACAACACAATTCAACAATTTAGTACAACTGAAAGTTGGCACTTACTCTGTAACATTACTGAACACTAAACAGTTAAACTATATTTGAATTAGATCCGTTTAACTTATCATACATACTATTTTTACTGTACTTTCCAGGCAGTAATCAAACAAGGAATTAAGGGTTGTAAATTCAAAAAGTTTTCACTTCATCAAATCAGGCGTCGTTCAATGACCTATTTTACCCTCTTCAGTTTAATTATTTACCCTCGAAAGATAAAGTTTTAGTCCCACACCATTTTTATTTAGCCAACTGGAAATCCGGTACCGTTAGGGCTAAATTTTGTTTCGCTTGCCCTGTAGTCAACGACAATTCGTGTCTGAAGTTGAACAGTAATCGCGACCCTGGGTAAATATTTAACGTTTATGTGCAATTGCACGCTTTCTCAGTTTGTCCATCAACACGACGTCGTTAACTGGACCAGGTGTTGGGCATTTATCAAACACCTGAGTCCACTGTTTATTGAAGAAGGCAATGCGAAGTGACCGGTCGGTTATGCCTAAAGAATGCGTTGATAGGAAATTCTTGCGCTACACTGAGTAAACTTGGCGTTCTATATCGTTCTCATGTAGTGTTTTTAGAGTGCAATATTACCAGATTGAAAATAACCGACGCCATTTTGATTGTCCCAACCGAGAGAGTTGTCTGATAGACTGCGTATGCGTGACTTGCGTTACAAGCTTTGTATAGGCAAGGATGGGATCGATATGGTGTGAATAAGATTGGACTTTATACATTTATTACTTTTGTTGGGACATGGTAGGAGATTCATTAGTGTCTATAGCGTGTAATTAACCTACCTTGCTGTAAATAATAGAGACCATGTACCATACGTGTACATTAATGGTATTCAGCACAACACCTAATGACTCAAACCCTATACCAGACATAGACGCAATTAAACCTAAATATTCATATCCCATAATAACCTCACTGAAAATCACGATATAAACAGCGTATATGATGTGAAATCAAAGAACCTATCCATAATCGAAACCGCACTAACCTGTCTGAATTTATTTGCGATCTCGAATTACCGAGCAGCGGTCATATAAACCAATCGTATTGACCAACAAGTAAAACAACATCTACGTGACAGGCGTGAGCTGAGTTTTTCTTATGACATATCGTTTTTTTTTCATTGGCTCATCAGATGCTTGTGGCGTGATAGGTAATTTTTTATAAAAACGACGATCGACTTTTGATGCATTTGAAATTCAGTCGTAATCGACCGAGAAGTTCTTCTGCTGCAAATGCCAGAAGTCGATTTTCGATATGGCAAATCGATCTGCATACATCGATATTATAAATCACACATGTACTAACAGTGTAAATGTAACAGTAACAGTGCGTTTGATAAAAACTCTTACGTGTAGTAGGTTCTCATTTCCCGTAATTTATGACTACTACTATGATTTCCTACATTAACTTTCTTGTGTCTTACGAAACCTGATATGAACAGGGGCAATAAGCGAAACGACGCAAGATAGCTCAGTTTCCGGAAGGCAAGCTTCTCATATCCATGCGAATCGTTTGGAACTAGATAGCGGCAAAGTTTTCCCTTTCCCTGGCTTTGCTACAAGCAATAATTTTATGCAGTAAATTACTGAAGCTTCCTGTATTCCTTTTCAGTTTTTAACGGCAGCATAGAACCTTGCAAACGACCGAGAACCGCATACACGCGTCACCAGGTGTTGGAGTTGGAAAAGGAATTCCATTTCAACAGATATCTAACACGGAGACGACGAATCGAAATAGCTCATTCATTGTGTCTAACCGAACGACAGGTAGATATTAACAAAATGATAAACATAGGCACACTACAGAGCTAACCATCATACTATATATATTCCACTATATCGACAAATCAAGCTACGACATATCTCTTTATTCCGCCTATAGAAAAGGGGGCCCCTATTGAATTATCTATTATGATGTGTAGGCCGAAGTTAATAGACCTGGTGGTGATATGAAGCCCTTACTTGAGAAGAAATTCATAACATTAATTAATTCATAACAAAAAACCTAAGACTTCACAATTCAGATTATTCACAAGATCACATAAATAGTTGAAAACGGCATCGATGTTGAGGTGGATATATCTATTATGAGTTGAAGGGGCCCAAGTATGGGTTAATTCGGCCCTGTCCCCATCCCAAGTAATTGAAAGCTGTGGATTTATTTCTTGGGCAACGGCGGATATCAGGGCTATGAGAACAGTATTGAGTAATATGAGTATTGAGCCAATATTTTGAAGCTCATTTGTATCATTAGCAGAGATTCATAGAGCAAAGAAATCAATGTCCTGAAATTCTTTACTGTACAGGTCAAAATATGGTTCCAAAACAGAAGGATGAAGTGGAAAAAGGACAACAAACTACCCAATACCAAAAGCCGTGTGAATCACGGAGGAAACGGAGGAATGATGGCTGCCGGCAATATGTTCGATCATGCCATCTCTCCGCCGCTTTCTTCGTCGGGAAACGATCCCCATTCTATGCACTCTCCCATGTATGCGGTCAATAACTCCAACCACTCGCCAGAACAAAGAATTATGTCGGAATATGAGGGGCGTGGTAACCAACAAGTACGGGGAATCGCCGAAGAAAGTTACTACGGCGGTTACGAGCTGGATCCGGCGCATTATTCGTCAGGTGACGTTCTGAACAATCAGCGACATCATTTTGGCAACAGCAGCCACGAAAGATTCGTGGATGGATCTCCGGGAATATTTTACCACAGGCCGCTCAACATGGACGATTACAACTCGCAAAAACCAACTGGTGGCGCCGTGGGAATAAATTCGAAGACAGACCACCTGGGTAAGGAAACCTATATATCCTCAACTTGCCGAAATATCCTTCCCACAGTTAAATATGCGAACACATTAAACACATTAAAAATGCACACGTTCTATACCACAGAGGGAAATAAGCTTGATATAATTCTGATTATGTAACACAAAATCATAGATTAACATTTAACTTGAAAAGTTTCAACGCAGCAATTTTAACAACGCAATTACGTATTTAGAATTATAATTGCACCACATTGGAACACCATTATATTGCAACGCGAAGTAGAAATTCGATTTGGTAACTCCGAGAAAAAGACATCCATAATCTATTCCTTCTGCCAAAGACTATAAACTTTGATTTATTGCAATAATTTAGTAATTGCGTACTCCATCTTATTCTATGAAAGAGAATATGTATCTAAGTCTCGTGATATTGCCAAAACTCGCCTAAAACTTTCATGAAGTTATATTTTTAACACTGCCATAAGTGGTCAACGTTATTAAAAAAATGTTTGACTTCCTTCATCTCGTGATTATTTTTTTTTATCACGTAAGCCTAAGTGAAACGCAGTACCTAAACATAGGAAATTGGAAAACATAACTTTACATACGCTGCTCTGAATAAGATTATACATCTTGTTCACCATAATAAGTAATAATTGTTACTTAAGGAAAACAAAATTTCGAAATATATTTACCAACTACACTGCAACGACTATACTGTCATATAATACCGAACATCCGTAATTAAAAAATTTCTCGCCATTAATGTAACAATATTTCACAACCCATACTAAGTAAGAGGTTTATTGTGCTGTTTCAACCCATTTACTGTCATATTTTCATAGCTGTGTTTTTAATAAGATATCTTTAGCTATTTGCTTTATCTTTAGCTGAGTATTCAATGATTCATATAAATACCTAAAAATACCCAATACAAACACTACTTCAGCACTGATAAGTTAACAATTTTAGAGTTTCAAGCTGGGGATTAAGACTTGGATTTGAGGGCTTAGACAGAATATCTTCCCTTACTCACAAATGGGCGTTGTCTGTATAGCGAATTATCCAGTAAAAAATGTCATGGCAAAAGTTATGAAAAATGATGAATTTTTACATGGCACTAACATTTATCATGTTGCACATATAGCTTTGGGAAACCAGAGTCAGTCTCAAACATTCAATTTGTCATTTGTCTAGGCAGAAGCCTCGACTGCCGCCTCCAACCACTCGGAATTGTACAGAAGCCTCATGACGCTTCCCAACCACCCATCGGCAACATGGCCGGATCAAATGAATTCGGGAGCTTTTCATCTCCATCAACATCCCCTGCAATCGGCGTACCACATCGCCCCACAAGCGATCCCCTACAACCCCATCACCTATCACCTCTCGACATATCAATGAACAACATGTCCGCAATGAAGACCCACGGAGCATTCGACCTGGCAACGACGCCTTCGTCAGTTTATCACCACAGACCTGCTTTCATGTCTTCGCTCTCTTGTCCGGTCGGTACTACCGAGGACATGGCCCGCAGCGCGGGTAATTCTTTCGCGCTGAACACGATGAATCATTTACCGTTTCATAATTCTCGACCCTTATCACCTCGCCAGGACGCTTTAAATTTATTAGTACGCGAGACCACTAACAGAACGTCGTCCTATCCTCCCACAGTGAGCGCTTTCTTGCCGCCAGAATACGAAGTATTCGCCGACAGAGCAATGATTTCTGATTTTACTGGACTCAATACCAATGCAAACAACAACAACAGCAATAATAATAATAATGAAACGACAATGCAACACCAAAATGACTTCATAAAAAATAATATCAAGATCTTACCGAATATTAGATGTAAATCCTCGTTGGATATAAGCGCGGGAAATACTAGACGTATTGTTTTTTGAAATTTTTACGAAATCTACCGAAATGTCACCGTTATTTAAGGCAGGTATTATTTAGCCAAGTATGATATTTATGATCCGTATTTTTTATTCAATATTTTCTTCTATTTTAACTACTACTGCTACTACTAAAGAAACGGGAGTTTGATTAGAAAAAAGAAACTAAAAGAGAGACGTTGCAGAAATAACGACCATTGATTGGTCACCGTTCGATATAACTTTTCTATTTTTCAATCTTATTTAATTTTCTAACTTTTCCGACCACTTTCATTCTTCATAAGACCCTGTATATTTGCTATGCAAATTTGTTGACCATACTTTCAACACATTTGTGGAAACTGTATACAGAGTTTACAATTCATATTTGAAATATCATTGACATTATACTGCAGAGTGTGCAAAATGAGATGCCATCACTGTTGCATATTTTTTAGGACGTTACTTTTATTTAATTGCATATTTTGGATTGAGTCGTACGTGTTTTTTTGATGAGGTAATGCTCGGCCTTAAACCATCTTTGCTTGATGTTTGAAACAATTTCGCTGGCGAGAAATGAGCTTAATTTCATGCGCTATCATTAAGCAATAAATCTTTTCTTAGGTCTTGGTGGATTTTCAGCATTTAATCAATTACATTTGAAAGAAATCGGACACTTTCTATTGTCCGTGTGTTTCATAAGTATCGGTGAGGAAAATGCAAGTCATTCTAGAGAATTAATGTGATTGGGATGAAAGGATAAGCTATACATTTACGCATTATTGCTTCATTCGTAAGTAATATTTCTGTCATTCTCATTTACCGTTTATAAGCAACCTTATTAAATATATACAATTTTTTCTAACAGTAATATGAAAATAATAATCTTTCAATCCTGTTGGCAGAGTTACAAGTTTGTAAAATTTTAAATGTGTAAATGTTAATCTACCTCGGACAATGATGGAACCGAATAAAATATCAAAATTATATTTAAGTTTCGAGCGTTCAGTGAACAAATACTTTAAATAAACTCAACCTGATCAATATTCCTTGTGGTATTATCTCTGAAAGAAGGAGATGGCTTATTTTATACATAAGGTAAAGAAAGAAAACGCGTCTCCCGTCTCCGCTGAGCCGCGTGTTTCGAGATTAGGATGAAAAAGGCAGAAGACAAACAGAAATTATGATGCAATTATCATATTTTGTTTGGAAACAAATTTATGTAAGCGGAAAACTATTTATCGATTATGACTTGTCCAAAACTACAGGCTCACCACCCTAGTAGTGACACGATAGATACAAGTTGGAATATGAATAAGTGAAATCACGTGAACGAATTTTATTTTATACTAACAGAGTACAAGCCTTTATCGGAAAGCTCTCACAAGTATTTGTAAGCATCATCTTTGGACTTAAATCGGACGCTAAGGGGAGTTAAAGCGGCACTGGGTAGGATTTCATCCCCCTTTGACCCGGTTTTCCTTTGCTCATGCATTACTGTGAGATATATCTGAAAATTCGCGTCGAATTCGGTAAATATCATCCGAGAAAGACAAACAAACAGACGAACTTTTGCGCTTATTATAGATAGTCCCAGCATTCATATTTTAAACATCATAACAATATTTAATGCTGTCCGCAAAATATTCTTCTATCTTAATGAAAAAGTAAAGTCCAGATTAAAGAATCAACTAAAACCAATCAGGCACATTTCTATTGAAACAGATTATACACAAGGTTATACACAAGGTTCTGAAGAACACTGACCTTCAATTTCAATGACCAAGCACCAAAAATCTTCAAAAATCAAAAAGATCTACTTGTTCCACTAGGCTTAGACTATCAACAAAACTGCACGAGAGCATAAAATTTTTCCATATAATTTATGATCTGTGAAGTGGCGATATTTTTGAAAATGCAAGCATTTAACAGGATTTTAATGCATAATATCAGAATGAGATGATGTAATTCAATCACAATTAAATATCAATATAGCAGTGCAGAGATATGAGGGACCTTCTGCATATTAAGGCAGTGTATTACGCCGTTTTTTATAATATTTCACCTGTTCACTTATATGCCCTTTAAATATGATTACTCATTACTCATCATCAAAACGTTTGTTGGTAATTTTTTATTTACTGTATTATATAAACTTTCCTTACTAATTACATATATAAATGTTAAAAGAATTATTATACTGATATGAACTATTTAACATTAAAAGTACCAAAAAAGGTTATGAAAAGAAAAACTTTGAAAAACACAGGGTAAGGTGTTCATTTGTATATTAAAATGTTCAATAATTGTTATTACGTTCCCTGCTGTTTTCTGTGCTCATATTTTATTGGTATTCATAGTTTAGTGTCTCTTAAAATACAAACAAATCCTTTTAAAGTTTGAGTCATATGTTTCTTAAAAATCCTTTTATTATTTCTTGAAAACCTATGAAATTCTTACATATTATCATTTGTCTTTAAGTTCACTCATGTAATTTTGTAAGGGGTTCTTTGACCTTTTCGTAATTGACAGTAGCGACATTTTATATTATGCTCCATAACCTTATGATATTTACAATACTCGAATGACCTTTTGAAGTCAGCTACACAATGAAAAAGTTTAATGAAAATTTTATCCTTATTTTTATTGCAAATAACTTAAGTCTTTTTTCACCTCCTTCCGAATATCATGCAAGCAAGCAGGTGTCAACACAATTTCGATTACCATGTGACATTACTGTCAAAGATCACAGTTTAGCTGATAATGTCAATGTGAAATAGCGCACCTCGCTTCGTATAGAAATGATTGAACAGATCGAGCTCAGCAAAGAGCAAGTGGTCAGGTAAGAAGTCAACATGGTGTACATTGGGGTTTCGTCGAAACTAATTTGATATATTGATTAACGAGCCTCTGCACTCTTGTGTTGCCCGCGTTCGTAGAAAACTATTTTCTTAGAAATCAGAGCAACAGACAATTCAGTTCGTTTTAACGTGTGAAAATGTAACAGTCACCGTCACCTAATTAATCACGAAAAAAGCGTTCTGTTCCACTGTTGCATCTGTTTATATCTTGGCAACAACATGGTATGTAGATCGTATAATATATACATAGTTTCATCGCAATTAATTATAAAATATTAATAATTCTTCAAATAATCAAATTCGACTCTAATTAATATCATTTCGAAATTAATTGCCTTTGCCGTGATTCATCAAGTGTTTCACTCAATTACATCATTTCTGAGGAAGAAAGTTCAAGATATTAAATAAAATTTCTATATCCGCCCTGCTAAATCCAAGCTCAAGGGACGCAGCTGAACACATACGAGGAAGAACGAATCGATGAATTAAAAGGAACTAAGAGCTATATAATACAGTATAATATAGTCCTTTGACAAGTTCTCCGTAATGGTTCTGTGTTGACAAAACAACTCGATTGCTGGAGATAACACCCAGCCGGTGTTTTATTACGTATTTGTCAAGAATGTCTGAAACTTCACCGGTTCAACTTTTTGCACCGTCGAAATGATAACGGCATTGACCATCGGTCATTTTTCCCCCCATTGTTCAAGTGTACACGGGTTTCATTATGCAAGGTCATGAACCCATCGGGCCGAGCTGAAGTGGCATGTCAAGAGGAAACTGGAATGACGGATTACCACCATGTTGTTTTCAAGTAATCTCAAGATAACGGACGCGACAATGTTCCCTTTGAATCATATGGAAATATAAAATATATATCGTAATGGACTGCTTTGCATGCACATATTCGAAAAAAAATTTTGATTCAGTATAGAGATCAACTTAATTGTACTGAAATGGAAAAAATGAATAAATTTTGTTTACAATAACGGGCGCAGTACTTCCAAATAACTCAAATATGATAGATGTAATTCATTTCATCCGAATCGTTACGTCAGCATTGGGCGGAAAACACAACTTGTCACGTTCTATCAATTTGACCGCAATTCTGAATGTAAACACAACATTTCCATCACTTGCCCTGAACAGCGTAATGAGAAATAGGAGCTTAAAGTGCAAAACAAATTACAGGCCTTGCGAGCACCATTTAGATTAAGGGAATTAGTTCTTTTCTTCCAGTTTAGCGCACTGCTGGATTTTGAGTTTTCAGATTTAGTGATGGTTCTATTATAGATAATTCCGTGGATATTCTTTATTTTGAGAAGGCGATAAAGTATATACTTTCTCTGCAAAGCTTGCCTAGATTTCATGAGCATGTGGATACAGCTACTTTAAATGCTACGATATTTTTAATAAATATAATTTTGCAATCTTTTCTAATATGGTTGTAGAAGATGACTTCCCAACTGGCATAGCTTAGCGGTTGCAGTACTGCAGATAACGAATTAAAATTCTTATATAACTCGTGAATCAAAAACTAGATTTCAACCAGCCAATTGGCCACAGCAGGAAATCTTAGAAAAGGTCTTGGTTTACAGTGCCAAGGGCAGACGTCCATGACCTTCATTGTGAAAATACATTGTACCAAGTAGCATTGCATTTACGCGTATTTTCTACTTGCGAGATAGAGTTCGAATGAAGCAACCATGTACTTCCTGTGAATTAAATTTTCCAGTAAATTCCTGTTATCACTCAAAGCTAATTTACAGTCGATATTTCATTGAACAAACTTAAGAAGCAATGTAGGTTAGATGCAACTTTAAGTAGTTCAGTTGAATTTAGTTTGTAACGGTTGATATTGCGATGTATTATACCTGATCTTGTAGTTTACTATGATACTCCGTTTGGCATAGTCTTACATATTAAAATGATGATGATTGCAAAAAAAATTCAGAAATAACATTCACATAATGACGTCACACGTGCATACCGTAATGGATTTGTAGAACTCTAAATAAATGCCTGAAATATAAATGTACATAAACTATATTTGTTCAAAGATTCGAAATTAGTACTTAAAAACTTTTTTAAAGATCTATTTTTGGGCGATTACGCTTTCACGCTGGGGATGATCGTCATTTAAAAGCAGGCTCTATATTTCATCGTTACACCGAAATTTTCCTCTATCGATCAAACTCGTAAACGCTTTTTGTGTGATTTTTACGGAGAAATACCGTAGGTTGTTTTATTTTTGAATGCGCAGAAACTTATTTTTCCCTATCACTCTCCGTATGACAGGTCCCGCGTAAGCTTTGGCTTTGATGAATAGAACCCCAACAAATGCGTTGATAAGAAGGCTCGATAAGAAAGGATGGTGAATAAAGATTGATGTAGAATGCTTTGCGATACTATCAGAAAACTGCTTGTTCTACGCCTCATCCTCAAAGTTCAAACAATGCTGATTTTCGGGCCATAGAGAATCTCCTGTACACAAAGAATGAGCTACGTCTTTCAAATACTACAAGTCAAAATAAATCCCTGCAGAGGGTCTTCTAACTGAAGGGTTGTCACAATCAATTTCAGCGTAAAATTCATCGTATCATCAAGTACAAGGAGGGATCGGTAAAGGCTTAATTTCACCTTGAACATACGTCAAAATAACAACATTACACATGTAACGACGGTCATAAGGGTCAAAAGGGAATTGGCCTGGTGATAGGTGATTGGAGAACGTTTCACCTCGTTTCATTGTTGTTATCCCGTACAAAGGACCAACCGACGGTCCATTACTCCCGTGATTGCTTTACAATAGTTACTGTATAGTATGTCACATTATATTCAATAGGGGGAACGGAAGGTTACTCTTCGCAATTGGCTAGCAGGTCACAAAACCCAATTGGCCGCTTATGAAAGTAAATGTACCTTAACAGCAGCCAAGAAATGGTACTTTTCATCAACAGATTTTTCTCTAGGTTTATCCAGATGTGTGATTGATAACATCCTGTCGAAATCCAGTTACAAATTGCAACGCTGTTTATTCTCAATTCCCCGAAGCAATAAATTATAGGCGGTTTTCCCGCAAACGTTTACGCACACTCACACGCATGGTTCGCAATGCTAATATACGCACACCAACAATTTATTACATTTCCCAAAACATCTTAGGCCTAACATCCTGTCCTGATATTGATAAGAAAGGACTGCTTGCACCCTAACGTTTTCAGTTTGCTCGGAGAGGAACGAGGTGAGCCGTTTTGGACTGCGTCGAGTTTAGATCGTCGCTAGTTGAGAATACTAATGTGATTATAGTTACGAAATCGTTATCGATTAATATTATCTACCAAATTCAATCAGGATTTCAAATCAGAAGAAATTAGGTTTGTAATAAAGTAAAAGAGAAGACAGGAATGAATTGATATATATATATAATTTGAAGTATTATTTTCAAAAATGCTGTGAACAGAAATTTATAACGTCAATGGATAAAATCGATATTATTTTAAATACTAGTTTTATAGTTTTTTTTTTACCAGGATCAGTGTAGATTAATTCTTCCATTACTTTTACTCAAAATTTTACTATTTTAGTTTAATTTGCCCAATCATGTCGGTGTGCGCTTTTCCAAACTTCACCCAAAATCGTCACATTTATTCCGATACACATAATGAACAACAAAATGGCCGCCCGTTCCTACTCCGCACGACTGTTTTCCGTTATTCCGAGAACTACACCCCCGACGGTACAACTGCAGATTTAAGTATGGTGAAAATGAGAAGACTTTTGGACAACAGTTGAGACAGCATGGGACCGAAGAAGATCCTGAAGTAAAAGATCTTGTGGTGAGTTGATATTGGAATGAACATCTTGTAGTTTATCTTTTTAGGCTACTTTAGAAATATTACGATTTCCACTTGACTAGGGTACGAAAATCCTTTCAATCGACTATTCATTTCTAGCATAAATGATGGAAATCTAAACGTTGTCGGATGACTCGATGTAAACAACCAAAATTCGTTTCACTGTCGCAATTAATTAAATAAAATCAAAGAAAACATGCATAAAAAATTTATCGACCCTACATTGTATTCCATTTATTTATTCAATATCGGAGATAACCAAATACAGTGTGAAGACGATAGCCTTATAAGCTGTAGCACCAGCTGTCCTGGTTAAGGAAAGGAACACAATGGCCGATTCATAAACAGAATAATTAAGCTGGTATCAACAAATACAGAAATTGACTATGATCAATCCGGATGCCGCCTCAACACTACAGTTCCATTAGAATCAAACTAATTCACCCACTCGTAATGCCTTGTTTGTACATCCACACCTTATTGAACTGTGCGGAAAGCTTACAGATATTTGTTACTAAGCAACATAATTTTTAATATGGACTTGCAGGCCGATGTACGAGCGATTTTAAGCAATAAATTCATTAATTAAGTAATTACATTGAACTAGTTTTTAAGAATAGTCAGTCATATGGTAAAACAGAGATTGTAGTTACTGCAGTAAGGGAATAGATGAATATTAATAAGAAAGAATAAATGAGAATAAATATAAGGAAGAAGGATGCTACCAGAATTGGTATATTCTAAGTTACTTCTATACCAAATTAACAGCATTTTAATTTTCTATCCACCAATTATTTATAAGCAAATTTTCAGAGATAGTGAAACATGCAGGTTATTGTAAATAATTATTATTTTAGCCTGCTATTTGGTATATTTTGGGAAAGGCTACGTATCAGCTAGATTTTCTTTATATCGACATCGATAAGATTTAGGAATGGTAATTAAATTGTATGACTTAAATTCGTAAAATATTTAAATGTTGAGCTCTTATTTTAAATGAAAATGGAACTTCATGACATAGTATTTTATTGACTTGGTTGAATGTTATCTTTTCTTAAATTATGCTTGTTACAAGATTTATGTAATAGATAGTCGACTGAATCAGATTGAAGGAATGATTTTAGGCCAATATAAATCAATTCATTATCATGCGATTTCTCCAATGTGTAATTCAGCAAGGTTGATAAAGCGGATAGCATAGTGTAGTTGGAACGATACAAATACGTATACCAAATCTCATATTGAATGATATTTATGTGATCATTTTTTTGTTTGTTGGTAATTCGTTTGTGTTCTTATATGGATTGCTTCATTGTTCAATGAACTCAACAACAAGAAAAGCTGACGTAAATTATTTGTCTGAAGTAACGAAATTCGTATATGTTAAATGGCAAACAAATATCTGTTGAATTATTACCGGAGTTAATATACCAAATTAAACACTTAGATACCACACTGAAATCTAATTTCACTGGGAGCATTCCACAGTAAAATGTTTAGTTATGCTATCTTTATTTGTAAAGTTATGACGTCTTTCAATTTACTAAAGTTGATGGTATAATGGAGCTCCCACACCCACCGCTGACCTTTGACTTATACATTAGGCGTCAAGTCCTGACCGTAATTTCGCTTGTAAACAAAGTGTTATACATTATAAACAATATAGATAATGGAAGTTACCGTGAAAATTTGTATAGACAACATATATAACCTATAACCATGCTTTCATGATATCCATCTGTGTTGTTTTTTACTCGAATATGAAAGTGGCCCCGACATTGCTAACAGTTTTGAGGCAAAATATCAATCAACTGTATAAACTACAATTGTGTTATATACTTCTAGCGTCTTTGGGGTACTTTAACTTTCAAACTTTTCCTTAAAGTTCACTTATATTTACACAACGGCTGGAAGATATTAGAAATTGTTACTGTTATACAAGTACTGCTACACAGAATGAGTAAACATTACGTTTCATTATCATTGCATTGTTCGTTATAGGAAAACTTTTTCTTTTCGTGGCTCCACTTGGTTACACTTTTGCCCTCTGTGTGTTAAGCGCGCATCTATATTTTTGTTGATCGCAATACCGCGGCGCCGTCTCCCGAGCCATCAATTGCGTCCCAGTGGAATTAATATTATCGCTTCCAGAATCGTGTATGTACAGACCACGAAAAGCCATAAGAATAAAGAGAGCACCCAACAAAAATTGAATTCTCTTTTACAGCTATAGGGAAACCGAATAAATTTTGCGAACCCGTCAGGACTTCGGATGGAGCTAATCAGATTGCTTGGCGTCGCATGGTAAACAGCGGAATGCGAGCCATTCATTCAATAAATGAATTATTTCTTAAATATTATTAATTATTAATTAGTGTGCAATGTTTTCGACACACTGTACAGTGTGATAAACAATGTTTTACAATTTCTGTCTAGATACATCATTTCTTATTTGAAAGCAACGATTATCATAAATGATGACTTCCCGTAATAGATTTCCTGGGAAAGAAATCTACGGCAGTACTGAAATTATTCTAATAGTATCAAAGACAAATAGGTTCACCCAGTATAGCAATCAACACGATCATTAGACCCATCGTCTTTCGTCTATCAGCAAGAATTTGGACTTGCTCAGATAGCGGTCACACTGAATACCAATGAAGTGCTCTATCTTTCTTTTTCAATGTGTGGAAATCTTTTTGGCCAGTCTGGTGGTCGCTACACTCTGGTCAGAAGTTATTTTCAAATTACTGCGCAGTTATTACATATCCCCGTTTAATATATCACCCGCAGAAGCATACCATTAGCAATGAAACATTGGTTCAACCAATTAGGAAAGGTAGAGTTTATGTTTGCGTTCTTGTTTATTACGGAATGGAATTGCGGTTCTATTTGAGTTTGAAATTATAAAGTAGGGAGTACAGCTTGAGAGAATGATAGGTATCCCGTTAAAGTGAAAATACTGTGGATTTCAGCAAATTTTATGTATAAATGTTACCTAACCAAAATTAGAACAGAAATCAAATTAGTAGATTTTTATATTCTAATAAGTGCCAAGGATCATGTATTTGTGCTTTGTGAAAAGTATTGAATTCAGATATTCCATATAGGACTAATTTTGTAGCGAAGTATGAAACTTTTGTAATTATTATTATTCTTATCTTATCTTACAGTACCTAATCTAATCATATCTGCCTAGCCAATTTTACACAAAGTCAATCAAAATAGACAGCACAGAACAGAGGTTGAATAGTTAAAAATATTCACGTTTTTTTCTGAACTCATTATGCTTGAATTTCATATTCTGCTTTAAATATTTATTTTATTTGAATATAATGAACTGGTATTTAATTCTGAGTTTAGTTTATTAGTTTAGTTGTTAGTATCATGTGTTATTTACCACAATAAGCTCATTTCTTAAATTGGCAAGTTTTGAAGAAGTTAAAAGTAAATTATTCATTCACTTGTCTAGAAATGAAGAGATCTAGTAGAGGAGAACATTAGCAGTATACACACCACAGAAATTTTGTTACATGAAATTAACTCGAAGAGTGTATAAAACGTTACCCTTTCATGACTAAACTTGATATTTCATACATCATGATAGTCTAATATATATTAAGTGAAATGCGAAAATAGAGAAAAGTAAATAGTAGGGGTTATTGAATTGGAATAAGTATTATTTAACATATCTGATTGCTTATGCTATGATACATATTAGCTATTCAACTAGATATTTCTTATATTATTTATAAAAATGTATTCTATTCTATATATAACTGTAGTAGGAATCAGGTTCACAACATCAAAAATTCAAATGTGTTTTCATCCCTTATATTTCCCGATATATAAATTTATATTAAATGCAAGGGCTAGTTACAAAAGCTACATTGTTTCGAAAATAGATTCCGGATTTTAAGTTACTATTAACTATGTACTTTAATCATATATTACAACCACATGTTTAATAACCTAAAATTCATTACAATTGCTACAGTAGCTTTAGGAAATAATGATGAATCAGAATAATGTAAATTACTTCAAAACTATTATAGCTGTGTATGCCTTATTTGGAAATTGTTAATTAAATACCTGTGTGAATATGTAAATAGTATTCTTGAATAATTACGTCTAATGTGTCAAAGTTAGATCAAATTTTTGTTATTGCTATGAATTATGATGCATGTGTAGTTGTATAGTGTAATAGACTTTTCAGTCAATTTCTTCAATTTCAATTTCAATTTCTCCGTAAATAAGACACATATACTTTTTTGAACCAGCATGGTAGTCCAATTTACACACTATTTAGTTTGTTTCATATAATTCTGTGAATCATGGTCAAGGTCAAACGCGATAGCAAGCAGGTTGGGATTCCGAAAAATGCAATTAAGTTGTGCAGAGTTTAAGTAAATATTTACTTTGGGATTGATCAGTGCAACCTTGAAATCTCATAAGAAAAACTTAATATTCTTGGCGAAACGTCGGCCATATTGTACAAAGAGAGCAGTTCACAGTAGTGAGTTAGCATAAAACCTCATTATTTGAAAACTTGAAAGAAGCATTGGATTTGGATGACTATCTCACTCTGTGTACCCAAAATACTTTTAGCGTCAATAATACGATACTGTGTATGCTGCATTAAAAAATAGCTTGCGAGGAATAGAGATTGAATCGCACCTTTTTACTTACTCATTGTCAGACCACTTCATATTTGAGTGGTTTGGTCAGGAGTATGGAAAGTTGACTGGGTAGCAATGAACGGCCTGTATGTTATCGTTTAACTCTAGTTCATTTGATCAAATGGATGACAACCTCTAGTAGTTTAAGTATTGAGACTTACATTTAGGTATAAATAGATGGTATGAAGAACTATTCGTATAAATACTGTATTTATAAAATATACGAGATCAATTACAGTTGAGAGATCTCTGCCCAGGGTGAGAGGGTATAGATTGCCTAAAGATAACATAAGTGAAACCTGTTGCGAAATAGTCCGGGTCTATTATGACATTGTAATTTATTGTGATATATGCTATAGAAAACATTACAGTATTTGGATCTATTCTATTATAATCAGGTTGCATTCCATAAGAACGTTTCAGCAATTTGGTTTCAACTTGAGCAGTGTTTTTGTTATCGTTGTAAAATATTTTAAAACTCGGTTAGAAATAAATCTGCGCAATTAGGCAGATGCATCGTCCCCCCTAGACGATTAGAACAGCTCCAAAGAATCTTAATTAACAATTATCCCTATCGCAGTACCGGACTTAGCAGCAGTCCTTCTTTGGAACGCGCCATTTTGTTTCTTTTTATTTTCTACAGCAGGTTATTGTTTTAACAAATGCGCGCAGTTCCATAACAGCCAGTTGATGAATGACATTGCCTTTAGGTACTGTGGAGGACGAAGCAGGCTAGTTGATCGTATACAGTTTGAATCTTGATTAATACGTTGCTAATCGACAGAAAATAGGCAGATATTAATTGCTTTAGGAAAGCTTCATTTTTAAATTACCAAAGTAAATCACTAGATAGCAAATTGGTCAATTGGAAGTTGCAATAGAGTATTATGGTTTATCTTGGCTCAACCACAATCAGCACACGAGATGTTAGAATATTCAGTACAGACAACGCACAACCCTAATATACGTAGGCGTGTATTACTAGAAATTAGTGTAAAACTGTTAGAAATAAGCGGTAAATTTAGCAACAGTATGAAGTATTTTTTTCTCTTAATGTACGGTTTCTTGTAAATTGTTGTCAGGCAGGTAACTCAGTAAATAAATGGGTTTATCGCCAGAATTCATTTGCTAATAATAGATTACCCACAAATGCCGGTAAAATAGTAGTAATTTTTCAAAGTAATTATTGTGTATTTGGTCCCCTGTGAATGAAAAATACCTGATTTATGGATACATGTTTTGAATAGTTCTTGTTTGGACAATTTAAACGTACTTGTTTTCCTAGGCCCCCTTTTGGATATAAGTTCGTATTTACACAGTTCAGACCCCTTTTATCCCCTTTACCATAATATCTTTCTACTCATTGTTTGTTTTATGAGACCAGAGTGTGGGAACTTGAACCAAGTCTAATTCTCAACCTGTTTCCTGGAAGGCAATCATGCCAAGCAAGAAACTATTAATTTTCCGTGATTGGTCACTTAGCACTGCAAACGAAACCCGATTTTTCGCACGAAGTAAAAATAATAATTAAATAAATTCGGGATCAATTTATAACAAAGTGTAAGTTTGTTTCCGTAAAGTAAAGTTGCCCTAAATTCTTAACGAAACCCAATATCTCTTGTGTGCTAGAAAAAAGGTTGAGAAACCAAATGCAATTTATCATCGTTTTCTTAACAGCGAACAGTGGTCATTCAGAGAACAGACGAGTCATTCAAGTAAAAATGTATTCAACAATGGTTGCAGATTCTAAATTAATTGTTCTTTGCTACCATCACGCGGATATACTGTTTCAATTTTAGTAAGATGTTCAGATTATTAAATTTAATAATGGAGTAAATTTTTAAAGGATGTTAAAGTAAATCAGAATATTAAATACATGAGCATTAAGCTTATAAGGGTTTTCGATAGTACCTAAACCCACAACCCACAGAGATTGCCATATAAGGCAACTGAATGAAAGTCATATTTTTACCATTCTAACCCTGAGTCTTAAATGTATTCAATATATATCAACACGACTAAATTGGGACAACATGCCAATACTTATACGCAGTAATTGTTTATAGCCTATATTAGTGTCATTGTTTCATTAATTTGGCAGAGTATTTTTTAATCTTCATTAATCTATCTTCATTAATTTCGAAACTGCACTGATCATATACAGACTACAATCGCACTCCCTTTTAAAACAGGTGGAATTTTGATATTGAAACTTTCTGCATTCATGCAATGTCAACCTATTCAATAATAGGGTTTCCATGAAAGGGGTTGAAGTATAGTATCGTATAGTTTGAATTCTATGAGTGCAAATATGATTTCACGAATTCAAAATTGCCGAATTCTCATCATGAACATAATGTGCATTTCTCTCGAACGTTATCATATTGTAAGACATGGTGGTGCTTAAGGCAAAATTTGAAATCTTTCGATAGAAATGAGATTCTGGAAATTCTTCTTTTAAAGAAGTGGTTCGATTGGAATGTCAGCTTTCTAAGTTAGATGCGTCACAACACTCAAATCTTCCCCTTCGAGTTCAGCGACCTTGAAATAAGGACAAAAATATCTACAAACTGAGGTTCAGTAACCATACAAACGCCACGGTATGTAATTGTTGAAAATGATGTGAAGGGTATGAAAAAGGGTTTGAACATAAAACAAGAAATCTCGTCTTTATGCAGAATATTTTTTGTATGTAGTATTTATTGTTTAAAGACTTACTTTCCTATTTAAAATTTTACCTTAAGCTATAGAGGTTACTGTATTTGAGTATGCACAAAGAAGACAACATATTTCCTTTAATATTGAAAACGAGGATATATTTTAATTGACTCCACTCGTGTATAATTTAAACATAAGTTTGACAAGTGGGTGGTTTGGTATTGAAGTAGAATCCCAGACATTGAGATACTAAAAACTCTTCGTCGTTATCTATGAGAAAGTATACATCCAATTTACAGATTGCTGACTCGAATATATTCACTGAGGCCACTCCTGCCATAGGGTGTTGTTATTAAAATACTGCAGTTTACAGTAACAGGTCAAACACTGACAAAGTAATGTAAATTTTATGCACAGCCAGACATATAATCCTAGTTATCACGACCAAAATCTACACGGATGCTATTACAAAGTCTGGGATACTATTTACCCATCAAGCCTGTATATAATTAATGTGTATGTATGTATAGAGTGTTCTACACATATCGTTCTTACTGTGTAACAGTAAAATGCATGTTATTGTATGCAGGATAGTTTAGGATGTGTCATTCTTACCTATCATGATCTCAGAGACATGGGTAACCTTTATTCTAAAAAGTTTTTAGCTTCCAGCATTGAAAATCATGCTGCTCTCCTAAATTCACTTCAATTGCCCTACTTCGACTACTTAAATAATGTGATATACAGTAAACCATGTGTGAATGATTTTGTTGAACTGCCCATATGGAATGTCTTCCAATAATTTATCCCTCAGCGACCGAAGTAGGTTAATTCTTTTAATTAGTGATACTATTCCATTGTAAATAACTGATTACAAATATGTGGATCCCGATGAGATTTTGGTAATTATTTTTAAGAATCTAATTAGAATTCTCATTTATTAAATACATGGCATTCGTTGTTAGTGACAAAATCATTGTATTGTTAATATTATTATGCAAAGTAAAGGTAACATACTAAAGATACATACCAAAATTGAAGTAAGTTTTTAGGCACCCAATATGAAAATAAAATGACAAGTTTTAATTGTTAATATCACAAATAAAATTTAGTAACATAAGTAAAGGCATCATGTACAAGAGCCACTCGTTTGCGGTGTTGTTATTAGAACAAAACATTGCGGCGGTAGAGACCAGTTAAGTCTAGACATCACGTACACAGTGTACGCGCGGAGTCGACAACCTTTTTCTATTCTTTCGGGATAGTTTGGTTCGATTGTCTTCCGATTATTCGGCGAAAACATCGCATTAAATTACAAACAAAAACAACGCACAATTAATTTAACAAATATCAGAGTAGGTTCACTAGTTCACACCTTTTCTCCTCAGAATACATTCAATAACAACGTTGCATCATAGCACAGTGAAGTCACAAGACATCGCCGAAAAGGCCCATTAGAACTTTTGTTAATTTGATTTGGTACACTGGAAACTTGAATTTCCTCCTTTCAAAATTTTTCAGGCTTTTTACCAAAAACTGTGACCGTGAACTGTAGTCGTATGCAGTGCTTCATAAATCGATCATAGCAGTGTTGCATAAAGTTCCATCTAATCATCATGTATGCAAGTACCGAAACGCAAACATTTCATTTAGGAGCGTGTTAGGACATGTGACTCTGCTGCCCGTATGAACGTTATTACATCTCGAAGAACTTAATTATCGTAATTGTCTAATAACTTGAATAGAAAGGTTTACAAAAGAATTCGGAATAATATCTTTGATTTCCATTCAATTTATTTTATTTATTTTATCCAATTAAAGGGATTTACAATATCCAGTACTTTTAGTAGTATTTAGGAAAAGTAATTAAAAGTAATATCGGCCATTTTTGTTCAAGAGTTTTATGAATTCAAAATTTTATTCTTGGTTATCACTCAGATCTATAATTGTATTAATAACTACTGTTCTTTTTCAATGAACTAATATATTTTTGTACTCGAAAGATTTATTGTTGGTTTTCAGTATTTTATTACATGTTATTAGATATACTGGAGAAAATGTAAAATTATTTAATCAATGTAGAGGTGAGCATTGGTAGGACTTTTTTTTTCATGATAAATCTAATAATATTAACCAATTTGACAGCAATTGCTGGTATCTTAATAAAAATTCCTTTTTTAAGATGAAATTTCTCCCAAATTTTAGCTCATATATAGAATATATTTATTTATAAACCAAAATAAGATATTCGAAATAATAACATGTAATATCCTTATGTTTCCTTTTTTGGGATCTGTAGTATTAATGATATATAATTGTACGTATATATAGAATACATACTTATTTTGAACATATATATACTATCATTATAACGCAAACAAACAGATAAATCTGATGCGAAGGTGACAGTATAAGAAAAGTCAGTGCAAAGAAATAAGAAGAATGAGGTTTTATTGCAATACTAAATTACAATGATTGCAATATTTTTGTCGTCTACTGAATTGTTTTTATAATTCAATGGTTGCTATGTAGCTTCAACAGTGAATCAGGCGTTTAGCAAAGAGGTATTTATATTATTATAAAAAAGGATCATAACATCCAGCTTCAAATATTACTCCAATGTTGTTAATAACGATAGGAATATAAAGTTAATATTATTAAATTAGGCTCCTTGGAAATTTCAGCAATGAGTGAACACAGTACTAAAGCTAGTTCAGTCCGTAGCAGTTTAGAATTGGTTATCAATAGTTTGATTGTGATCACAGTGCTTAGTAGTATTCCGTTGTAATGATAATAACCTATTGTCAAACTGTATGTCTCAACAGAATAGGCAAGTGGGTTGAATAGGCAGATCGAGTCGAGGTAACTAGTGTTGAGCATAATGCTGATCCAAAATTATTATTCGTGAACAAGGATGAAATCGATATCCATTATGCGTGAATATACTTTACATTGGAACAACTGGAATATCCATGGTTTTATTATATTTTCACTTCGATGTATACGTTAAGGTAGCTGTATGATCTATCGCCCCCTATGGTGAACATGCTCTCGTTACGGCCATTTTACATTTACAATTTACGTAGTGAACAATACATCAATAAACAAATGCACATTATTGAATTACCAACTACAAAGCATAAACTCAACTCCCCTTCTATGCAGTAGAAAGACCACCATGAATTTTTTTTGGATATCAATATTTTATTTATATTTTAATTACTTCTATACGAATGATGTTAGCGCTCCATGTTAGTTCTGTAAACAAGCTATGAATTCATCTGTAAGTACGTAATAGGTGACTACCATGTGGGTAAATCATATACTATATTCAATACTACAACATACTGCACACCATTGGTTTGACATAGTTATGATATTATACTAGGTCGTAGCATTTTGTAGTAACAGACAATTACACATTTTACACATTAGTCATTTACATAAGCAGTTACTATTTCATTGAAGAAGCTCTGATTTTTAGATGTGTTTTGTTTTGGAATAACTTGATTTGGAAACTGACCACTGCAATTGACACAATATATTTTTATTCTACAGATCTCAGTGTCACTTTGACCAGCATCAAACTATGTTAGCAACCACGAGCTAAAATTCCATCTGCGTGTACTCCATCTTCACCTTGACAAAGTTCCATACACTGATTTGATCGACACTTCAGAGCGCGGTATTGATTTAGTGGCATCGTTTCAGCCGGACTGTTAAAAAACTAGTGACTACCGCTGATGAAAGACAACTTGAATTAGCTATGAAATTTTGCAATATACTGAAACCATAAGGTTTGTCGGATAGAAATCAGCTCTGTTGACAAACCAGCAGATTACCTTTGAACTATTGCTGAGCTACGTGATCGAGGTGCTAATACGAAAGTCGAGAATCAAGAAACACTTGCGGAATGAGAAGCTAATGACAAAGCCAATTCATCAGGTCAGTAGTTCATGTCCATTATAAATATCCTATCTATATTATTCAGCTAATGTTTGCGAAGTTAATAAGGTGAAAACCTTTTCAATGTGTTCGAAAATGCTACGAGATATTATCGGAATGCGGGGCTTTGATGGATAAAACAAAATGGCTGATAAACTGAACTTCTGCGTTGACATTAAAATCTATGTTACATGTTCGCAGAAAAGCGTTTGGCATACGCATATTCCGACAATTCTTAGATATTTTAATCGCAAACATTTCCCAACTGGTAGACTATAGTATTGAGACAAAAGCTATGAAGAAATGTAGAAGAATACCCATTCTGCAAAAGTTTAATCTCGCACGTATTCAATGTCTAATATCTTTGGGTAGAAGTGAATAAATTATAGTATCTGCTGGCGGTACCTACTTTTTTATTCGTGGAGAATTTATTAGATTTTACTTGTGAGAATATTTGATAGAATGTTCATTTTATCTTGATATGAAACCTTGAATATACATAGTCTTTTTCGTTGTATAATTTTACCGAATGAACTCAATAATTCTGTTCAATAGAGATATTCCCAGCAAGCTGGTACAGTTACTACCTGAATAAAACTTTAAGATGAATGTTTACAGCGAATTACCTTCATTAAATTAAATTTAAATAGAACTAAACGCTCGGATTCATCACAATTTTGTTATCAAAATATTAGAAAATGTATCACTCATTCGTTCTTGACATATATTGACAAATATATTAAGCACAACAAAGGATATCTGTTCACAATTAATCACACCATCCCCTACACACACACGCAGCAATGACAAGTTACAGTTCAATATACAATGAAAATCAAAAAACAGATATTTGAAATGTTTAACCAAACACCAATTCAATATTATTTTTAGACCTGAAAAAAACATTCCCGATCTAACTAAGTAGATTCTTTTACTATAAAGATAATTTATGTTCTTCTATTCTATCGGTTTTATACGGTGGCTACTAATTCAGAAAATATATCATTCATAGGCAAGTTTACTTGGCAAATTGACTGATAACGTTTTGTCTTCAAAAGGAATATTACTGCGAAAGGGTCTTCAGGGTTTTAGTGAAGTTCTTTCAATTAAGGGTTGCTCATATAGAAGAGTTTGTATCCTAATTTTTTAAATGTAAATTCGATAGCTATATTTACTTGCGACTAAATTCTCGGGTTTCTTTTGAATTATGTATCTGCTATTGTAATCCTTCCAAAATATTCCAAATGCAATTACTATAGTTATTGTAACGTTAGGAAAATCGTAATTCTTGAACCGTATTTTATATTTCATCGCGTGTTGCGTGTTAGGCAAGAGTGGGTGTTTTCAAAATGGCTTTTTTATTTGAATTTTCTATAATCGAGTCGTATATTGAACCAAAAAACAAACCGCTTATTAAAATTTATTTATTATATTCCTGCAAATCTATTATAATTCGACTGATGTACGCTCTGAAGTGCTGAGACAAGGGTTCCCTAACTTTTTCGTCCCGTTTACTCCGTTACAACTTTTCAAAAGTAAATTTACCCCTACCCTGTTTTGTTCAGTAATTTAAGACGACATCTCTACCATAATATAGAAACCGACAAAGGACTAATTAACCAAAATACTGTTTTTATCATCATTATTTTAGCTTTAAATAACAATATTAGCCCAAAAGAAACTTGATATTACTTATTTACGAACAACGGAGATACCGGTATTAGGACGAAACCCAATCAGTCAATGAGAACACGTCAATCAATTGTTCAAATGTGCAAATACAATATGAGCTAATTCCCTGAGTAAGCGAAATCTACTCCCTCAATATCTAATCTATTCAATATAGACGTTTTTGGGAGGTCAGGTATAGTATTGCATAAATTTATTGTGATAATTTAAACGGTAAATATGCGGCAAAACTATCCCTCACTATCGCAGGAGCAACATCAGCTGAAAACCGCTCTACATCATTTAATATTTTAGCATCTATGCTACTACACCTAATTAAATTTGACTTACAATAAATTAGATAATATATATAACAATGATAAACTTTATAATAATTTCTATAGTATAACACTTGATTAATACTCGTAATAATTTGGAAAATAATTTTTTTCCACGTGTTACTGATTATATATCCTTGCAACCGTTGCATTTCACTCTTACATAGTTATGGTAAAAGCTATGTTAGATAGCCATTGGACTGATTTCCACCAAAAATTCTGGTTTTGCTTTCAACAAATCTTACTATAAGCAATAGCTCAGAGGTTCCCAGCTTTTTTTGTGCCCCACACCCCTAGGAAATGTTTGATCAATGTTCGCACCCCTTGAAAAAGTAACATCACATTAGAAGATGGAGATATTACAGACAGTACTGCGGGTGAGCCAGCGAACTTAACAGATAAGCTTTTAACTCAGCACAAATGCGACTATAAATCGAGCAAATGAAATTTAAGTTTAAAAAATAATGCAGTAAAAAAAAAAACTCGTTACTCAAACACACAAGCCACTCTGTCACACCCCATGAAATTCTATCTCACACCCCCTGAGAGTACGGACACTCTTAGTAGGGAACCCCTACAATTATTTACCCCTTTTAATATTTATTCTAATATCTAGATAATACTCACTGCCTGTCAAATGTAAAACAAACGTTATTCTAACGAAATGAGTATTTAATAAATATATACATCCGTAATTCACACATTTAACACGTTGCTAAACGCCAGTAAATGTTAGTCGGGCGTCTGCTGACTGGTCAAATAGGAATTGAAAAACTACAAGTTGGATTTCACACTTTCTAGCTGCTAAGTCCCTCCAAGTATAGCCACCAAGGTATTGAATATCTAGAACGTTTGTCTGCTAACAAAAACATGTCTCAAGAGAGAGGCCAAAACTTGAGGTTAAAGCAGCATTGCTGTCCAAGAAATGGGATGGATCCTTATCGATCTTTGTCAAATACTATCTCCTCGAACTTTTAGCCATTGCTTTCGAGTGAGTTTGCAACGAGCAAACAAAACGAAGATGAGCTTAAAAAAACTTTTAAGCTGTAAGTTTTTTAACACCCGTGATACTGGAAACCGAAATTAATTATCCAAAAGACTAATGGTCACTCTGTTGTATTGGGCTACGTACGTTTAGGTCGTGACCCTAAAGTATGGCTTTCAATCGTGAGATAGGAATATTTATCAAATATTCATTAGATTATATTTGTATTACGTTGGATATGATTTTTTTAACGTTGAGCGAGGCTGTACACATGCTGACCAATTTTCAATTTTGTTCCTAGACATTTCCAAACCATACCTAGAGGGCCTGATTAAACAGAACTTAGAGCATGGAATATATATGTAGTATAGGAATGACATTTGCTAGTGTTCTGCTGTATTAGATGCCTACTTAAGTTACATAATAGAGGTGCTAGGATTGATATATATGTATTTTAGATATGATCAGACGACGCTATACGGATTGAATCATTATTATCGCGAATACGAATAATACACACACCTAGTACACAAGTAGTACTGCACTTGTCAGAACGAAATACAGAAAACCAAAACTTCGTTGTAGCACTACCATTAACCAGCACTCCAAGAAAAACCTCTACCGCGTATTGCACTTGAAGTTGTAGTCTTTTAACCAAATAAATACTAAATGACAGAATCAAGAAGCCTTTGAAAACTTGAGACTGGTTTTTGGGTAATGTATTCATCGGACAAGGTTTACAATGTTTTCAGTTCTACGAAAATACAGCAAACTACCATTAGCTATCTCCAAGATGATATCACGATTGGAAACTCTAATAACAACAGTAATCACTGTAGCTACAGAAAACGAACCGTAGACCAGGTGCCTTGTCCAAAGAATGTTATTTATCATTCCTAAATGTATCTTTGACCCCGACAACAAACAAGGCAAATAATTCGTTTGGGTTAGACAAAATCAAGAAGTAATGGTGATTAATAGACAGTTTGGTCCTTACGTTCATACACACACGTTATGAATTACGGACCTGTCATACTTCACCTCTTGTTAAGTGCTTTGATCATTAGCTGAAACCTCAGCCTCTATTCATTGCGGTAGGAACGACAAATGACCTCACTACATCACACTTTATCACAAATTGTTTAGCCTATTAATATGTGTATATAACAAGCCGTAGATCACTTTGAATTATACTTACATAACTAAAACAGGCATTCTTACTGTAAGCAGAGAACGGTGCAGTTATCTGCTGTGTAGGCTAGGTGGTAGTCTACTAGTAGAATTCACAGACACGTACAGTGAAGAATATGTTAAAAAAAACAGTGATTCAGCTTGTGTGAAACAGTAAATTCTACTTGCTATTTTTTCAGTAAAGGTCTCATAAGAACGTTGATGATGTTGGAAGGTATTATTTGTTAATTACCTTACCTTTGTTAGTTACCTTAGTTACTTGATAAAAAACGCCAACAGAAGGTAAAGTATTGGATTTGATATTGCTAGCTAACTTAGATAGTGAGGTTTACAGGGTATTAGGTTTCCTTTCGACTCACTTTTTAAACATTTTCCAGTATTCATTAGATTTGTGAAAATATAAAAGGTATACTGTACTGAATTGTGGTAGATGTGAATGTGGTTAACAGGTAGAACAAGTGAAAGAAACTTAACGAAATAGTGATGATGAAGGAGCTTAGGGTGCATCAATACAGCATATACACCTGATATACCGTAAATAGCGTATAACGCAGTAGAAGACTGAACTACTATAAAAATACGTTTTTTATATACCACAACTCCATAGAACTTCAAATGCTAGATCTTTAGACCCGATTTTCACTGTATTTAATTAAAATTATATTCCAAGTGAAATTGAAAGCAAAGAATATTTAAACCACCGCTGTTTATTTATGTCTGTAGCGCAGTTCAGGTTGTTGTTTCATAAAATCGATGGCATTATATTTTTTGATGGAAAGATATTTTGCGCTGATGGAAATTCTTGTAGAGTATTTGGAAATCTATGCTTGAGATCTTGAGTTGATAAAAAAATGATAGTCTAGATTTACCGCAGTAAAGTAAGTGTGACCCCTGGGTATAAGTATTTACCTATTCCTAGGCAGGACCAGTTTACCTCTTAGCTGCACCCGAAATATTATTCAAATCGTAGCAAATATGTTTACTCTGAATTATGATACTTTGAATAATACGTTTTAAAAATAATTTTGATGGCGCCGGCCACTCGCGACACAAATTTCTGATTCGGGTTTCGATCTCAAGATGGTATCCACAGTGAGCTAGTTTCATAGCACTAAGTTTAAAAACACATTCTGTGACAACTTTTGCAGTGAATAGAATAATGTAGCATTCCATGTAATAATAATAATTAAATACTGAATGTACGATTAGTAAGTATTAAAAATTTGTGTTTGGAGTTTACGTAGTACAGTACTAATTACGATTCATTGCTTTTCCACCGTCAACCGACAACGGAGTCCGAGCGTTGCTTGTCCGCAGGGAGGGCGCTAAGGTTCGGGAGTGCAATATGCTTGGTGTAATATAATAACATACCTATGTTGTTGGATTGTTTTCATTTAAATCTTACGAACGAGTGAACAACAAATAATAATGATATTAGGAAGTTGTGTATCACATTACCAATTCAAGGGTATACCAGCTGTCTTGACTTTGCGCAGAGAGCACAGTACAAATTAAGACGTTATTGAAATTTAATTAAAAGATGATTAATTGCGTTGATCCCCAGCGAGGAGACGTAACATCACTTTCCGAAATTACATTACGTAGTTGTTGCACTCACACAGAGGAATTACCAAGATGTAAGACAAGACGCTTAACAGTGATTAATTTATACAGTATGTGATGTAATGGATTCTTATATTACACAAATGTGGCATGGGGAATTGCACAAGTGAAACGCAATAATGGGGGAAGAGAAGTCGGTTAATGGCAAAATTCTATTGAAAAGAAAATGTTAATGTACGTAGACAATTATCAAACATTATATTTATTACTGTAAAAAATTATAAAGCTGTCTGTCTCCCAGTGTTACTCTGCTACTGTACATTACCGCTGCGCAATTTGAAAGTTATCTATGCACTCGGATATTCCTGGTTATTCGTATGACATTGACACAACTGAAATAAATTATTCTCCAGTTCAGCTGGTAAAATCATGAAATTATTTATACATATTATAAATCGTGATCGATGGAATCAACCACTTTTGCTTCCGGCGAATAATTTAACAACAATGCTAGAAAATAGCGTCCATTTGAACTAACTCTTAAGGAATGATGACACAGCGTGGTATCTACGGTTACGTTGCTCGAATATGGTGGTGGTAAACAAGTGTTGATCTAAAATTCCGAGATCAATGTATTGTTGTCGGACTAGTATACTCGTATTAATGCAAAGGGAATACCGATGACCATAGGTCAGACTGTTCTATTCCCTATAAGACAACTTCGAACTTCCAGCTATTTGACATTATCGGACAAGGGTACGGTTCAAACCTTACAAAATTAATCGGTTAAATCCCGGACTTTTTTCTTGACTGTCGTCAAATCAAGGTATTTTGCATTTCAATTAGTATAATGCATGTACTATGTAGAATGATGTCTCATATCGCTTATGTACTCAGTGATAGCAGGCGATTCATCCTTTGATCAACTAGTACCCTTGCATAATTCAAAAAAATTTGCGCTTTCTGTAATGAAAACAATCGCCGCACTTATGCAACCTAATAAATAACGCGAAAGTTGATGTAGTGACCACTTGTCCTTTCGCTGAACTCCGAAATTCCGGGTTTTCGTTTTATTTGGTCAGCTCAACCAAGTGATGATGGTCATATTGTTATTGCTCGAGGTGTTTCCACTCGATGCACTTTTGAGATCACTCGAAACTTACGAATACGAAGGGTTTCGAGAAGTACCAAGCGCGATGTATAATTGTACCCGGCCAAAACACAATACAGTACTATACGGTATTACATGAATTACAACGGTTGATAGAAAATGAAAATCTTATCGTGTAAAAACGCTGCTGAAAACCATGGTGAATTCTGCAATTGTATATTATTTTCAGTTCCTGAAAACCTTGGCTACTTTAGTGCATATTTAATAATATTTTCATTTACTGTTTTTACCTAGGAAGATCAATAGGAAAGTCATACTATATTACGTACTCTAAACAAGGGCTGTAATTCAGTCACCAAAGCCAAGTCTAGTCAATGTCACCTATTTTAACAAATATAAGTGTATAGACAAACTGAATTAAGAAAAATTAATAACACTCTTCAAATTAGGTCAAGCTAGGAGAAAGCTAGGAAGTATATATCATGTCCACTCTTTCCTTCAGATTTTTATCATCAATGTAACTAAACACTATGATTGTTTCCAGTTAAAGCAAACACTCTGTGTAAAATTGCTTTGTATATACTAAGTTCACGTCGAGCCTAGTTTCATCTCACATGGGAACCGAGTTGGGAAGCGCCATTACCAGATTAGCCATTAGATACGTATATATATTCTCCAATCGCAGTGACCCTATGTAAGAATTTATATATCATGTATGCTCCAGGTTTAAAATTTATATTAAGATAGTGGAACTATGGACTTCGTGAAATCCTTGTTTTGCTTAGGTATACAGTATAAAGTATTTCCTAACACTTTAGGGTCAGGGTTATGATCGAAGGTTTGTTTAGAATTGAGTTGGGGTTGGGTTAGGGCTAGAGTTGAGACTAGTGCTAGGCTTAAGCTCAGGGTTTTGTTAGGGAGTTAGGTTGGAATCCCTAACGTAACAATATTTAGGAATTTATCGAAATTTCTAGTTCCACAATTTTACTGTAACTTCATTTAAATGCATAGGATTTTAATCCACGTTTAGTCTATTCACTTGCTGAAATGGCAATTTCCAATGTAGCTTCGTGAGCTATCTCGTATAAGGTTAATAAGAAAGGAAAAACCAGTGGTAGAAAACTAATCACGCTTAGCAGTACCGAATTACCGAATCTTAAAGTGAAGATATTTTAGTTCATCCTTTTCGTAACCCATAGCACCACATTCTTTCGGAAACAGAATTCTCTCTAGCTTTTTTGATTGATTATTGGGGAAACACAACTTCTGTACGGTACTATAGTGATAAACTCTTACTGCAAATTTTTGATAACGTCACTTCTCTACGTGACAGCATTTTATGACCCCACGCAAAGGCGTGGCAACGCACTGCGTATGACGCAACCGGAACAGTGAACGACAGGCTGGAAGTTGTTGTTGAGTCGACTCCTCAAGTCGATTGCGGATTAACGCAGCTTACATGTTGCGGATTTTCTAATCGTATTTAAACGCTGCGACAACGAGCAAAATCGTGTTTCAGGTGGCAAGGCGCAATATTATAAATACGGACGGCTAATCGTTTGTTTTAGAAACAATGTAAGGCAGCGGATTGTATGAAGTCAACACAAGTAAAACTGAAGCCAACGAGATGCTTATCAAACACCATTTAAAATGATCGGAGTTGAGCGAAATTTGTTCCATCACACCTGCGATCGATGCTGCTAATAACCAAAGCAATAAATCAAAGTGTCTAGAGTAAGATTCGAGTCGATAAGGCGTATGATATTATGGCACAAATTCGACTATCTGTCGGCCACAATAATGTCATGAACACAAACGACATATGGTTAACACCTGGACTCTGTACCCAAAGTAACATCTTGCTTGCCGCCCTGTTGTGTTTACGCCTGAGGACAAATTATTTTCTCGTGTTGATGCTCTCTAAAAAATTAATTGTTTAGGAAACCAATTATATTCGAATTTGAAGGTGGCTGAGTTCAGTAGTAAGGTCGCAGGCATTTGGGCTTCGTTCTCCGTTCGAATATATAACATTATATGTATGAAAAAGTATACTGCAAATCAGGGTAAACTGTTACGGACAAAAACTAAAAAATTCTTCGAAAATTATATATCTAAAAACAGTTTTAAAAAATCGAGTAACACAATGATTAGCAGTAACGGAAGGACAAACTACTTTGCGAGACACCACAAAACCGTATTAGAAAGCCGCGCTGTCGTTATTATTTTAAGTCGGTTCGCTGATATTCTTTATTCTATACACACACATTCTTTCCACCTATTATACTCCTATTATAAATTTCAATATTACTGCAGACTTAAAAAACTCTTCCGTAACCCAGGGTCTTGCTGTAGATGGGATTGTAGAAAACTATTTCCACATAATAGGGATACCGGAGTGAAGCAAAGCCTCATTGTGAAATGAGTTTAAAAAGATATAAAGTTGTATGGAATGCCGGGATTCAGATATCTAATCGCACATTTTTCATCTGTTTCATCGTTCTTTTTTGGCACGAAAATTGCTAAAAAAATCTTTAACTATAGTTCGTGCGCAGCCAGAATATTACCGCACATAACCTTTGAACTCGTATTATTCACCTCAAGTGAGTGTGTTTACATGCGTGTTGTGTTGCGAGCAGCAATCTTGTCTGGCAATAATTAATTCTGAAAATATTTATTCCATCAGCGTGATGTATCGCGATTCAGCAAGGGTCAATCAGCAATGCGATCTTTGCAGAGGGTTAAATGAGTAAAAGGTACACCCTAACAATCGAGTTTCGCAAGCGTGTCCGCGCAAACGTGATTGAAGAGCCCGCGCGGTCAACTCCAGCGACCGGTCGCCCTCTTCTTTCGTGATGGATTATATATTGTCTCAGCGCGAGCTCTCCGTTTCTCTTAAGGAAATAAAAATCTCGACTACTATCAGTAGTCAATGCATAATTGAGGTCAGCAAAAGTTGAGTCTTGTGGATACGTTACTGGTGCTCAATCAATATATAGTACCTGCGGTTTGCTTAGCGTGCAAAAATAACAAAACCTGGAAGGCTGGAATGGGTTTTACTTAGCTGTTGTTTTGAATGCGAATGAGAAAAGCGCAAAGTAATTAGATTAATTTTTTTACGATTCAGCAGCTGACGGACATGAGGACACCTGTCTTAGATTCTAGACTATACGAATATGGCTAATATCCACGATATGGAGGTTTAGTTTTACCTAATACAAGACTCTATTTGGGATACCAAAACACTGCTTGGGTTTGTGTTTATATATTGCAGCATGTGGTTTAGTGTACAGGATATTTAAGCAGAAATGTTATAAGCCATGTATGGTGCTCACTTCATTTTCCGGTGTTCGGAATAGGGTAAGGGTTGGGGTTTGGGTTGAAATTAAAATTTGGAAAGAACTAGAAAATTATTAAATACAATACATAAAGCCTAGCCCTATAGTATCACCAAATGTATTAAAAGCTAACGAAGTTACGAACAATTGGAAATGCATTTAAATCTTATAACATTAAATATCTTGCTTGAAACACTGCATATCCGTTATAACACGGATGATGGGATCCATGGGTTATAAGCGATTCTGCGCTATCTCGAGGCCGCACTATAACAAAACAGTCTACTTAAGGAATCCATTCCATTTACTGCAATGAGAAATTACAGTATTTTAATTTCCTCTACTATAACATTTCCTGGCTATGCAGATTATATTAATTAATTTTCGACAACTTCGAAATTACCGATAGTGTCATCCGTGCGGTTATGTTACGAAATATACTAGTGATATGAGTGCTTGTGTCCATTGGTTGTATTCAAATTATTAGGGACCACTTTTTTCCCTCAAATTGATGTGAAAATTTACAAATTTGCACCCCAACTCCATGAAAGCACGGCACCTTCAAAGAGAAAAAAAGGGAAAACTAAAATTTTCAAACAAATCAACAATTTTCGTAATTTTAATAAACGTTTCGCGAGAATCGGTGCGAGCCAACTGAATCCCACCATTGCTTGCATCTCGACAGAAATAAACTCGAGCCGTCACAAGCCATGTAGATTTCGCTCATTGTATTCGAAAAATTTGACAGGATACATCAATAACCTTTATCGTAAGAATGAACGCATCCCTCTCCATAGCTTTTCCGGCAAACTCGCTCCTATGCACATGCGTATTCACCTCTTTTCAAGCTAACAGAATGTCGTTTTCCATATCATTTGTCTACATCGTTATCCACAAATTCGAGTGACATAGGAATAACGAAAGACGTTAATAGGCTAATCTCTAATTCCCAGGAGGAAATTATCATCCAATACTAAATATGAGCGAATGAATACTAATTCTAGTTTTCTTAAATGTCAAAATAGCCGTTCCCTGGAGACTGCAAAATACGCCACCCAATGTAAAAAGGCGCGCGCTGGAGATATGAATTTGTCAAGCAGACGAATAATAGGTAGAAATTTGACAATACCACAAGTGGGTTTTGTTTCAAATTTGAAAACAAAATCGACATTATGTGACACGAACGCGATGAGCGATGATTTGCACCGCAAAAAGGGCGGCCAAAAATCGATAATAATTATCGTTTAGTCATAGTTTGAAAAATACCAAAAGACTTGAAATATTACAATAACAATAAAAAAATGTAGAGACTGACAACAGACACCCTACATCACATTGCATGTTTTTTAGAGAACAGCAACGAATATAATTTTCCTATGAAATCTGGATAGTTATTAGTGTTTGTTCATACTTCCATTTCAATCTTTTGCGCAGTAAGTGGGTTCACTGGTAAATAAGATGGTAATTAATTATAGAGCAGCGTAAAATTTTCTTTCTCTGTGGCCACGCAACAAAAGAATTCCAATTATGGACCGGCCCTCCAGGCGCTTCCTTACTTACAAAAATTGAAGTTACTAACCAACGTGTCTATAAATCTAAATTTTGGAATATATATTATGTAACTGAATCAACAGCATTTAGATTTTTATGTTGAATTCATCTTATTGTGATTATGCTTTTATGCTCACTGCTTAAAATATATTGTCGACTAGCATTGGAGCATTAGCTGTACTGAGTGTATAATTCTGTCTTTACGATGCTCCTGTGCACAGTATTCAGGGTTGACAAGAGTAATGTTGAAATGTTGTTCTTGTATATCTATAAACATGATACACATTGTGCCCAAAATATCCAAAAAATATATTACGTATATTACAATTTACAGTACTTATCTTTAATGAAAACATTATTCATTATTCATTATTCCGTATCTTTAGAGGTATTGTATATTGGAGTAACCATCCAACCCCAATTTTACACCAGATACATACGCAATGTAATATTGATACAAGTTTTATAATATTGTCCTTAATACTCCTGTTGTTATATTTAATGGTTCACGCAGCGGTTCGAATACAAGTAGATAACCCACAAAGTAACCACAAGATAACCCATTACAATATCCACCCGAGTTACCAGTCAAAATAATATAGTGCACATTTTTAAGATTTACTGACAGTGGGAATTATGTACAACATTTTATATTACATCACCTTAAAAACGCTCCACGCATTTCACTTAGCCCGATGTCAAAACAAAATGCAAGCTAGATTCTACCGCAACGTCGGTGGCAAGTTAGTGATGACATGTCAATTGCCAGACGCTGGTAGATCAAAACCCACTTGTGCATTTGGACAGAGAGTGGGAGATCTAATGTTTACATTAAAATTGACTGGACAGCAAAGTCCTTTTTACATTGGCCGTCAACGCCTCTGGTCTGACTTAGGACAGATGGTCTGGAATAACATTGCTGATGTGATAAGACTTGGATTACACTCAAGTACTTGTGAACGACACGATACAAATGCATACATTATAACGATAATATGAAAAGATTCGGTTTGGCTCGTATGGTGTACGACATTCGCATGATGGGCTTTTGATTTTGGTCTGGTTGAAAGTATAAAGGCCTTTCGATCTACGGGGCATAAAAAAATGTCTTTTCAGCATTGTAGTCGAAAAATTGTGTTTGAAGCCGCCTGCTTGCTCTTGTTGACTATGTTATATGTCTTTCGACAGCGTCTTATCACCTTTCTCTTTGGTGCTTTGCTGTGATTGATTGTGAGCTGCGCTTAGAGTTTCACTTGCTCTTTACAGGGCGAAATGCTTTTATTGTTTTCATCGAGATTAACGGACAGACCCTCATGTTTATGTGAAACAAGCATCCTAGTCTGTAACCTATAAGCTCGAGTACATAGCGACTGACTACTTTGAACGAACTAACTGTGGGAAAGATACAAGATTTGGGATACTATGTCTTGCATTTACCAAGAGCACGTTGTTTATGGCTGCATTCTGGACATTTATCTAAACAAACATTGGTTTAAGATTTACTGCTTAGATTTGCAAAGCACACGATTCAACCTATCGTCGACAACCTTAATCAATAATTCGAATTCAAGTACAATTAAAACTTAGAGTTTCGTTACTTTACAAACTGGAACTGAGATAAATGATAAGAGATTATCTAGAGAAGAGGAAACTTCAATTTTGAAAGGGTCAAGGAACTGGTTCTGCGTATTTTTGTAATTTTAGCAACTTTGCAAGCACCCAATCATAATTAGTACCATAAAACAACATGCTTGTCCATTCTCAGCAGAAAAATATGGTGTGTTTAGCGCTATCAGTTTCATTCTTTGTTAGTTGGAAAGATCAGAGAATAAACAAGCAGTGCTGTTACCGCGATGTTCGCCAATTGACGGATTGCCTGAATGGTAAAAGGTGGAAAGGTCGCAAAGGTCATTTCGGAGAGCTAGAACTGGTCATCCGCATATCCTAGAAATTCACACTCTTTTACTTACTTTTACTAAGTACCAGAATGGCTCTGCAGGATAAATAAATTTATGGTATTTGTTTTGTAAAGTTTTGTGACGTCCATTTAAAGTTGTCCGCGAGGGCTGGTGCATTGAAAAATCAAAATTGTATAGGGTATCACGAAAACCGCCCAAAGGTGATGTAGCAGAATCTTAACGGGATTATAAACATTATTACCAACCAATATCTGAATTCCTCATTATATTTCATTTCATTTAATGATTTCAATGAAGAATTGCTTTATATTGTCATACCGCCATTCAAAACAGAACTGCCAAATTTTATAAATTAATCCGAAGTGTTTGAACAATAATATATGGTGGAATTTACACATATCACGACACGGTAAATAAACTATGATTTAACCAAAACAACAAGACGTTGACTGCAAGCGAGTTAAACTAAAAGACCTTTCTTCTGCTATACAGCTGAATTGGGAAACTGTTCCACTTGATAAACGCTTTTAATTGCTGTAGTTGCCACAAAGTTAGAATCATTTCCACCATTCACTCTCCAAATCAGGCATCGGATAATATTACTTGTATTAATCTGCGAATTCAAAGCCAAGTTAGGTAATGAGCCGTAAATTGATGGACGAGGATGTTACGAAGGTGAATAGTGTGAGAGACAAATTATTTATGTCAAGCATATCCAAGACAAAATTCCCTGAACATTGCCAAGTTGTAGCTTCGCTAACTTAAGGACGTCGCTTTAGATATTTAATTGGTCGCGTGATAGATAGCAAGGAACACAATATATTGCAGGTTTTTGCGGAAGGAACCCCACAAGACTGTTGTAAAAATTATATATTTCAAGAATTCGGTATGGAATACCTAAAATCAGTTTATCAAATCATTATTATCATTATAGAGAAATAGTATGTAAATCCATCTCTAGAGGTAGTAATCGGTACTTTCGTTGGCTTTATAGTGTACTAGTAGTGTCTATGGAATATATGTGGTAAATTGATGGGTATTAGTACTATAAAGGGTATTTCGTATATTACTTGCTTGGTTGTATATTAATCACATAATTTATATTTCAACTCATATTTGCTTCAATATTTTTGCAGCTATTTAATTTCCAGCAGTATAGTAGTACTATTAAGGTATAACGATTTATGATTAATTAATTATTTATTCAGTCCGTTGTATGAATGTTGTCCATTAGCTTACTTGGATTGAATCCAGCTAATGATAGTTACTATGATCATCCATGATCATAGTATATATGTATATGGCTACATAGTATATATGTAATCAGTTATTTTAGTAGAGAGTGGAAAGGCAGGAACTTCAGCTTTGAAAATAAACGAGATCAATTATTCACCCAAGTATATGGATATCTATACTGTACTTAGATTTGTCATACAATAAATCCAGTAAATGCTCTTCAAGTTCGCTCTGTCAAACAAACATCCAAATTTGCAGCAATATGGGAAAGTTATCTGCAACTTATAATCTCATTTGGCAGTGTGTGGGAGCTGGGGGATGTCAAAGTCAAGTGTACGCTCGCCATTTTGTTCTCAACAAGCGGGCGAGAAATCTCGTGGGCTACGTCCACCGTAGTATATTAAATTGACTTTCTTTCAATTGCAGTCAGACAGGTTACTACTATGTACTCGTACAGTAATTCTAATTTGTTATCTATCTACATAACATTCTGTTCATTTAATAACTAAACAGACTGTATATCTGGTATACGATCCTACGAAGACTATTGTTTGTATATTGGATATATAGATAGTGTTCGACTAACGAGTAAAATGGATGCTATGAAAGACAAGTGTATGAAATTAGTCCAATCAGCGAGCAGCGGAATGAGCAGGAAGGCCAAAGGTACCTTGCACCTCTCTGTATCACATCCCTCGTGATATGATATATATGTGATCGGATATATTCAACTACAATTCATCTGCATCTTGCATTGGATTAGCATTATAGTTTCCAAGTACAGAAATCTCCACGGTTAGGGTTAGCTCTCTATCACTATATCTCTAATAAAGGAATAACATGTGGGCGGTAAGTAGATTTATATTCATTATTCCACATTTGAAATGTAAATTCTGAATTAGTGTGGAGAACATATATTTATTCGTGTAGAGAAAATTTATTCACTCTACGTTACCTTCCCATTAAAATGATTAACCGAATGACGTAGGAACTGTACAAATATTTGGTTGGAAAAGCTTTAGGCAGAGTTTTTTTATTACACAACAAGGATTTACGGTTGTCAGATTTTCAAACAGTATTATTTTTAAGATCATCTCGTACGGAGATGAATGAAAATGTCATAACGCTCAGTAATGAAGGTATAGAGGAAATAGTCCTCAATTTTTAAAAGCAGTGCTAATTGCTAGAGAATAATTAACTATTACCGTCTGATTTTTATCTTTACCTGACCATAGGAAACCGCCACAAATCCCTTTTTAACATGCTCACAATTATTTATTGCCTAAATCAAAGGAACCCATTGAAAGTATATATCAGAGAATCCAATTGTACTTTATCAAGTTTCAAATAGAAAAACTAAGTGGCTGATGGCAAATTACAAATTCCAGTATATGGATCAAACTAACTAAAACCTATTTCGTCTGTACATTAGCAATGTCACTAAATGTAGCAAATTACACTTGCCTAGCAAGAACAGGAGTATTCCTAATTACATCAGAAGAACAAACACAATTCCAGAGCAAATTTGATTTCAAACCGGTTCATTAGACTCAAAACGATTTTTCCTGACTTTGATGAACTATGTTTCGTATTATTTTAGTCTGATATCTTGAATACCGAAGGGTTCTTTGCACTAATGGGGCGTTTAATTCTTCTAATTTGATCAATTAGACCGTTTCTAAATATGTCATCTTTGGGGACAGTATTCCATTATTCCTGTTCCTATTTCTAAATGAAATTTGACAGTCAAGTGTATATCCAACCGCGCTGTTCCTTCGATGAATTAAATGCGACAAAAATTACTCAAGAAACGATGATGTTAATACAAAAGATAAATATTTGATTAATTACTTTGTTGTTACGATCTATAACTGGCCACGAAGTGCGATCGACCGGCGTAGGAAACAAAATGAAAAATTTACTCGCTCAAATATTTTTCACTTACGTGGCTAATATTCTCGTGGTTTATGAACGTTGTTAAAACAAGGTATAGGAATTTTCGCTTTTGCTAAAATGCTAGTCATCTTTACCATAAACCTTTTAAACTTCACTTGTTTACCCCATATACGGTATGAAAATGGATAATGCATAATTTCACTCCAAGGTTTCTCACTTCACGTCAAATTTTTAAAACCTAATTTGATTACTTGGTTCAAAAACACCATTACCACCCATATTCTTAAAAACACGAGACGGCTGTTCCGGAAATTTAACATTTTTTCGATGTTTTGTTGAAATTATAGAGGCCAACTTGGCAGACAGTAAGTAATAGCTGCTGACCTAAGACTTGGAAGACCAGGTTCACAAGAAATGAGAGAGAAGAAATACAAATAAGCTTATGATGCGCCTTAGTCATGAAGAATATCTTAATATGTTTGGTTGTTTATCCGATATTTTCGCCGAAAATAGTAAATTTATTTTAATTATTTACACTTTATTTAGTACGCACATTTCTGGTTAGCAAATCTCCTCGCAATACGCTTGCCTCCCACGCAGCAGCAGCAGCGATCTTTAAGAAGGTATCGCACAAATTAAAACTGCAAATAGATTTAAATTTATTACCAAAACAACATTACGATCTATTCGCTAAGATATCTCCATGGGTGTCCGGCCGCATTGTAATCCAGATGTCGACCATGGCCTAGACAACGTGCCAGCCATTCCGTATCAGCAACCACCGCTGGGTTAGCTTAATGTGTTTGAAATATCATGCTGACATGTTTATGCGTGGCGCCATAACTGTCTGATTTTGCGATCATGTCAAATTAGAGATTTTGATCGAGAAACACTCAACAACATGGCTTAATGAAATTATGCAAATTTATTTACATTGTGGAGGGAAACGATGCAGCATGTGGCTAAATTGAATTAAGGAATGGCGGGATATTTGGTGAAGTCGGTTTGGTTCAACGACATACATGAAAATGTACATTGATTTTCTTCCTTGTATATTTGATTACGAAACGACGGCGCATGAACGAACTCGTTGGAAAAAAGTCCTTCAGCTCTTAATGGCACAAATGGCATAAAGCCTCGTTTTTTTGACAAAAGTAAAATAGACAAAACCATCTCGTTTTGTATCGACAAAATGCCATTGCGATGATTAAATATCCAGCGAAGACTAACTGAGAAAAAGTGCTGTCATTCGAAATATTTATCGTGAAATAAGTACTTAGCAAGAATTGTAATCGATCGAGACTTGGGACGATTTTACAAACGCAAAAATTAGTATTCAGTCGCAGAACGCACTCCCTACGACATAGCAGACTGAATTTTTAGCCAAGATTCTATTTTTCTTTGGGTTCGATTCGTAGTTTCGAGATTTGTGTATCATACAGAAAGAGGACACCCAACCAATCGGTACGTTATTTTAATTATCTGAACTATATAAAATCGTAGGATTATTACATAAGATTAATGGTTATTACTATCAACTTGAGCATTAACTAGAAATTGTTATCTTACTAATGAAGATCACCCTGTGAGAGGGATATTTATTCAGGTAGAGTGATTTCATTAGCATTCCAAATTTATTTCATATTTGTTGTTGTTTACTGTTTGAAAAATAGAATTTTTTTGAATTTTCAGCTCAATCACTCCGCGGCTAATTCACCACAAGGCGAATAGACGAAGGAACGCCTAACGTACCCCGCTGTTATTATGAGTGACAAGGACGGAAATAGTTCAAACATTATCATCTACCAAGAGAGTCAACTTAATAGAAGTCATCCATTTACGTCGGACTATAGCAGCGTACTTAACACCGACTATCAAGATAGGCAGCAGGCGGTTTCGACCCCAAACTATTTTGACAGTGTAACAACTCTCGATCATCTGAATCAAATATCTTTGCAGTCTAAATCGACAACCATCAACAATCGGGCGTGCGAAGCACCGGTAGAACCGAGTGCTACTGGAAAGGAATTGTTTTCGACTAAGGCGTCGAGTGATAATATTCCAGAAACCGATATGTCTGTAGAGGATTCTTCCATACCCAAGGAGCAGAGCAGAGAACAACAGAACACTAGTACCAGAAACTTCGAATATTTGTTCAATGCAAAATGTGCAGACCCGGTACTGTCAAACGGTAATAACAACAACACAGGCCTCACTTCAGCGACCTCTGCCAGAGCAGAGTATTTCAGCTCAGCAACGGAACGAATTGCATCGCATACTAAGCCTGTTTTCGCACCGCATAGTGTGTTTCGAGAATATGAATTCCGAATTGGCGACTCCAACACTTTGGAAGACGGAGATCCTCAGGATTACAACAGTCTAGAAAACTATATCGAAAGTATTAACCATATAAGTGGGATGGCCGATGACGCTACCGTAGGACACGGCAGAAGTAACAACAGCGAAAGTGGTAAATATGGAAAAAATCGCCTCACTGATCATGAAGAAAAAAGACAACAACAGGCAGATAGCAGAAGTTATGATTACTGCCAAGCAAAAAGCATCGTCGAACGTGATACTAGCACAGACAGTAATGAAAAGAACAACGAATCCTTATCGAGTTCACAGTTAATATCACGTGATGGCGGCAGGCGAATAGAGGTCAAGAGGATTGAAAATGGCGTCGGCTGTTACTCTCAACGAAATGAAAAGGTGGCTAGAGTTAGTCAATCTGAGATCTTGAACCCTGAGGCTAATTTTCAACAGGATTGCTTTAAAAAGCTTCAGCGTGAAAGTGTGCTGTCTGAAAGCTTCGAGTCAGATTTATCATCTGCCGCCCATATTCTGAGATCAATCGACGAACGACAAGCGCAAGGAAACAAGAACGTTGATTTAAGAAAGACTCGGAACAGAGATGACAGAATAGCAAGCGCATCGGAATCGTCAAAATTGTCATCTTTAGTCAATAATTTGATGTCTCCAGATCACCAGGCTCCTATCCTTCAACGTCCTAGTGGCAAGGAAGACTTTGACAGCGATATGCCATGCCTTCCATCTCGACAGGACTCAAATTTACCCGCAAATTCCAAACTTGATTCAGTGGACTCACGAAATGATAAACCAACTCGGAAAAATAAAGAAGAAACGAGCAAGTACCGAACTGAGCACGATTTCCAGAACAACGGAAAAGATTCCACAGACCTCGGGAAAAACAACAGTGATTCGCGAAAGACTGACAATTCTTCTGCCGCAACAGCTCTGCCGCCTGACGTACCGCGACAAAATGGCAACTCGGCGCAAAAGCATAGCGCAGACGAAGAAAACTGCAGTTCGTCGAAACATATATATCCGTGGATGAAAGAGTCAAGACAAAATGCTAGGAGGAAGCAGGGCTCTTCATCCTCGATGTCAAGTATGTACAATTATTTTTTTTTCAGTTGTTTGGTAAAAATTTTTGTCTCTAACTACCACATCAAGCTAACAGCTAATTTGAGTCTTAGCAATATTAAGCAATTTTCTCCTTTAGCTAAGTTCTATCCACTTACAGTTCGTCTTATTCGAGACATTCAATAGTAAATCTATCATATTATTGTTGTTGATACTAGAATATTCAGATGGTTACAATTTCTACAATAGAATTAATCTATATAATATAAAATTGCTACAGAAGCAGTATCCAGCACAAAAGGATGATATATCCTTTAAAATGGTATTACTACAAAAACTTTTGATTACCGAGTTCATGCCTCCACTGTATTGTGTTCTTGTGTACATTCACCGACAAGTACAAATTAGCTTTGGCGAATTACATACCAATAGGACTAGCAAGTTACCAAACTGAAACACCATATAGTCCACAGGGAATTGCAATTTCCTGCTATTTGACCGCACTAAATGGTTTTAAATTAAACCTATTTTGAAACTGCAGCTTATCAAATCCGGTTACAGCACAAAATACGTAGACACATTAGCTTGCAATTAGATTATAATGTACATTGCTAGTCAGCTCGGCTACTTTTTAATGGTGATTTGATTACGCGTGGAATATGGCGTCTCAACTTCTTCGACGAACACTTCCTCTGCTAATTAATTACTAAATAATACAGATTAAATTCGATACGTGATAGTACAGAGATAAATGAGGTTTGCTTGAGTACGAAGTTTGGAAAATGACGTAGCGTGCAAAATGTACAGGCAGTTTTAAAGTTTACGATAGATATCGACTTCAACATTTCCCTAAGTCTTAATTGTATTTCATAAATGTAATGTTACCTTCATGCACACATCATGCTGAATTCACATATACTTAAAGGATCCGAAAACTAACACTGTACTAAGCTTCTACAAAGATTGTTTCAATAGTGATAATGTGCAAAAACATTTAAATATATAATGATATCCATCTTACATCAAATAAATTATCTAATGATAGATGTACCTACCTACCGCCTGTAGGTATTTGTAACTGAATAAAAATTCATTTTTTTTCTCATTAGTTGCATTATATGTGCATAGTGTAAAACCATTCCTCTTTTCGTTTTGTAATTGTTTAGAGCTTGTGGGATTTACGGTTAAATGGAATTAAATCAGGCAAAGTCTGTTAAGGGTGGAATGATATCCTTTGTTTGAAACCACATTTACGTGGTATTATGTATTGTTTCACTATCTAACATTTCACACACCTAATATATTAACCCAATATCCTACTAAACATTGTGTAAAATCTCTTTCATTTTGAATAGGATGTGTTGAATGATGATCGGATGTATATGTGTACAATACATGATTTATAAAAAGAATTCATTTTGTTGGTAGTATAAAGTTCAATCAGTGGATTTCAACTTTGCTGCGAGTCAGTGATACTTCGAATTTGGATAGAAAGAAGAATGAAATCTAATTTCTGAATTCCTTTTCAACTAATTTATTCTTTTTTGAAAATACTTTTAATCTCCATCCATTTTTTTAAACAAATCCGGGCTTTGTTGGTGCTGGTATTTGTTTATATAAATACAAAACCAAGTATTCGATTAATGCACCTGTTCAAGGTGATTATGGGAATAAGAGCATAACTGCAGAGTTCTAAATTTAGTTTTAAGCTATATTCAATAGTAAAACCCAGATTTTCAGATTGTAAACAAACTTTATATCAAAATATAAGGTTATGAAATATGTATGGATAAAATAATCCAATTAATGGCCATAGATTTGTGATTTGTTTACCAACATTTATTGATAACGAGCTCGGCTCTGTCCATTATATTTCGATTACGACACGTTTTAATCTATCAAAACTGAGTAAAGAAAATAGAAAAGGTGTAAAAAACATTATCTCAAACGTGTTGCTCTTACATTTGAAAAATGAGTGATTCTGATCGGGAACTTCTATTCATACTAAGAGTTGCGAAAGTACTAGGCGATAATTTTTTGCGAGGCATCATTATCACTTAGAAAAAGCGTATCGTGTAAACATAACAACATCGTCAAGATGGTAGTTATGACCGAATTTGTCAGCGAGAATGATTAATGTCTTTTCGTACAGGTGTGCTACGCCATTACGATTTAAATTTATGCAGTCGTGCTGTTTCCGTATACCGCAAATTATCGTATCGCATCTCATGGTGTCCCGCTAGAATTACTTTATCACGATTATATACTACAGAAGCTTAGGGTAACTGGTCCTTGCCTAAACTACCCCCGCGATAACCATTTGTTAGTTTAAAAAACCACGTTTCTAACGTCATCCCTTACTAAGATTGCTGTGGTTTCATGGTAGATTGACTCCTGGCGTTGTTACAATGATTTTTTTTGCGATTTGTTTCACCTAGATGCTCATCAAAGTACCGGGTTTTGCCGTTACCAACAGCGAACATTTTGCGTATACGTTTTCCACGATTTATACTAACCATCGATGGTTACTTGTGCTAGTGATTTGTAAACACAAAAATTAGTTTCAGGATTGTTTACAAAATGTGAAATTTGCACAGCATAATTACTTTTCACGGTTTTATAACCATGACAAGAGATAAAATAGCTGTCAATAACTTCAAAAGGATTACATCAACATTATTTTGGTTATGTTTAACTCTAATTATGCATTCTATGCTGAGTTTATACTGTATTTACTAGTACAAGCAAACTATTTATCACTTCAATATTAATTTGGCTATCCCCCATCCTAAAACCCTCGTTTCAGTCAAAATATTGAAAGTAATCACAAAATTGAATCGACTTTTGTTTTGTAACATTCTATGGCTGTTACTTAACATTATTAGGAAATAATAGTCTGAAACCTGTAGTAAGAGTAATTGCAAGCAAACAGTTGGGCTAGCAAGTATTTCTAGAACAAAAACTACTGCGCAATCTCGAGTACACTAAGTCAAAACAACAATACAGCACTTGAAAGCACACTTCTAAAAAATTATGCTACTAGCTAATTTTATACTTATCGTGCCATAATATTATAGTGTTATGCTATAATGCACAAAAACGCAGATAACTGATTTAGGGCTAGATTCCCAAAAACGGTTTGTTCTAAGTTTAGCTGTGATCATTTTTAAGAAATTTATTCTAGCGTGGAAGTTCTGGTTTTTACCATACTGTCATACATTAACTCAACAATTTGTACTTCACTAAACAACAAACGATGCATTCCTTTTTAGGTAACGGAGATAAAAGTTCAAAGCGAGAAAGAACGGCGTACACAAATTCACAGTTAGTTGAACTAGAGAAGGAATTCCACTTCAATAGGTACTTGTGCAGACCAAGACGAATAGAAATGGCGCAAATGCTCAGCCTAACCGAACGGTAAGAAAACAAATAAAAGCCTTGGCACTGTATACATTTGATTCTCTACTTTCATCACCCCTTGATAAATAGGTTTAATTGGTAATCCGGAAATATACAGACGTATGGGATATTTGAATTCAATATATATATATTAGTGTGATGTGTATTGTATTTGCAAGCATGTACATCAGTTGTGCATTCAATCATCAGGTAACCCTTCCCGCCCCGTAGGTACTGATTACATATACTGTGCAGGCGGCGGCGTTTCACGGGTAATGCTTAAAGGAAAAGGATTTCACCTGGATGGAGCCCATACCCATGTTTTCTTTGTTGATGCATCTGGATTATAGGATTGGCTATTATTTTACAAGATGACATTGTTCAAATGTTTGTTGTGGTAGGCATTATTGGAAATTAAAGTGATTACATAGATAGCAAGCAAGTGCACACAACAGCAATGGGGAGATTCCTCAGGCCACTGGGGTAATCTCAACTGATACTGGTCGATTTTGTAGATTTTCCGCGGGTTTTAAGCTAGCATGGCTGAGAGGAATCGAAATACCACAAATATATTTCACTGAAACAACAACAAGGGATCCAAAGATTTCTTATTCAATGGAAGTAGCTATCTTCGCCCGAAAAGTTTCTTCATCGATTATTATGTTACGAATAGCACAACTACACAAGTTAGCACATAGCCTCAGTTCTTTAGACAACTGATACATGTTGGAGTGAATACATGAAAAATGTTATTTTTGTATTGTCTGTATACATTATACTTAATATAATTGTAATATATATGTATAATGTAATTTGAATGTAATTTACCACAAAACCGATCTTTAATTATTGACAGAAAGGCCGTACGTTTAGTTAGTTCTATATATAATGGGGTTGTTGAGATATATGTATGTAACATCATGGGGAACCGTAGTCGGAAATTCTAAAAGTTCCGAAGTATAAGACTCGAACCCAGACCCCTGGCCCACTGGTTATCGCATTATCGTTATCGTTTATGCCAATTCGCGATGTAACTTGCTAACAAATATATTGCTAATTGCTAGGAATCACAAATACATTTCTATCTGATGCCCTGATGCTGAATGCCCTATTCCTCGGAAAATAACAAATTTTGAGTTTGTAGTTCTGTAGTTTTGAGATGGTTATCAGACAAAAACTAAACATCTATCTCTTCTGGGTGTGTAGCACAGGAACTATTAGTAGGAGTCTTGCAAATACATCTTGTGTATTAATGCCAATCAGTTTGGTATTTAACAACACCAGGGGTAGATTTTTCTATATCCATAGTAATGATAAGTTTGTGTGCTGGCTTCGCAGATAGTAAGGGTTTTGATTTTCGACAGGCAAATCAAAATCTGGTTCCAAAATCGACGGATGAAGTACAAAAAAGACCAAAAGTTGAAAGTGATGCCGATTCATCCTCTAACGAGAGATAATCCTTATCACCATCACCACCATCATCATTCGTCATCTATAGCGGCCGACGCAAGGTTCGGTCATCAGAATGATCATCGACATTATCCTCACTCTAACCACTGGCATCCAGGTAATTTACTTGCTATTTACTGTTTTCACTTGCGGCTTAAAATAGTTTGCTCCTAATTTTTCGGTACAACATTTAGCGTGACGTTAGAAAGTCTGGTTTACATCCTTCAATAAATTGTAGTTTATTCTCGAATGATTTACGAATACATTTAATAGCAATCAGGGTTAATGCAGGGTATGCGCGAAAACCTGAAGTAATTCTAGCAAGCACGGGACATATAGTCTATGATTATTGAGGGATGAAAAATATTTTTGAAGATAATGATTCATAACTATGAATTTAAACAAATTTTTCCGTGCGAGTTGTTTGACATCCAAAATGCATACAGTCACAAATTAGAGTAAAGTTTCCGTATGCTATCGGGTGGGAACGATTGGGAAAAAATTACATCAATCCTGCTGTATTAGGTATTGTACTGTACAAGATAACAATGTAATGTTTATATCACAAAATGAAGAACAAATGCCTACAAAAAAGCTGATCCCGCTATGTCAGTTGGCAGTACACAGTATTCAGTGAATTTGTGCTTAGTATTTACAAAACGATTCTATATGCAAGAGTCATTGCTGTCTAAAGCTATTGTAGATTACTGTATGTACGCATATCATTTTTTTCCTTTTTCATATGAAAAGACAGTGTTGTCATTGGAGCTTCAAGATAATTTAACAATCTTATAATTTACTTGCACATTAACATTATTTACTGTAACCGACAATACTAATATTGCCCACAGGTCAGTATCGTGAAGAGTACACAATTTTCCCTAAAAATCATAATGAATCATTACCTAATCAAACTTCAGTGCATTTTATAATATTTCACTTCTGTTTATCGTTTAGTATTTTGATATTGATAGAATTCACTCACATACAGCCCGCGGATATACAAGTGAATGATAAAATTCTTACGATTAATAATATTTTAAATCTCTTACAACCAAGAAATTGAATTTTGCTAATACGGGGTGGATTAACTTCGAGAAACTCTTGGAAAGGATTGTAAGCTATCTTATTTGGAGGACGAAATTGTAGTTATTTATATATTACTCTCATTTCTTCATATTTTTTTTACAAATAGGTTAATAAAGTCAAGCCAAAATCTTACTAATGAAATACTAATGATACTGGTAATAGGGATATTATTTACTTATATTTGATTGTGCTAAACTATTTTTTTTTACAGACATTGCCTATCGCTCGAATTCGGTAGACAATGCAACAGCCATAACACAGCCACGGAAAGATTGCTCATCGGGTGGTAGGTGCTACGGCAATGGTCACCATGCAAGTCATAACTGTCACGGTGAGTTATTTACAGTGCCCTTAAGTACCATGACGGACTGCAAGAATGACATGCATATAAAAAGGAATTCTCAAATTTTAACACCCGAGAAAAAAATGTATTCTTGTAACTAGTGAGGTAGCTAGTCAGTCTTGTGGCCAAGTCATGCCATTTCATTTACTGGTAATTGTTATCTTTGTTGAGACCACAGAACAAAGTATGTAACATTACTTACAGGAACTGATTTTAAAAGCAGTATTTCACGGTTCACATCCGTTCAAAACAGTAGTAACCAGCAAATATTTCGCAACGAAATTAGTAATTTTTCTTTCTCGTATGAGTTTGAATAGCTTCTCACTATATAATTTGCTCTTCATTTATCCAATTAGTTCTCTTTGCCAGCATTTTTTGTTTTGTTTAAAAGCCGCGACAATGTTTATCTGTACGATGTTTTGTGAAATTCAATATACCGTGCCTTGAAAGCCCTATACAAAAGACCGTCCAGCAATATGACCCTTTTATTGAGTTTCTTCAGGGTTTACTCTGCTCCTATAACCTTTGCTTTTTCCCTTCATCACAAAAATAAAAAAGAAGGTAACATCAGTAGCCCTGAGAATCACACGATAAGCTGTCAACGCCTAGATTTTTTCCTATAAAACTTTAGTTCGCTAGAATTATTGTGCCTTTTGTGCTGCTGTCGCTTCACTTGCTTCATTCAAGTACTAATGCGTTACACCTGCCTTCCATCTGTGTGGGTGTTAGGTGAACTTCATAAGTTTTTTAGTTCAATAATAAAATTTAACCTTAGGTAAACAGCACGTGATGATCTAAACTGCATATTAAAATTTGTATGGCCTAGGACGTTAGTAAAATTCTATACAAAGGTGTATCAAACTATCTATACTGTATATACATGTCATTGCTGCTGACATACCTATTCACGGGAGATTAAGAGTGTACAGGGGCATATTTATTTTGAAATTAAAAATCTACACGTTTTATAGCTGTGATACGAATTCTACGAATTTTAAAGTCATCATTGCAGGATGTTTTCAGACTTTACAGAATTATAAAGATTTTTGAAGTCTTGTACTCTATTATTAATAAAGCCCAAGTAATACAAAATTTACTATATCGGGCATAATTAGCATAGCCGCCCAAAAGTAAGTAATAGCGAATTGGGTAAGGAGTTCCCGGCGGTGTTTTCACACTTGCTACGGTAGGGAGTACGACCACCAGATCGTAGATTGTTTCAAAGTTTCCTGGGTGGTGTTTGGGATATTATATTGAAATGGTACTTTGTATAGTCACCCTCGGAATAATGATGGACCCAACAGATACTATAACCTCATTGGAGATCACCATCATCGCGACAGTGACCTCAAAATGTTCCAGGGGGCATTAGGCAAAATAATTAGGGAATCACTATAATACGCAAAATGTCCCATAATCATACCGGCAACTCTACGCAATATCGTAAAACATCAGGTAGGAACTCCTGCTATAATTATAAAGCATCATACTATTGATAATTATCACTATTATCTTCTCCTATCATGCCAGACCAACCTAAATGCCAGTTATCTATTTAAAGTATGCATGGAATACCTTGTTTATCTAACGTATCAACTTATTTTTGAAACCTTACACATTTTTCCTATGTGGGCATGAAATCCAGGATGAAACGAAGAAAATTATCCAGGCAACCCACTCCCAGACACTACGATAACGCCTCTAATTCTTGCATATTTTATTCAGGTAACAATGGACGCATGACTTCACCATCATCTTCATCGTCTACAGGAACTTTGTCGCCGAATAACGGACGTTCGTCCGGAGGTTTTAATTCTGACGTACCTGTGCGATCGACCGTGAACAATAATGCTGATGTACAACATCAGCAAGCAATAGGACAAAACGGATGTGTTGGATTTCCCGGACAAGTTAAACAGACGACAGGTGTGAGCGGGTCCGAAGATCACGACAACGCAATAACGGAATATAGATTCAATTCAGAGTCTCGTCGCCGGCAGCAGCAAATCGGCAATCACGGAAACGACTTGTCGCTCATGAACGCAAGGCTATCTACATTCGCGGAGGAAAACGGAATTTCCGGTGGGCGAAGTCACCCGTTTAATAACTGCCTCTCAAATGCTTCCTTGCAAGGTCAGAAATACGCACTAATCGAAAGCTATGGAAGATACAACAAGGAAGGTCAACACACTTTTCCAAATACTAATTCACTCCATCATCCTTTACCCATACATTCAAACGAAGATTCGAACTACAGTCACTATAGACCTTTGCCATTAGAATCCCTTACGGATTGTGTACAAAGATCTCCCGAAATAAATGCACATCAAATAGCATTCGCAACGAGAGATCGTATGCAAGGCAGTGGTGGCGGTAACATGCGCATTTCGGATACATATGCAGCCGCATTTTCAAGTCAAAGTCACGCAGCTGGCTTTGCGCATGTCGCATACGAACGCGCTACTGAAGGGTCGCCATTAGACTTTTCGAGCAGGCCTAAAAACAACAGTCCGAAATCCTTAGTTGAGGTGTATACGAACAACAGACTAACTCACTTGTAAGATATGTTGCTTCGCTAGCAGGTATGCACTGGTACTACCGGTTGAACGACCCCTATCCGTGATGCTAGGTTTCGGAAACTCCGTATATTGGGCCTCAGACGAAAGAGCCTGGCTTACAAGAGCCGAAATTTCGTCTCAACCGAGGTGGTGTGGTGTTAATTAAAGTTCCAATACGAAGAGAATTCACACTTCGAATTTTCTAAAAATGCGTTTTACACTACAGGACTGGGGTTGATATTACTTACATGTTGAATAAATGGAATGTTAAAAAATAATATGGAAATAGCGCAGTTTTAAATATAAGTCCGGCTGCCATATCATACGGGAAGCCTAGCCAACCCAGAACTACTGTTTTAGTGGCACATGCAAAATATCAACTCTTTGCAGAACATAATGTTCATGAATTATTTCTCATGTAACTAAACTGTACACGCCAATAGTAAAACTATTCCGAACTTAATAGTTTGATATGTTTTTCAATCCAAAACTGCACAGGCTGTCGGTCGAGGCTGTCAAGAATCTATTTGAAATAAATAAAGCACCGGTATATTTTATTCAAATCATTGATGAAAATATACACCCCCTTAACCAAATCTAAGCATACTTNACTCCAGTGAAGTTATCTATTCACCGGCATAGAGCCAACTACAAATCTATTCATATATAGATATAGGTAGTTTTTTAACTATTATTTACAATCATTAATAACGGTACGGTAGCATCACTTCAAGAAGTGCCATGAACTAGAATTCCAAGTAATATTAAGTACATTTGGTTCAAGAAGAATTGTGAGGAGTGTATGAAGTAACTGACTGACATTACAACACAACTACATGGTGGGGGTTGCACGAAACTTATTTAATCCGGACAAATCTCGACAACTCCTAAGTATACTATATCTATAGATGCTGGGATTCTCTATCCACGATTCAACGCCAAACAACTCTACTAAGACGTTAAATAAGCCAAGGGTATTGTAGTGCAATGCCTCAATTTTTAAATCTCCTCGTATATCTTGACAAGATTAAATAATTTTTTTATTCACTTATGGTGCAACACAATTTACATATACATTTTTATTCCTAATTATCATCACCTCATCACAGTAAAATCTTACAAAAACACTCCTATTTATCCGTACAACACATAATCCCATATAAGTACTTAGCATTTCTAGTACCGGTATACAACTGCGCAATTTCTTACGCAAGCAGCAACGAAGAATATATCCGCAAGTTGTCGCCCGAGCATTTGGTTGTGTTCGTTGTTCGCTGTACTCACGTATATGAAACTATCTTAAGCACGAACTATTAAGAAAAGTTCACTAGAAATTTTCATATTTTATATTTCCCTTGCATCCTAACTATTCATTCTGCTCTAAAGTCTGTTTTTACAAGAGATTAATATGTATATGTAAAAAGAAAAGCATTAATACGGAGGCACGCAAATCTAACAAAGGCTAATTTGAGCTTGGATTATTCGCGGAAAATGGGCCATTTTGTTAACTAGAAAACTTGACAAATACTACAGAGAATGATGCGTTACCAGTATAATGAAACACCGAAGATCAACACAATTAGTGGTCGATTTCTACCCGCATATCGGCGCAAGAGAGCAAAATTTTGCATATTCTGGTTAACCAAAGCCAAAGTATCCACAGTTTGGATGATTTGATTGAGGTCATTAGTGTAATTAGATGTTGGCTACCGATTTCTAACTTCTAACTAAGTGTTTACTCAAAATTAAATGCAATTTACATAAACTTCTACTTCATTCACAAAAAACTTAAGAAAAATTCAATGTCAACAACCACCAAAAAATTAAAAATTGAACATAGCGTGAAATTTTTTCTTTTGAAGTATTCGTGCGAGTCGAAATGCTATTCAAGCAACGAATACCGCTGTTTGATTCATGAGTAGAATGATGGATGGACTGGATTCCGTAGCGGACACAATTTTTCATGCATCCAGACAGACAACAGTCAAATATTAAAACAGACTTATAAGATTTGTTCAACTGACTAGTTAGTTATGGAAAACCTATTCGATTTGATCTACCATAGATTGTGAACTTCATTGTTGAGTAAAGATAGCGTTATATATACTTTAGCGGACCATCGAAGTTTACAAGATGTTTTCTGATGCCGTGGAGATAATTTTCTGCCAAATTTTATGATTTATGTCATTTTAACGACTTTAGGCGTTAACTGATACGCCTTCATGAACAACCTGGGCAATGATTTATTTTCAACTTCGTTTGAAGTAAAACTCCGACGATTATAATCATCTGATATTTAATATATCTCGAAAAAGGGTTTTTAATAAAATTCAGCGCGATTTTTAAAAATGAAAAATCCATAACATTTTTTTCTTTTTCTCAGGCAACAGGAGGCGGAGTTTTCACAATGAGAGGTCTTCAGCGTATGTATGATATTCGAAACAACATTATCACCAATTCCAATTCTCCCAGGCATTCAAGTTAATATTTAATTGATAACGCAAAACGTCGAAAGACAAGTGGGCATAACAACGAAGGTGTTCGCACCTTTTTAATACGATTCTATTTACCAAAAGGTATCTTTAGGTTATCCAGTTGCGTCAGACCTGGTAATTTGGTTATTGCGAAATGAGATTACAAAAATACCAGCTTATTGTTCATTGCTATTGCTTTCCACATATGTAGGTTGCTGAAAAAATTGTTGTCTAAACTTAAACAATTAAATCCAAACATTTTTGGTTTGCCATTGCAACAAGATAATTTTCAAGCTACAACTATTGATACATGAAGAGTAGATTATTTGTCTTCGTAGAACAAACATGCCTTTACGGTGGGTCATGAAATACGCTAGTTCAATATCAAACACTTCACTAGGTTGACAGTGAATAATTCACTTCTAGCATGATTAAATTGAATTTTCGAGTTATTTCGTATGAAAATGGATATGTAGGGTTAGTTACCTTATCGTTGAGTGAGCTACCGCAGGTATTTCATATTGCTCGCAATTGGCGATAAAGGTAAACAACATAAGCCGCAAATTAAACTGAGCTTGTCAATAGTCTACCTGACAATATTATAGTTATCTCACATCTTAATGTGGTGGTGTTAATCATTAATTGATGACTGAAAAATATCTAGATCACGTATGCGCTTTTGTTTCAACGTGAATTGTATCATGTAGGATTTACCTGGTAGAAATTATTCATCTCAAAGATACCTACACAGGTCAGAAACAAAGCATTGATCTACTAGACAGGTGCGCTTTTCAAATTTGAAATTTGCACTACTGTACTTTCATTCGTACTAGAATCTGTCCGTCATTACTCATCAGACCACGAGCAAGAACTTAAAAATGTCATTTGATATGACATACGTAATCAATTTTCCATTATAAGATCCGAATCGATCGTTGAAGTAAACACACATATGCCCATGACAAAAACTAACAAGCCCTACACTCAATCATAGTCACGAAAACTAGAATATTCGTTAAACAAGTTTACCTTCATACAGTAATTTTACCTAGCCCGCTGTATACAGTAACAACTTGCGGCGCACTGCTCGTTTATTTTTGGTAATTTACGGACTTGACCGTGAATCACGTTGTGTATCCATGACAGAGGATTAACGATTGTAGAAAATGTACTAAGTGATTAGAGATGAGCATGTATAATAACACGACCGCCCAAACGTCATTAAAATGCAATTAGTACGGTTTGTGTTTCGCAAAGAAATGCTCTAATGAGGCGTAGTAATGTCATGAAGACAACCACGTCCAGATAAATCACCTCAGATCGAGTCTGACTTGAAGCTGAATCGTGCTTAAAAGTTGGAAGTTGCCTCTTTCAGATTTCAGTGGATCACTGAATGTGTGCAGAAGCATGTGAAGGCAAAGGAGTGTGCTGCGTTTTACACTGTAGCTGAATAGTAATACCAACGCCTTTAGTTAGTAAAGCAGAAATTTTACTAGGGTATATGCAGAGACTATGGAGATATGTGCAAAACAATAGTACAGTATAGAGCACCACACAATTTCGAAGGGTTAAACAGTGCAACAACATTCTAGATATAGATTATCGAAAGACCCTTAAAAATGAAATGGAATGCCAGCGTAGACATGGCAGTAATTGTTGCCAAATGGGAAAAAAGGTTACCAGTTGAAAGTTTCTACTAGAGAGAAAGGATGCAAAGGCAACATAACTGAGACATGGGAGTGGAGAATTTACTTATTCTCAGCAGCAGCAATCTCAGCGCAGTTCATGTATTTATAGCATCCATATAGGTAAAGTTAAGATTAAACAAACACTTCTCAAAACCGATGGAACATTTTCCAACACCGCCCATACGCGTTAATGCAATACCAATTTCCCATGGTACAATTCGAGCCGGGTTAGCGGTGCGTGTGACAGTTGTAACTGTAAACTGATGAATTACTTTCGCAGGCAGTCGCAATTCATGCTTTGTCAACTTTTCTTGATGGAAGACAAATGAACATCTCAAGAATTTCGCTGAGCGTAGATTACGCTCCCGAGTTAGCTGCACTAAAGTGTACTATTCTATCCATTATCACAGTTTCACAGAGTTAATTATTAAATGATTCATTACTTGATCACCAACTTGTAACATTAGTTTAAGACTGTTATTTGATATTTACATTTGAACTCAAGAAACGTCACATGGCAACCTATGAACGAAAAGATATTCAAAAAATAATTTTGAAAACTAATTATTACAGTTTCTTAAATGCGTATGTATGTAAAAGGATTTTACTGTTGATGGTAAAAATTATGAATGAATTTCAATGTATAGCATATTGCAGTATAAGGATTCCCACTAACATGGCGTTTTCGGTTGTAAGTTGAAGCAGGGAGGATGAATTTTGTGACGCAGGTTAGTATTACTTCGCCTGTAGGACATACTTAAATGAACGACCGATCACTCTTGTTCGCCCACAACTCTTACAACATAACACACAACGTAGTACGACCGAATAACCAGCACTTCAAAGCCACTCAAACTCCGTTTGAACTCATCTTGACATCAACGATACAATTATTTCATTCCCAGCTACTGAAGGCCCATATGTTGCGAAGCTAACAACTCGATACAATATTGACCTAGCCAAACAAACGCAAAGATCAACAAAAACGTTTACTGGTGAGTAAGAAAGATCGCTGGAATAGAGTTCGGTAGTCTTAGGGTTGTATCAATCAGTCGTTCCAAAACTGGTTCATTACTTGCCAATTCTAGCCAAGCATACGGTACACTATTCACTATCTCACACTCAGTTTGGTGAAGTGCCTTACTCTTATGTAATCATTTATGTAACATCATAATGCAGTACTTTACTCCAGGACACACACCATTAATATATTTTAAGGATTATAAATAGACAAAATCGTGAACAACGTAAGCAAGAAACAAACAACCAAAGTTAGGCATGACATGAAAAAAAAACACAAAAATAATTCTACTGTTAGTGCTACTCTACTACAATATGATAAATCGCCTTAGTGTACGTGAGTTCTACAGTTCTACAATTCTAATAATAATTCTGGTTGAAATTCAGGAACCAGTATTATTTTTCATTGTGCTTGCAAATATTTACAAGAGCTCAGACTGTAGAAATGATTGAAGAGTCAGTACACCTGGCCTGATTCAAGATATGGTCTGTAGCAGTGTAGCTGCTATCAAGCAGATATATAGAGAAAATGCAACTTGTCTTTTTTATTTCCAAAGTAGATACTATTGGCGATAGTTTATAACCAATAAACTGGATATTATCAGCAGATGATAAAATTCATATTGGACGTTATGGAAGAATACAACACTAAAGTCGCAACACCTTTACCTGGTGGACACTATATTTTCTCAATTGCAAATAGGAACAAACGCATTTGGATAACGGAAACGACGACATTTTTATGCATGATATGGAATTCTCAGCGGTTACGAGTATGCTCTTGATATGAAGGTATGTATAAATAGCTTGATTGGTAGATCGAATAGGTTCCCGCCTTACTGTTTGTTAACCATTATTTGGACTGTAAACAGCCAAATTTACCTCGAGTGTGAATTATAACTCGAGACGCTACTACCGACTGTAACAATGACTATCAGCTGGCAGCTTTTGCTCACTTTCGAAATGCCGTACTCTCGTAGCTATTATTGTTTGTTTCAACACGGTAAGGTAACTCAGTGAGTGGACATAATAAACCAAGTACTCAAGATTCAAACATAAGAAAGTTAGTGGCAGGGTTTTCTAAATCATTCTTGTGTAACGAACTTGGGTGAGAGTACTGTAAACGACTTTCAGCTTGACGCCATTTTGCGATTTCAAACAGCAGCGGTTAGGCGGGAAATTTTAGAGCTAGTGAATAATGGAAGAATTCGACCCAGAACTAAATGCTTGTCTTCAGGGCAATCTCTTGCTGCTCAGAATTACTTGATGTTACTTATATTATGTAGGAAAGGAAAAAAAGATAATTTAGTTACGGTGTGATATAAAAAACAGGTTCACAGGTGTGTGTATAGAGGTATATACTTGATCCATTGTTTAATATTGGTTGAAAAAAGTTGGAAGAAATAAAAAAAATTGTAACTTATTGTTTATTAGATAAAGTATAGGTGTCGTTCTCTCGTTGAAATATTGAGTAGTGAAATTATTGGAATTAGGAGTTTGTATCTTGTCAATAATAATGGCTGTTGAACTGGATGATACTTAGTACAGTGGAGACAGCTTATTGGGATCGCTTCGGGGCAGTCTTCTTTTGATAACAATAACTGGCTGATAACTTAAAAGTGAGATATATGAATATGATATAAATCTATCTCAGAATTGAATGATATTGATAACAATACCAGATGGATAACCTTATCCACGATCATGAGCGTTCAATACGTTAGGCTGATAGCAGCTGGCAACAGTGTGTAGAAGACTATAGATATAACTAGACAATCCTGTTCCTATGCCAAAATTAAGACTAGATACTTGGAAATTGACTTGCAAAAGCACCACCTGTGATAATCTAATACTACACCCTACAACAGTTGATAGTAATTCCAGGCGAGGTGGTTTACAGTAACATTACAATTCATTAAATCGCAATGCAACTGTATCATGGCTATAGACATTCACGAAAACAAATCTAAATCAGGTAAACGTTTACTAATATATATAACTAATATATATACTCAGTATTTTGATAGTTACTTTGTACTTCACGAATATGTTACAGCTCTAGTTTGGTGGATGTCTGTACAGTTTAAGCCTGTGGTTCCTATAATTTCACTAACTAAAATACAAATAAAGTACAGTAAGCACGTAACCAAGGGTGATATGCTGGTTAATAATGATATGCATATGATTGTGCTTAAATCCCAATCAAAAATATTGCAAGCATATTATAGATACATGCACCCATATGAATCTTATGAAGCCTATAACATCTTTGCAAGCTAGATGGCATTTCAGTTGATAATGAATTAAGTTTAATACGATAGTATAGCTATGAATGGAGGAATGCGCTTAATTTTATTGTTTGATAAGTAGCCTTATTTTTTCCCCGTATGTAGAAGATAGTTTCACCACAAAATAAAAACTCTTCCTACTTCACAAGTGGATATCCTGGTAGTAATTATATTTATGGGAAGATAGCCCTGGAGCCTAAGGACAGTGCAATTCGAAAGTAAAATCCGATTTATCTACAGTAATGTCCATTTTTCAAAACTATGTACACTGGACGTTATTCTCCACAACTGTAAATACCTCTCCAAATATATATATATGCCCATCCTCATCACAATAATACATGATGCTATGGTACAATATAATATTAGGATATATTATGACTGCTATACTAATTTTAAAATTAATTTCTAATCGATTTCTGTGCTGAATCCATCGTGTTCAAAATTCACTCATTGGTTCTTTATAACAAGAAAATATACTCTTTAGTAAAGGAGGCGCATAAATGACACCAATGAATTAAATGTCAATAGATTCTATATATAGTCACTGCACTTCTGCAACAAAATATACTCTACTACTATACCTATACATATGTTTGAAATACTGTGGGATATTTCCAAACTACATAAACCCAAAGACAATTAACAAAACGTTTTTAGTTTCTTTGTCATTTCTTCAGGTGTAACTGAATGAGTGAAGTAATGTACTTGAAAAGTAATGAAGTTGCGTGTTGAAATTAAACTGCATTCGAATAATGAATGCAAATAAGTTAACGACATTGTAATTTCACCATGCAGTTTAAAACTATAAATTAAAAATATCTATTATAAACTATTAAATACCAAAATGCTGCGGAGACTAAATAATGGTTACATGGTGTTGATTGATTCGCATATTAGCTCAATTTTGTTCTAATAAAACAATTTTTCAAACTGAAATGCAGCTAAATTCATTTAGTACCTCGACCTGAAATAGCATCCAGCTTTTTACTATGAAATGCATATAATCACATATACCGATAAAATGAAACAGAAATACATTGAGAATTTTCGATTAATCCAGCAGATGAAGTTCAAATTGATAATTCTGGTATTAAATTTACAGGCATGAATGTTCATAACGCGGACCCCGGGCGCCTTTGATATCATAAACTAAATGAAAAAGTTGCCCAAACTCTACATCTCTACACCAGGTAGAAAAGACAACAGACAAACTTCAGAATATAAATACAGTATAAAGAGAGAGAGGGAAGATATATCGTGTTTATGTACAGAAATATAATACCATAATATATTTTACGTATATTGATTTATTATGTACTTTGAAATTTTGAATCATGCGTGAAACCCGCATTAAATAAATCAAACAGAATCAGAATACCGAGAATTCTAAATTAGAACAGAGTAACAAGTAAATTTTATACTATATTTTGAATACTATTACGAGGGATTATATATTAAACTATAAAATATATTTCACATCAGCGAAATATTTGAGCGATTGACATCGCGATCGAATCCAGATACAGAGGAATTACTCAAGAGAACATATGAAAGCACTATTTTCAATTAATTTCCGCGCTGGAAATGTCAGAAGAAGTTTACGCGGAGTAAGCAATGTTTTACGGAGCGCATTGGTTTCTTGCCAAAGTTATTATTTCGTGTCGATCTTTCTATAACTACAAACGGATTACTTTGACATTGGATTATATGTATATGTAATATGTATACAGTCGTCCCTCGCTATATCGCGGTTCACTTTCGCGGATTCACTACATCGCGGATTTTACATAATATTGTATTGTATGCATTTTAATGTAATATTGTAATATTGTAAGTATTTTATTTCATGATAAATGCCGTGCCGTACAGTACTAGTATATTTAAGCGCTAAAAGTTAAAAAAATGATTAAATTACAGGTCAAACGATTGTGGGGAAGGTTAATAAGATGGATAAGAGTGTGTGAATGATTTACAATGGTTAAAAATACGTTTAAATATATTCAGATAATTAAATAAATGAATAAGGTAAATTCCACTCCGCGGATTTTAACCTTTCGAAGGGGGATTACTGTATACGATATATAATTTCGAAATAATATACTACAAGATAAATTTTGTAATCAACATTAGAACACGTCAATAATAAAACGAGTGTTGGTATTATCTTTTACCAATTGAAAAAATCAATATGCTGGGTACAAATTTATTCCACTGCTGCAGCAGCAAGTAAATGTATGCATTACGGAGTTCAGTCCTTTCTGCCTCTCCATAAATGAGTTAGAAATGTATGATAAAACTAGCAACATGGATTACTATGAGATTATTTATACAACGTCCTCATTTTAAAATATATTATATAACAATATATTAATATCATAATTAAAACGCAATATAGGTACAAGAAATTTCGAAGTCAATATAACGTTTTTGTAATACGGTACTAGTATCTAGAAATAACTATAGCTGAAAGCTGAAGTTGCAATTTTAACCAATGATGCTATGTATGGTATAGAACAGAGGTTCCCACCGTTTTTTCGTACCAACTCCAACGTACCCTTAACAACGCCAGACGCCTGATCATTGCAGAAAACAATAGAACAAAAAAAAACATATATACAAATTTTCATACAACTTTGGTGAGAACCAGGAGCCTCGTGATGAGAAACTAAGTCATTTGTCATTACAACTCGAAGCTAGTAGGTAAATCTCGATTCTAGAAGACTATCATGTAGCGCTGATAACATCAGACCTTGAATAAACAGAAAAAACACCTAGAAACTATTTTCCAAATTCTTCCCTAATTATCCAGTTCGGCGCAAATTTCCTCCCAGGAATTTTAAAATCCTCCTTTAGGGAGCCAAGTGGCTCCGGTCGAGAACCACTGGCCTAGAAGATATGGACATATTCAGAATAGTAATACATCACAAGCCTTGTACTTATTTTTCATCTAACTTTTGTATACACTTTTACAATTGGTAATACTGTGCAAAAACTTGACTATAGAAAGACTAAAACCATTCAAAGCATATACAGAAAAATGCTAAAACCCCCAAAATTCAAATTGAAAAAAATATTCGACAACATGATAAACTATTCTTCAGATTTGAAAAAGAGAATGTTTAGAAATTTAAACTCCAGATTAACATAATACAACATTCCTATTTATAATCCACAAAATGGAACAAGTGTTGGGTGTCGAATGGACATAAAAAGGCACGCAAACAATTAAATTTCAAGCCGCCTTCAAGCCCAATCGTACGCACGCGACTAAACCATTAATCAGATAACAAAGCAGGTAGCCCGTACGTGCGTGAACGTCTTTTGTTTTTTGCTTCCTACGACAACTGGATGATGACGTGACGTTTCTCATTATTTTTGTGTTTAATTAAGATAATAATTCGTAAACAGTCTTGTTTGTTTTGCGTTCACACCGAACTGTTTTATTAGGGAGCTGATGATTTGACAAACATTTGTCCCAACAGTCGCTGCTATCTCCAAAGTGATTTTTCGAAAAGGTGATATTTCAACAATCATTTTGATAAAGAGTCTTTTGATGTGATTGACATTTCAAGGTTATTTTCATCGGGGAAAATGCTTGTAACCATAAATTTATATAGCTTTTCAAATCCACACCTTTGACTGACACTGATGAAATGAATTAATATTTTTTCGTAGACTTACTACAACAAGCAAATATCAAAACGTCATATCTGCGCATGGCGTGATTGAAACCGCTTATGAATTTCAATACCACGATGAACAAACAGTATGGTATATAGCAANGCACAAGTGAAAACTTGTGGATAAGTTTAATATTACTAGCGTAGCTAATTTGTTGATACAAAAACACAGCAGATAGTTTATCCTCATTTTTTCTTCATTTTGACTCCGGGGCATGAAGCGGCGCTCCAAAGCAAATTTATAATGTGTGTTTGCTTACACTCTCCAGGCGAAGTTTATGGCTAATATAATTGTTACAATAGTTGTATCGCAAAAATTTGCCATCATGCATCTGAGAAAACTCTTAATGTTCGAGCTCTTCTCCCAAAGATGTTTCCATTCAGCACTAATCATTCTATTCAATACTGGATACTGGGCGGGAATTTATAGACAGAGAGAGCTAGGAATGTGTAATCATAATTACATTTTCAGAGTGAATTGCCTATATTGTAAGTGGGAAGAAATGGCAACCCTGACTTCCAACTAATTTCAGTTTAAATGAAAACATTTATCTCGAGGATTTGAGTATAAAAATATTTAAGTATTTTTAAGTATTTAAATATGAAATGTACGTTTTGCCTAATTTTGATTGCGAAAAATCGTATCTGCCTACAATAATAACACCTAGCAGTATTAATTGATGGTCATCAAAGGTTGCTATAATTTTGTGTGGACTTAATGAAAGACGCGCGTCAACGATATTTGGGTTGTATTTATGCACTTAGTTCAGCATACGACTTCGATTTCGGCGTTAAGTGTTCATGTAACTAAAAAGCTGAAAAGATATTCCTGTTACCTTAACAGATGTGTATCACTTTATTCTATTTTCCTTAAAGTAATCGAGGTGTTTTTGAAGTGGAGACCGCACCATGAATGCTATAGCTAAATGGGTTAACCTAACCGGTATCGAACAGGCTAGAAACAACAAGGCGATCGAAGGTAACCACTTGCGTACGCATAGACAAACATGGGCGGAGAGGGCGACGATCTCTTTCTTTCGACTTTTTGACAAGAACAGTTTTCTCGCGAATGATGGATGAGCTTTTGTGTCACTTGTCAGTCGAGATCTCTACGACTCGTGTCGCACAGCAGCACTAAGAGTACAGGAATTCTTACTTGGGTTCAGGATAATGCATTTCTATAGTCGAGATGAGAAAAAACACACGATTTCGGTTGTAAAAGGGCTGTTCTATTTGATCTAGGTAGGTTTAGGATTACAGTACGGGAATTAAAAAGGTAAACGGTGCAAGGTAAATCATTATTCCGCCGGATGTTTTGAAATTTTAAATATCTTAATAGTAAAAATTAGTAATGAAGCGTTTCGAACGGTATAATCTGTATAAGTAGAGACCGGTGTTTGCGAACTGTATCGGTGATTGCAAAAATAAATCATTAAATAGTAGTGGAAAATAATGGTGTTGTGATTTGATAATGATTTGATGTATACTACTATCATATCTAGCATTGAAATAAAAAACTTCAGTACGTAATGTGTAAGTACTATAGTTATTATAGTAAGACTATACTAACGAGTGATTAGTGGTGGAAGATAGGAATACCCATAATCTCATAATACCAATGCCCTGGACCAGATTTAGCAATAAATTAAGAAATATGTAACTTGTGAAGTTTTCGACGAATCATATTTTCATGTATATTCATTTCCTGTTATGTAACTATGTAATTGTAATATATATTTACAGCATGTTTTAGACTCTACTATCATATACGCACACCAACATTCAACCAAATTTTCAGCATTTAAAATATTTGAATGAATTACTGAAATATCATTATTTCGTAATACATATCTGTTGCTAATTGCTTTGTGGGCCCTTTGCAGTTTTCTTGCCAGGTGTTGAACGGACCATGTCAGTGCTACTAGACACCACATCAATATACCAAAAAACTTGTCGCGAAGACTTAACTTAGCATTTTCACGAGGCCAAGTAGCATTAAGAAAGTAGGTTAATGCACCATCCTGAATATTCCCTCAGACTTTGTGTAGAAAATGAACTTTATCATACAGGGAGATCCAAAAAATAAATGAAATTGAACTGCCGCTATCGACTAGAAGCTATGTCTTCTCATTTCCGATTTGGTCATAGTTCAGCTGAAAACGATTGTCGGCCTTTTGGTCGCAACGATTATGTTTGAAAAGTTTGATAAACCAAGATCGGCGATAGTTTATGTTTGTTTCGGGTAAAAACATCGACCGACCGCTTTGTTGTCGATAATCCTATTGCAGTGTTTGTATTCGAGCATCCTTGTGTTTACGCCTCGGGCCCAAACTATATAGCCAGCGAATCGTTCGCCCTTTCACCGACACGAATTTGTGGGTACGTCACTTTGCAAAAAATTGATTTTGATCGTCTTTTTCATTTTAGAAAAGAACCAACGAAGAATAATAAACAATTTTTTATTACGGGGAAGCAATTACGGGGCTATTTTTGTATCATATATTAACTTTTATGTATATATTTTATATTAGTATCACAGGGATCCTATTCTCTGAAAGCTTCTTTCTATAATACTAGCATAAAGACCCTTCGAGAAGTAACAAATCCAGGTGCAAAAATGATGACATTATTAAATACAAGCATTTTTTAATGTGTTATTCCACTTTTATATGGACCATCTGCGAGGTAGTCAATGATACATGAATATACCACAGGCTTATGTAAAATAAATACCTAACTTATTTGAATATATTCATATTTTAGTTGCTGTTTGTGAACATATACAAAACGAATGTTTATATCAGGTGATACAAAAAAGGGGACCATTATTTTGATATTAAGAAGATAAAATCTTTGCTAAATTGCTAAGGTTATCTGTGATATCTTGGTGATAATATCTCAGAAAGCATTTTTTTCTCCAGGCTGGTATAAAAATTGTTTAAATATATATCAAAACTATTTTTCTTAAATATATATCAAAACTATTTTTCCAAAGATAAAAAAGGCGCAATCTACCCTTCGTGCCAAGCACCGCTGCATCATATCTACTGTTCATAGAATCCTTGCAAAAGCGATTTCATTAATGTAGCCTTTTTTACTTTTAAGACGAGACGTATTGTGATGAGAAAATAAATGTGTATACATACACCTGTAATCTCTACCAATCATACGAAAGAAGAAAGAGCACTAAAAAAATGTAAACCTTCAACTTGTCCACTTGACAACAGCATTCCATAAACTTGAAGAGCATTTCATAATCGAGTAAATATGAAAACGCTTTGTAAAAAGTATCGCCTCAAGAGATTATACGAATAAAGTACAGAGATTATCTTTTTCGAAATACAATAATACATAAACGTTGTGTGAGATGTTGTAGAGAATTAAGAAGCATTATTGTCAAAACATTGTGATATTTTTAATCGTGAAATACCCGGAAACGCGTGAACTTTTCAAAGTTTATGTATGCCCAGTTGGAAGAATGGCACAGCGTAGTTAAAAAAAAACGGAATCCTAATATATCGATAAAAACTTTTACTTTATCGCTGTCACAATCAATAGTATTTTTTTCTCATGAATATTCATGTACTATAAGTTACGCGCAGCAAAACGCAGGCAATCTGTGAAGCGTATATCGACGCATAGGTATAAACAAAATGGCGGCGATTGTACCGATTGCGTCGTCAGCTGTGGCAGTCGGCAGGGAAAGCTAGAATGGAGTTCTGCATTTTGCGTGTGTTTATGTACACAGTTTTTAAAGTAATTCAATTTTTATAAATAATATATTTTCTTTACAAATATATTACTCACCGTTACATTATTATCTTACATCAAGTTTATACAGTTACCATAAGGTGTAATCAGAAGCAGCGTGTAACAGCTTTTTGTTTTCGCAATCATTCAGCTGGCAACAAGGATACTACTCCGTATAGTCTAGTCTGAGAACCATGACAGTATTATGACGGCTATTAGAGAAACTGGATTTATCAATTCAAGGCCAAGCTTGGCTGAATGCCTTTCGCTACTGCCACCACTAGTATCTGACATAGAGAAAGATAGAGAAGAAAGTAGAACTCAGCAACAAGATTTTGAACTTATGTCCTCTCATTCCTCACATTCATCTCAGCAAGAATGCCTCTCGGAAAAGGAGGTTTTAGAAAAGGTCTCAAGCAAGACTTCTCACGCCATTGATAGCTCGAGACAACCACCACCATTAATGGAATACTCCCATCCTAAGGAACAGCAACGTGCGAGACAAGCTACTTCCCCTATATCGTTTCCACCTGGCTCAAACGAAGCAAGTACACAGCAGTTTCATACGACGAGTCCGTCCTACCTACAGAGAACTAATAACGCTAATGCTCCAACCACTGTTTCAATGAGATCAAACAGTGTTCCCTCCCAAGAAAGTTTCCATCCAATAAGCTCCCCGGTAAGGGCCCAAGAACGACTTCTGCGCAGCACAGTCGGTTCACAGGACAGAATGTACCATCACAATTTCACATCCAGTAGAATTTCGCCTTCTCGTATGGAAACTGCATCTCATTGTAACAATATACAATTGCCTGGTGTGATGAAACCTTCATCGGTCAGAGCTCATGATTATGCTACTGTACCTCCTTACTACCATCCAGAAGCGAACCAGGTTATTCCTCATGCAGAAAACGATCAAATGAGATTTATGCAACAAGGGAGCCACCAGCCCTGTCCTCCGCGTCATCTAACAGATCAATACGGACCAGGGAATCACTTGCAGGGGCACCCAATGAATATATACAACGACGGACAGATTTGCCCCAATGTCGGATCTCATTATGGACCCATTGATAGTAACGTTCAACAACCAGGCCATCAAGACTACGCAGGATTCCTCAACATCCAGCACCCAGACTATCCCTGGATGAGGGAAAAGAAACTCGGGAAAAAGCAGCAGGAAACTCGACGTAAGTAAATGCAGGATAATTTCAAAATAACTATCATTCAATAAGTTGAAAATTACCGATTACTTGAGTTTCTTAGTACAGTGAAAATGTCCATTGGTAAACTTGGTGAAATGGAGTGAAAATAGTGTGTAATACTTCCTTGTTGTAGATTGTAGAGTAAAGGCAGTTGTAACAAAATTCTTTGTAAAGACCTTCAAGATCGTGACTAAGAAGTCTATCTGATAAGGTTAGAAATGAATGAAATTTGTATTTGCAATACGAGTGACAATGGCAGGTAGAGAGGAAACGCAGATACTGAACTATATCTTCATTGTAATCAACTTAAGATAAATATAATGACACATTAGTATGTAGCCAGAACCATTAATATTCCTAACATACCAGGCGAATACAATTGATTGATGCCTAATGAAATGGAACTAAAATCCATTTGCATGGCCATGAACTATGCACTGCAAAATGATATCGCCATTTTGTGTTACTTTGCGCTAGCTCTTAGTGACAACTTGTATCAACCGCAAATATCACTATGAATGCTACAAACAAACGGTACCAATACGTAATGTACGTAATAGTGAAACGATTAGAAGTGGCGAAGTGGTTTAACGCAGTGATCCAAAGCATACCATGCAATGTAGTATGTACGGTATATTTAATACTTTATTTTTTTCAATAAAAGTTAGTTCTGCTAAATAAAATAAAACTCCGTCGGTCGTGTGTTAATTAGCGAGATTGTGGGTCTAAATAAACGTCACATGTGACCTATAGTTAGTTATACCATGATGACTTACAGTAGTGTAGAAGGACTGTTCATAGTTTTACCAGTGTAATACATCAATATATTTTCGTTACCTAGGCAGAGACTGAAATTCAGCTGCTACATCGCAATATGGCATAAATATTCGGTTACTATCTGAAATAACTAGACTACTATCAGTAAGCTAAGTTGGTTTACGTGAAATGACTTTGTTAGTATATACAATTTGGTAGTTAAGGTAAACTCCACGTGAGAACGATGCCGCCTGTTGAGAAATAGCCTAATTCTCACCCTGTCAAAGCAGGACAATTTCTGAAGGTATACAGTTACCAGGGTCGTCAACATTTCCCGGTGAAAATGGAATCAGCACCACACATATATCAACCCCTTAGCTTATTAGGAGAAACGAGAAAATGTTTCGAATAGCTAAACATTGACAAATTAGCCGGTGAAGGTACTACCGTTGAGCAATGTATCTATATATATATCAACTAGTAGCTGACAGCGGCCATATCGAGTTATTCACTGATTCAACCAAACGCAAAAGGGATGGTTTCGGCTCGAAGTTGTGTCTCACCACTTAAGCATTTTTAAACCATCGTACTGACCCGATTTCGAACACATTTTTGCACGGTTTCTCAACAGACTGTTTACCTTTTCACTGCTGTCTTGTTGTGGATCATTCCACATGAACTGTGCGGCACCAAGTCTGAGTGTCGAAACGCAATAACAAACAAAACGCGTTAGATGCTGCGAGTCAGTAGCAGTGCTAGGTGAATATTTCGTAAGAAATTGGAGTCAGTGGTTAGCTATCCATTCATTCAGTTATACATCCATTCATTTTGTTTGATATAAAACCACTAACCCAATAGAACACTACACATACTCTTGACAGGTAGACAAAAATTTACTGCTGTAAGTTATATTGCATCAATGTATGTTTACCTTTCTGTGGGAAGGCAAAAATACGTGAATTTCTCGCTACAGTGACAGTTTCGTGCTTTGGCCATATTATTTGCCAAATTATTTCTACTTAAAGAGAAAAAGGCGTGGAAGCGTTGAAAATCGAAATACTGTTGTCTTCAGTTACCGAACATTGACGATTAAGCACGGTGAATAGAATAACTCCATCTGATCCGTTATCAAATTACTCTTGTGAAGTAGAGCAGATGACAAATTTAGGCTCCGCCAAGTTATCGCAATATCTAAAACCCATCGACCGTCTCCTGTATTCAATTTTCCCTTTCTGGTTTTATAACAAAGCAAACAAACTGACAAGCGTGACCAAAATCAACTGCTTTAGCCACCGAATAGAATATATTTGTATAGCCCAAAAATAACCGGGACTCCTTTCTGTGTTAGATCTTTCTTTTTTGATATATATCATACTGCTTACAAAGGGTCTTCACGAAATCTGCATTCTCGCTAGCTCGCGTCTTGAAATAGTGGTACTAGGGTTAATCTTACTTGTCAGGCTTTGGGGTATAGCCTCGGTACAAAGGTCTTTGATGGTTCAATCTAACACATCCATCTTGCTTCATTTTAGCTGTCTATTTGTTTATTTTCGCTTTACATTTTGCCACAGTCACTGCATTTTAACCGAATGCGCATTTTTTTTTGCTTGGGATGTGTACATAACCATTAAGTTGGACAGGCAACTGTTGTCATTCCGGCAATACGCCGCAGTTCACACATCATAAATCATTGTATTTTTCACGATTCCGTTCAAGTAAATAATAGCAGCTGAACTAGATACTGAAACGGGTAGACCAAAAATCAAACGAATATCACATGAAGATTAAAGTTCCAGTGTCGAATGTCCATCATTACTACCCACACTGCACAATCCACATCAAAGATTTACAACCAGGGAGCCGGTGCCTCATCCTAAAAACCAGGGCTTCCCAGCGTTTTTTTTCGCTGTGGACCCCCAAGCGCCGATTTAGCCAGGATATTTCGTGGGATTGTCAAATTATACTACTTGCTGCCTAATATAACTACTTTTTCTTTGTGCGGTTAGTATTTGATAAAATGCGTATAAAAAGATACCAAATACTTATTTCGTTTATTTCAGTTAATCAGCTTTTTTATACCCCCTGTAATCGCGATGTGGACTCAGGGGGTACACCTGGACACCTCTGGGAAGCCCAGCTATGAAGTCCGAGTCCGTAATTCCTCCACAACTAAGTACAATTATTATTAAATAATGAAAGAAAAACACTCTCGAGTAGAATAATTAATCTAATCTGCATAATCACGTCATAACTTTCGAATAAGAGTACTTCGGTTCCAGGGCTGGGGTGGAACAATGCTACTATTGAGATTGGAGGCTAATTTATATTTGACACCAACTACACACAAATCAAAATCACGTCATAACTTTCGAATGAGAGTACTTCGGTTTCAGCGTTGGGGGGGGGACGATGCTACTATTGTGATTGAAGGCTAATTTATATTTGACACCAACTATACACAACTAATTTTATAATACAACAAACGCACATCTTGTATAATTGTGATCGTCATAGTGTGAAAAAGAAAAAGTAGGCAATGTTGGTGTTCGCAAGACGCTTCAAGCTCGTTTATTGAATGTTTCGGGAAAGGGACATATACCAAAGCATTTACCTTTACAGTTCTAATTACATGTATATTATGTCTACTCCACTCACAAACTGAAATTTATAAAGCTATTTTGTCACCTAACGATAAAACAAACGAATAAATTCACTATACCCCATTGTTTGGATTTGCTATCACGGATAGCGGCATTCCCTGTGAATAACAATTAATGGCCTAATGATTGTCTCTCAAACGGCACCAGTTGAAAAATAGGGAAGTTATTCTACATACTACACCACAATTCATTGCCCAATTAATTATAGTTTGTTTGACAAATTACAAACTAACACAGAAGCTTTTATTTTCTTACTAACAGGTTTTATATGTCTGTAAACATTTTTATCTACAACGTTGGCAAGGCTCTAAGTTCTATTACCGTCGATTATGGAAGGTGTTTTGCCCGTTGACCTATATAGTTAACATTAGATGTCGTGTCAAATACGACAAGGGACAATATGTACACGTCCAGTTCAGCTACATCGCACGAATACAATATGTTCAGAATAAATACTACTCGAGATGTGACTGCAAATAGTTGCTCACGTATAAGAAAATATTTACCACTTCAGGAGACGTCACAACTGTTAAAGCTGCTCTAGTTCATTGGGGTTTGTTGTAAATTTCTTATACTGTAGAAATCCTGCCTTTTCCTACTTATTCGCGATTTAAATTGATGGTTCGTAACATGCCAAAGTTGAACGCGATAAATCATACAAACAACGTAATATATTAAGTATATGCTGACAATTCACAAAGGAATAGCATGGGTGAGGAAGAAATTAAAGCATCTGTTTGGAGTTCACTACGTTGTTCACATTCTAAGGAAGGTACAGTTTGAGAAACAGTAAAATTAGGAAAACTTGGTGAAATTTTCCTCCCTTTTCTACAAGTAATAACATCCACATAACTATCATTATCAATGCACTCTGGGTTAGCGAGAGTCACGTAGGCATTGATATCTTCCCTAATGTTTAATCTGATTGAATACACTCCACCATCTCAGTAACACTTTCAAGACACCTTTACTCACTTCTATTTTCACCAACACCTCACTTTTAGTTGCAGTATATAATAACCGCCACGATTTTCAAAAAGAACTATTCTTGTTATTAAACGAAAGATATACGTCATTGCCATGGTTCTGTGCGCTGGTAGGAATAGTCAAGTGAAAAATACACATTTTTTAATCAAGTGATATCTCTTTACTACCCGAGTCTGGCATAAGAATCTCAATTCTTTAATATTATTTTGTTGTTGTATTAGTACGTACAATATAAGACCATGGTAGTTTGGGGCGTGTGGACCCGAAGAGTGCCACAGTGATTGGGATCACTTTGAGTATGAATTAAAGGAATTATTATGATATTTTATCAACACTACCTTGGTTATTACTCGGTTGTTAAGAGTTGTAACGATACTAATGGTGCTAAAGTTTGGTATTAAATGTAATGTATATTAATGAACAATATTTGATGATTTGGATGTAAAAATCTACACTAGATACAAGTTTCCAACCATCTCTGTAAAATATATTACACATCAGCCCTCGCAACTCGTTTGTTTTAATGTTTCGGAAACGCCTATATTTAACCGAGGTAGACATCATTGCTCTTTCTGGGTTCGCGATACAGTTAGTTAAGCGATAACGAAGCCACTTGAAATAATTTCGCATTACTTAATAATTCAATATGCCCACTTCGCCTGAAACGGAGGCGATAAGAAACGCACGACAAATATTTGCCATTGTCGCCTCGACGAAATATCGCAGGTGTGATAATATTCCATAGCAGTGTCGTCATTAAATAAACGTTAGTAAACAAACTGCCGAGCATAGCAAGCAAATGTTCGAACAAAACATTCGGGTGAATTAATACACATCAGCACTACTGCAACACCGCATGATACATAGGTACAGTACATAAACGCCCCACAAAGTAGAATATGAACCGTGAAAAGATAACATGTAGCAAATAATAATCCACACGTTCATTTTTGCTAGCCTAAAAGCTTTACGTCAAGAAATATAAGAAATATGGTGGATCAATGCGTACAACAAGTACCGCAAGCTAAAAAACGGTAACCTGCAGCCTGGTGCCTTTCAGTAGTTAATAAAAGTAAAGACTCACCGACTCATGCATGAATGCAGCCGACAGCATCGCTTGTAGCAATGTTGTTGTTTTATTTCTTCGTGTTACCAAAAATAAGCGATTTTCAAGAACAGTCCCCGTACGGCACTTCATCTTTGTTATGGTAAATGCCAGCTCAAAACTCAACTTTACTGTCAATATTTATCTTTAAACTAACTACTGCACCTCAAAAGCTGCTTTGTTCAGCTCTGAATACGGAACAAAGGAGTGACTGGTTAGACTGCGATGATAAGTAGCAAATTTGGTATCTAAATCACCGGGTATCGGTTTCAATAAAACGTGGCAAACGTGGCAAAACTTGTAATAATTTCATTTCGCCGCATACTTTCAGGGATTAATTGAACGCCGCAGAAGCAATGAGTGCTCAAGCAAATACACGCGTCTAAATTACAACCCAGAATCTGTTTGCGTTACAGATTAGCGGATAAACGTGTGAAAACCTGTCAAATTAAAATCGAGTTCGCGTGTTGTCTGTGATTCCCTCAACGGATTATCCCTAGTAATCCGGATTATCAATTATAATAATGAAACTTTAACCGGATACTACGCAACAATAGTAACCTTTAGTACAGCAAGCTTGTTGAACTTTTTACATGGATAATGACGTATAGTTTATACCAATATTAATGTATGACACAGTATCAAAATATAATTGCATTTCTTGTGTTTATTAATGCTGATAATTAAAGTGACTGACACTGTTAGACATTAGTCGGCACTATAGTAGACAAGAAACCTCTCATTAAGGCTAAACTTCATATAACGACTTTGCAGTGAGGTTCTTAAAAACTGCAACTTTAAGTGAAACACAGTTATGAAGAACGTTGACTACCACAACAATACAATTATCCTGTGAAATATCTTGTATCTCTTTTGTATCCCCAGGGTACCCACGATATTGTTTGTATTGGGTAATATTTTATACCACGTTACTACTGATTAAGAGATCGTGATGCCGCAGCATAATGCATTACGGCATGTTGTGGAATCTTATAAGCCTATTATAATATAATTATCAATAATATTCATATAAATATAGTGATATAATACAGTCATATTTATTTCGTCAGTATGTATGTCTCGTTTATACCAAGAAAATACTACACGAAAGTCTTCAATAAACTTTATTCATATCTTCAAGATTTTACAGACCTGGGGACCCGCAGCTCCAAAGGCCCTAGCTGCACTAGAATGGTTTAAAGAGGCCCTTCACTAATAGACATCTGATTTAATTTATCCACAGTTTTAGGCTATTTTGAGGGGGGTTGAAGTGAAGGAAGAAGTAATTTGTATGTTTAAGCTTTACATACAGTTAGTTCATGAAATGCCTGCCACCCGGAAACTGGTTCGTTAAAGTTTGACAGAGCGACTTAATGAGGGTATACTGGAAAGCAAAGAACCGTAGAAAATACTGCTTTTTACGTCATTTTGAAAATTACATAGACTCAGAGACAGACCATATAGGTTAGCTGTTCATCGCTTCAGAATTCTTTTTGTGTGAAATAATGTCAATAGCGGTACCGATAATAATGTATTCCGTTCAAATCAATAAACACCTGTTCACTGAATAAGCTTTCGTACGTGACTAATAAAGCTGTCTTTAGGATTACATGTGTTAAGACCTACGCCTAAAGTGATCAAAAAAATTATTGCGTGCAGTTATGTATGGAAATGCCCTCATGAATGTATTACTCAAAACTCATTTCAATTTATAGCAATAACGTACAATACAATTATTGATTCTTTCGAGAAATTCACATTTCACTATAAAGCTTCTCACGATTAAGGTTATTATAATGATATTTGTTTATATATATAAACGATTTAGTGGATTTTATAAGACATTTATACAAGAGAATCAGATCATTCGTCATGCTATCAGATTTTGCAAATATAATCTGTCATTTGCATGCGGGATAATACCATCCTCAGCACCAAAGATCAACTTCAGATTCGAATATTATTATGAACTTCATATATATATGTGTATACCAAAAGAGCTGACATTACTGAACTAAAAAATATTACAGTACATTATTGAACACTGTATTTTTATAACCATATCACAAGTGTCCCATTTAGATTATTCCGAAATTGTTATACAGATTCAACTTGTCCTTTCCAACTTATGGGGTCATTTCTGCGTCATTCACTGGTGATAACAAGTTACAAGACGAAGTTGTCTTGACTAAATTACATAATTCTTCTAAAATGACTATTATATTTGTAACTCAGATATAAAAACTGAATACAGTAGATTTTAATCTCGCGGTTCGAGAGATCAATATAGTATTTTAAATTTTAAACTGAAGCTTGTGATTCTTATGTTTAAAGTAGAGTGCATTGCATTGTTATAACTTTAAATTTAGACAGACAAGGAAGACAACTATTACCATTAACTGAAAATATGAATTTTGATACAGGAATAAGACCACCTGGTACATCACGTCGTCTGCGCACTGCTTACACTAACACACAACTTCTAGAGCTGGAAAAAGAGTTCCACTACAACAAATATCTGTGTCGTCCAAGAAGAATAGAAATTGCTACACTCCTCGATCTGACGGAAAGGTAAGTTGTCTTCCAGTATACGCAAGTAGCATATATCGCCATAGTTTAGAATAACAGAGGCAATATAATTCATATAGGGTGCAAAAACTTGTTCCTCACTCTAAAATACGGGCCAATAGATTTAATATAATGACCGTTAGATAGGGACCCAGAGCTACATTACGAATACTACAACACTAGTACAATACTAAATTACTGCAAGACAATTTTAGACGTTATGCCCATTAATGCTCCATAACTACATTGTTGACTAATTAATATGTGCAGTCGTTTGATACGTGAAGACTAATATGCAGGCAAGGGTCCCCAACCAACTGGAAAATCACTGGTGTGTCGATATATACAAATACTATATGCAGTATACTTGCATAACAAATATTCAATATTGCCATGTAGGCAAGTCAAAGTCTGGTTCCAAAATCGCCGCATGAAACACAAACGACAGCAGCAACAATCCAAACAAGATGGTAAAGATGATAAGGACGACGATGAAGATGTAGACGAAGAACTTTGTGACGAAAGCAGAGAAACCTCGAACGAAGACAGCGATAATGGATCCAAGAATAGCATTCAAGAAGAGACGAAAATATCGAACCCAGAAACAGACAGCGACGAACTCCCCTTCACCAAGAAAACCATTAAAGCGAAATTGAAGTGTGTTAATAAAGGAAAGAAGCGGAAAGCAGATGAATCGAAGCAATTAAAAAAAAGAGTCTGCTGTAAAACTCAGGAACAGCGTAGACCGGACGAAGGCTCGAGTTCCTGCGGGAACGGGAGTCCATTTGAGACGCAGAGTCCTGTTGGGACTCACGACAACAGATGTTCGAAAATAGATATCGTCAAAACGTCTCCTAGAGGATTTGAGGCTGACGATCATCGATCAGATATGAATTCTCCTTTGTCGGATGATGGAGATCTGCAAGATGTGAGTACGTTGACGAAATCAAGACAAAATGTAGTGACTGACAAAGAGCGAACTGTTTATTCTGATCTTGACAAAGATCGGATCAATTTTCCCCTGAAGCATAAAAATTCTAAAACATTATATCAAAATGATGTCAAACCGAATGGGGAAAATTCATACGAACCAATAGAATGTGAAAAGTATGTTCGCATTGAAGATAACGGGCATGAAAATATGCCACACGTTTTATCTCAATCGATTGCTATGCCCAAAAGTTCCACTTCTAGTGTATATAGAACAGAAGATCAGACGACAAGCAAAAGCTCAGCAGGAAAGATGTTAGACAGAGATATTGACTTTAATGAAACAAATGGCGATGGAGTGGAAAATGAAAATAGATTACCTTACACAAAACAATTGTCAGAAGAATATTCAAGTAGTCAACAGTATTATAATTATGAAAAGACTGATATTCCACGACTTAACCAAGATGCCAACCTATCCATGTATGAAGTACATCCAATGGTTGGAGCTAGTCCCTCGTCTGACGGTTCTAACCACGCTGACGTATTTACAACACAACATGTCAATCCTGAAAGCAAAAAAACAAGACTTCCCTTTAACAGTAATTCAAAACTGAATTCTGCATGCGTTCCTTCTGCGGTAAATTATAATCAGGTATCGGAAAGACAATTTCATCATAACGATTCTGATCATCAGGGATTGCCTCATCGAGGAAGAATGCCTTTCGATAGATCTCTGTCGGTTCCTGCAGTCCCGTTTGAATATCAACATCCGTCTAGGTGGATTCCAAATGGTTTTCCCGGTCCTCGATCCGATTCGGATTTTAACAGACTGTCAGGGTATCCAATGAACGAGGATTCTATAGATTTTGTTAGAAATAGCCCGGTTTACCCGAAACCTTGTAATCCTCATTTAATTTCCAATACTGTTGCTGGTATGCGGAATGGATTTCCCTCACACGGTCGTCAGTCAAGCCTTGATGTTCCGAGTCCGTTCGTTCCTGGACGTGTAACATCGTACGGCAAAAATAGTGATCGTTGGAACGACGCGTACGATAATTCCTCCAAATGTTTCCCTCATGCATTCAACAAAACCTCCTATCCATCAAGCAATTACTTTTCCACTCAACTTAATGCACTAGAATATAATCGCTATAAGGCGAGAGAACAATGCGTTCCATCGTTAAGTCGACACTACAGCAGTAACGGATGGTTTCCTAAGAATAACTGTACTCCGTATCGTGTTATTGACTCGGCCTCCGAATATTCGAAATCTTTTCATTCCCAACCTCGCTGTATATCACCCCCCACGCCTAATTTATCGCAGCTGACGAAAAACTGTTGTATAACCGCCTCTAGCGCTGTCCCCCAGCCTATTATTACACTGGAAGAGGAAAACTTTGATGACGGTATTTCGCATCAACAGGGATTTTGTCCTGGTTCTGTGACCAGGGTTGATATTTCGGCAACATCGGGTTTATTAAGCAGCACTCAAAAGGTACTAGAAATGTAATTATTATGATTACAACTGCTGAATAGTTAAATCCGCAACAGGATGGCTATTATTGTTATTTGAACCTAGAATAATAATATTAAAAACAGTATTTTAATTTACCCCCTCGGTTGGTTGCTGTATCATGGTAGAGACATACACTCCAAGTACTGAAGAAAACAGGGTGAAGATAAATTTACTTTCGAAAAGTTGCCCGGATGACAGCTGTGCTTGTCGATTCATGACGTTTATATTTAGTTTATCTCATTCTGAACTAGGTAATTCGGGATAAATTCATGAATATTTGTTTCACAGAGATGGGTATAATTTAGAGTAGACAAAGGGCTATGTTACTAATGCATTTCAATTAACTGGAGTGCAGACTATATGAAGCTGCCTGTTCTGTTAAAATGTCCATAGAACATCTGTAATTTTCTCACTATGTGATTATATGTGACATACTCGCTGCCGATGCGACAATGATACGTTTTTACTTGTTATTTTTAAGGTGAGTTTACCGCATTAATTTCTGCTGCAAAATGAGATTCTTTTAAAGTTGCTTAATATTTCTGTAATATAAATGACATAGACATATATATATATATATATATATTCTATATATGTATTTGGATATTTTCAAGTATTTCTCTATGTACGCCTGTCGACTTTTAAAACTGTATTACTAATTTATGAGCGACTGATGCGAGAAGTAAAATTAACTGTCGTTATGAATAATATTAATAATTCTCTGTGTAATTCAAGAAACATACCTCTCCTTACGTGCAATTTTCATGATGTGCCTTTGCGTAATATTTTCTGACTGCCAAATGTTCTCCGGGCAAAGCAAACATGGAATCCTAAAAAATTCACAAATATTCCTTTTTAAACGTTCGGATACCATGGCGGAATAAGATTTTATTTACTTTACCCAGCACATTCCCGAGTCAACAACAAAATTCAGGATTGTGGATAATTCGTTCATTAGGTTCATAATAAGTTAAAGTTCAAAGGTAAGGTATCCATGTTAAACTTGGTAAGGACTACTAAAGTTGATGTCAATGAAGAATGCTTTTTTAAAGGAAAGCATTTTAGTTAAGTAACGACTTATGACTGGATCTGGTCTCTTGTATGATAGAAAAATAACGCTCATTTACTTTTGAGATTAATATTTTTTTTAAACTGCAATGAGGTATATTCATTTCAGCGCAATGTTTCTCATCAAATTTTTTTCGCTCTTTTTTTCCTAGTCCCTTTCTCGCGCTGCAGTCAGTCCTCTTGGTATGCTAGCTATAATCTAATAAAAACTACCTACGATCATATTCGTATCGTATACATTTAATTGATAACTTTAACTTGGCATTATCGTGTTCTACTTTCATCTCGCAAATGTGACGCCATTTTTGATAGACTTTTCTTTTTTTCGAGGTTGCGAAACGAGGTAATCGTAATAAGTGTAACGCCATATTACCTGCCGACAAAATGATGTAAAGCAATATAAAGTATCGATGCCATGTTGTCAATGCAAACGCTTGTGCAGAATGGAAACGGGGTAGTCCAAACAAACAGATTGGTGACATATTGACAGAAAACACAGGGAATGCAATGTTGCAGTTCCATCTCGTTCAATTGGTTTTGGTCATTGTGCTATTGATTTTTGTCACAAAAACTTATCGTGTTTCACGGACGTGCGTGCGTGGTCATCTGGTCAGCTAATTGTCCGATACGAAGGCCGAGGAAATTTGGGACAGAAACATCACGCAGAGACTGACTGTCTCCATTAAATTGCTGTTCAAACGACGCCTTGGGTAATGTGACTCCGTCGTTGAGTGCTGCCCACCCAGAACAGATTACAAGTGAAGTGGATCAAGTATTCCTAGGTAATAAAAACAAGGCATGTGTGTTTTTTATTATTTTAGAATGTATCGCCTGACATAAAAAACGCAGCGTTATTTTAATAATACTCGTGATACGGTACATGGTAGCTTTAATCTATCATGTAAATAAAACATCAACCTACAATGGAGCAAACACGATACGAATACCGTTATTACTTTGTAAATTTGAAATATCGCAGTTTAAGAATCAATCTTCGTAAGAGAGAAACTAGAAAAAAAGATAAAACACAGACCAGTAACATGTCGTTATTTCAAATCGAACGCATTATTCATATTCAGGGAACTTGGTAATACGGAATAATCTAATCTTGCAGTAGCGTTATACATGCCATTTCGAGTCTAACTCATGTTAATTAATGCAAGCAATCTTTAACCCGGATCTACGCCTGGCTGCTGAAAGATCTGGCTGCTAAGATATCTCATTGCTCTATAGCGCCATATGCCGAATATGATACTTGAAGGAATTTGGTGAAGCGAATTTAAACTTTGCGTGAGTACACGAGCATAGCAGTCGAATTGATGTATGTAAATTAAGCTTGGCCTAACCGTGAAAAGTCAAAAGTCAAGTCACATCAGTCACTTGCATTAAGTCGAGTCAAATTACGGTGTATGTCGGAAGGAGTGTAGGATACATAACAGAAACGGTTTCATTTTGGAAAGATTCCGAATTGGCTGAAGAGTGAGGTAAGGAGATATCCTCTTTCCCCAACTCCCTCCCTCATTCCTATTGAAAAACTCAATATTCTTTTAGCCACAAGGGATATCAAAAAAAGTCTTGCTGAGTTGCTGACAATACGATGCTATATGTTCGAACTGACAAAAAGTCCGTTAGTCAAACTATTCAGAAATTCTTCGAAACCTTCGTCGACATATCTGGCTGTAAGATTAACACCTGGAGATCACAGGCCAGTTACATCGGTTCGAAGCGCAAATCTAACGAAAAAGGAATGAAATGGCTGACATTTAAATACCCCGATATCAAGAAGACTTTCCAAATCAAACAAAATCTGAAGGCGATACAGAATATAGAAATTATATATGAACTAGACAACAAGAAGAAAATAAATGCCCCTTAAGTACTAAAGCAACTAAAACAGTATTCCATTTATTTATAGAATGTGAGAACCTGCGTTCTCTTATATTATTATTATAGTTTTCTATTTTCTATTTGCTTTATGTCAATCTCTACCGACCAAGCGGAAGCATGTAGAAGTCTTAAATCTGGTCAATATGTTTGCAGTAGCTATGGCTGTAACTTTTTTGTAAAATTATCGATTCTAATTAGTAATTTTATAAGATATCTAGGTGTTTAAATATTGATGTGTAAGATGCCTGCCCGGTGACAAATAAATCAATGCTAACAAAAAAATCGTTGAACCTTCAGCTTGCTGATTTTACGATAACTATGTATGTAGTGTTCGTGGGCGAAGAGAAGATACATGGAATACTAATTAACGATACAGTACTATTCTACCAGCAATTTGATGGTGACGAGGAAAATTATGTGGTTATTAAGGGGGGGGGGAAATGATCAAAAATTCGCGCCAAATTTGCATACGGCAGAACGGAGATGTGATATGCTAATGAATCGTATTCGTATATAGCATATATGTTAAGATCAAGAGCTGCTTACTAGATTTTTACTATTTTAATGATACAAGAAAGTTAGATTATCTATGAGTTGTAATATTGTTATGGTGTATATCATATGGCAAGTGCGCAGTGTTCAGCACGGTATAATACGGCAAGGTGTCAACCATGTAATGAGGTTTCTTCCAAAAGTAACGCCTACAGAGTTAAGCAGTATACTTGCTGGAAATTGGACTACTATCAATCGATATATAACGCTTTTACCGATTGTTTTGACGTTTTATAATCAACCACAAGGGGATTTCTGTGCATGATATCTTAATTCAATTAAATTTAAACATGCTTTGACAAATGATATTAGAATCGAGGATTCTGAAAATATCGATCTACATTATTTCTTATTCAGCCAGTAGCGTACGGCTTCTGACGCTTCTAAATAATGCAACGTTTGATATGAAAATTATCAGTGTGTATAGAGCAGAGATATCCATTAACACGGGTCTCCGGGATAAGAAGGGAAGATTTAGGAGCAGCAAAAAGAGGTAATAGTGAAATGGAAAAATAACTCTAAAAATTACAATTACTTGTATGCATTATGCCATTGAGTGATTTTCAACTTTCTTCAGCTCAACAGGTTAATCTTTAACAACCGGAGGAAACAGACAAACAAAATTCCGTCCCCTTCAGACACATCTACTCCCTAGAAAAACAGTAAACCCAGTTAGGTATACCATATAGGCTACATAAGAACAGACGTGGCTGCGAAAAAACCTTACTCGTATATAACAGTAATAAACACTTTGGCCTTTGACCTAAGAAAAAGAACCCACTTCAAGTGTTTATTGAATTCACAGATTGCGACGTGAGATCAATGTCATTAATAGCAAACTGTACGAGAGGTCTTCTATTTGCTTTTTACTTAGAGGGTCCAGTAATTGTAATCAATATCATATGACAAGCTCATTATCTCCATTTCCCTAATGCTGGCGTATAGCCTTGACCGTTTGTTTCACCTTTTGTTGCATATGTGCATTTGAACTCTACACGGCCAACTCGAAATAGAATGGAGCGCGACAACTGCTACTAAATATAGTCGTCCTAGTCGTACAATAATAGAGCTAAGGTGCAAAGAATGACTTATCGATCGACAGTGTTCAAAAGTTTACTAAAATACATGCAGTGGGTTATTGTATATAGTTATTTTGTGGAATGCATTAGGCATCAATTTTAGACAGTTTAAAGAAAGGACAGCAGGAAACAAAAAAAGAGAAAGGCAAGCAGGAGAAGGCGTGTCTTTAAGAAAGATACTAATTATTTAAATGTGGATTCGATGTATCGCGTTTTATAAAGTTATTTGGATATTCCAGGATAGCATAGCATGCACAAGGCATGCGCCCAGTTTGAAAGGAATCAATATTTGTAATTGAAAATGCATGCTCGTTGAAGGTATATATCTATATTCTACAACGATATCCTCTCAGAAGGATGTAAGCAGTGCCCAGAAGTTTCAATCATCTATGAGGCAAGGTATCAGCATATCTTATATAGGCCAGTCGTGGATAACTAGGAATACAAGCATGAGAACACATGTTGGAGATGGTAGGATACATGCTTAGAATGTAGCATAGCAAGCTAGGTCTGATTCTGCAGTACGATATGATAACCATAACTAGAGCATGGTAGTAGCGAATATTTCATAGATTGTATATATTGTATACCTTCAAAGTTTAACTACATCAACGTGCGTGCGTCGTTTGTAAAAATGTAGAAGATTAGCAAGGTATTATTTTTTACTTTAGTTGTTATATCTGAAAGGCATCAGGCATCTTTTAGGTACGAATAAATATCAACAACATTAATATTATTTCGTAGCATGCAAGCTATTTCTAGTCCAAGACAACTGTCGCTAGCAATGATAGAGCTCCCCCTATCCTCTAAATATTGGGATTCACCTTTCTTTAAAAAGCTTACATATTTCATATGCAGATTGTTCCTATTCTTAGACTTTGAATTTTGATTTCATCATACTCGCAAAGTATTACTTATTCAAATTACTGCTGATCAACATTCGGTAAGACATACCTAAGAATTTGGAAGTAATTATGTAGATGCATGGTATACTATATTTACAAATATAGATGATGGCGGTTCTAGTTTGGAAAAGGTTATTTTCAAATATATCTTATGTTGCTTCAGAAAGCCTACTACTGCACAGTCATGTGCGAATCCGTTCAATAACGCGTATCGATATTTCTCTGTTTCACACGGACCTGTTTCATTAGCAATAACGATGCCAAAGCAGCCTTGGATTTATTATAGTAAAACAATTTTGATCCCTAATCCGATACAAAAAATCGATTTCTTTACCAAAAACGTATTGTGCATTGTACAGCAATAAATTAATACCTTATAACGAAATGGAACCTGGAAGAATTCTTACGCCGTTCGATAAGATTTAAGAAATATAAGCGGTTTAGCTATAATAACTCAAATAGGGTCAATCAGAAATCCGGCGTTCTTCAAGTACCGGTATACACTGGTTTCTTTAAATTCGCGGATCATTCGACATATCACTGTAATCTATTTCCGCGTGAGAGAAAACTAAAGTATACAGTTGCTATATAAATATTAACACAAATAATTCTTTTCTAGGGAGAAATTCAGCAAAGGAAACTGGAATAAAAACAGACAGGTAGGTTTAATTACGAGTTCATAGGGATAGTAACCCTTCAGAATTTTATAAATGAATATGGCAAGCGCCCATACTTTCTAAGTGTTCTGTACAGAGGAAATCATTCTGATTGAGGTCGAGTTAAAAATTTCGAGAAATGATATAAACTTCAGTTACTATCAGTGATTAGAAGCAAAAGCATTTCTGGACAAAAACTCTATAGAAAAAACCCTACTCAGAATTTGAAGTGGGGGACTTTTCTTGATAGTACTCTAATCTAAAGTAAATCAAATATATGATTAACTACTTTGGAAACTGGAAGTTAATATAGTATGTTCACAAAAATTTTATTCCTCGACGAGGCTTTGTCCCTGGAGGTTTACTACAGGTTGGAGGTTTACTACTCCCATCCCCAAATTCAGTGTTCCCATTCTTAAAAATATACTATTTAATCCTGAAATCTAAATAAGGATGGAATGTGTCCAAATGCAAAATCTCAATTTAATTCGGTAAATAGAAATAGGCATTAAAAAATGTTGTAAATAGAAAATTCTTAAGGCGAGAAATTCTTTGCATGCTGTACAAAGAACCATTTTATCGCGAAGGAAACCGATTTAGAACGTCCAATGTTGCATATGGAATGCTCTCTACATACTGCCTTATGTTTACAGGAAATAATTGTGGAAATTAAATACCCATAATTATATATAATAATAATACCACATAATTACATGGAAACTATACAAATACATAGAGTATCAGAAAAAAAGGTTCAAATTCAGTTTACTTTATATTGAGGAGAAATAGATATAAAACACCCCTTGCCCCAACCATCCATTCAAACAGTAATCATATCCCACACCCGAACCTAACCTTCGACTGGAAATCGTCACCTTTTTGTACGAATGTTCGATTCTGCGTTCACAAGTTGCTTCGGTGACATCTACACGAAGAACCTTTAAGTTTAGAAGTTTAACTACTATATACTGAAGATTGTCCAAGATTGAATAATCCCTAAACCCCGATAAATAGGAGAATACAAACCTGGCGGACAAGGCTTTGCTAATGAGCGAGAACAAATGAATGTTTACCTCACCAATGCCACCATAAATGAAATTAATCCACTACAGATGCGATGTAAAAATGAAATGACGTAAACTGGGTCGATGTTAAACAAGGTTCGACTGTACTGTACTTTCGTGGACAAGCGAAGATGATATGATATTTCTATAACCTGGTTGTCCAGGCATATGTTTTTATCTCGATCTAAATATTATGTGTTTTTTCAAATTAGCTCTTCGCAAAAAAGTTAGAAAGTCAAGCTTAATGACATCCAATTTATCGTCAAAAGAGTATTCAAAAATGAGCATTAACGACGTGAGTACTTTACTTGTTTATATCAATTACCTTTTGAATTTAATTTATCCTTGAAGAAATTGTCCTAGCAAGCTTTGCAATAAGCAATAGGAGCAGTACTTTTAGTATTTCTAGCTATCTTAATACGTTGTACTCATATCTTAAGAAAGCAATGTATGAAAGTAATGTATCATAACTACAACAAGAAGTGTGGTAAAATCGATAAGAAGGTTTTCAAAACAACATCTATCATAAATCCTAATATAATGCTATTATAGCGCACAATAAACAACGTTTCTGAAAGTATCATGCCCAACACGAATCCTACTTAAAGAAATATCAAAACTTTACTCGGAGTACGAGAAGAAGAACGCTATAAAAAAGCTACTCATGATTTTTGGCATGCACAGACGCTCTTATCGGCGTATACAGTTGCAACATCAACCACCCCACTTCACAAGGAGTTACACAAGACTGTTTCGAATCCCGATAAAACTAGGCGAAGAAGTCCTCTACCGTCGAAAAGAACAAGTAAGATATTAATACATGATATGAGATAGTATAAGCCTCCCTAATCTGACATCATGTTGCTCTTTAGAAATTTATTATTCTATCCTTTCTGTGAATTTCGACAACAAGATTCTGTAGTGTATGGTTGCCTAGTTGGTTGGGTTATTGCAGAAGTTTTTAAGGAAACAAGTTTTTAAATTCTTCATTTGTTTATGGAAGCATTTGAATAGCCCAATAGTTAATTGAATAATTATTCCATTTGTTATTCAGTGCCGGATTTGTTTAATCGAAGATCCACAGTTCCTATGTCTTCAGAAATTGATCAAAAGGACAAAGGGCATACATTTGTGAATCAAACCTTCAAGAAACCAACCTTCTGCGATGTGTGCCAACGACTATTACTAGGTACGTGATGCATGCAAGTGTACATGGTAACTTTAGTCTCTGTGTCTGCCATGTTTGAGACGAAACTAAATAAGAGTCTCGGTAATCCACTATTTGTTACTTAGACTACGTGATTACAATACTGCAATTTGATTGGAAGACAATAATGTTAAGGCAACTTTTGTTGACTTAGCTTTCCAAGTAAACTGTTAACGAGTCGGGATTGGGAAATCAACATTTTCAGTTCGAAATAGGCTGGCTTTGCTAAATTCACAAATTTTCAAGATCACTCTCTCTTGTACAAATCGATTGAATGCCGTTTGCATTTGTTTACACTGCAGTTGGAAGACTAGGCAAATAAACGTTGTCCCAACTTTTCTGTCAGCCAATCAAATGTATTATTTTATTGACGTCATCTAATAAGAATAATTATCCTAACTTCAAATTCGATTTCAGTACTGGGTATAGACAAGATTTTTAGTAAGGATTTCCGCATCAGTTTATGCTTGTCCATTGAAGACAGCTTGTCAATTCTGTGTGATTTTTTCTTAATATTAACTAGTACATTTGGTAACAGTTATTATTACTGAAAATTCCTGTAATTACATATTTTCATATAAATCTGATTCCAAGCTAATTCTATCAATATACGAGTAAGGAATTCAAAGTTATTCCTTCCAATATTATTCAGAGAATAAATTCATTTAAACGGATTCTACAGCTTAAGCTGGTCAAGAATAACTATTAGAGATATTCAAAGCTTTGAACTTGTGTGCATCAGTGATACTGCTGCTGCATTCAATAATTCATAAGCCCATAGCTCTCCGTACGTAAGATTTCTCTCAAGCAGAAGAACTTTGCCAGCGTGTCAGTGAATAGGGGACCGTCATTTACAATTTGTCGTCTTATCCAACCTTATAATTTTACAGAAACGACTGATAAAGTCTCATGCTTAAGCCCGTCTACCAGTCTTCTTGGTAAATATTCCAATTAATACTGTGTGTGGGGTGAGGATTGTGTGCATTTTATTGGGTTTAAGGCTCGGTTTTGCTTTACTCACACAATTGCGACAATAACCATCAAGAAAATTTCAATATCAATTGAAATTAATGTTATTTTCCCTGCTTACTTAGGATTGAAAGCCTTTTACCTTGTAAAAATACAACATTAAGTTCAAAAATTAAATTCTAAGGAATTTCAGCATGGCCTTTAAGCAGCGTGATACATTGAACGAGAACGGCAGAGGCACTGAGGTTAAAAATGCGTAACTAACATATATTGTAGTGGTGAGCATTCCATAGAATTTCTGAATCTGATACTTTTGGGATGTATAATGTATTCCAAAAAGTTCATAACCAAGAGTGGTCAATTTATAAAGTATTAATACTGTCTATACTCTATAGATATAGGTACTAGTCCCGTTATTGCATCTCAATAGCACCTGATTAGCCGGATAATAAAATGGGGGATAACAGGTGGTAGATACGAACTGCCGTATGACATTGGATTCTATATTTAGGAGGTTTAACATACAGTTCATGTCAATTCGCAATTAATTAAAGGATTGGAAAAAAGGGGAATTTTATGATGGAAGGAATCTTATGATTAAAAAAACATAATCAAGATGCTCGAGATTGACCGCATGAGATACATTACAATTAATTCCAAGATATCAATCATCATCGTATGTGTTTAATAATGGATACGGTAGTGAGCCGCGGATTTTTATGAAATACTCCACATGTATGATTAGCGTTAGAAATCAATACGGCCTAATGATTTATTATCCCAGCAAGACTAACAAAAGAAATTCGATAATATTGAGTCACGACATGAAATTATTATTACTATGATCGTACGGTGACCGGAATAATTGTCGTGCAGAATAAATGTCACACGGATTTCGTAATGGAATATTCATCGTACAAAATAAATTTCGCGCGAAAATAGATTTCGTTTCATAAAGATTTATTAGCCATGATTAGTATCCTTCCGGACTTCCGGTTCGGGGTGGAGTACGGTTATGCTACATTAGAGATTTGGAGTAGGAGTTGAAATTGACATATTGAAACTAATTACCGTACATTCAACATTTCAATTAACGTACCCTTGGATCTTCCGAATGTCCGTCCGAGATTGTATTATATTATCATTTGAATATATATATTTTTTAATATTAAATGGCCATAATGTCTGCGTACGTGGTAGTTATGGATAACAGTACCAGTAACTGTCCATTTTAGCCACGTAGAGTATATATTATAGATATATGTGTGTGTATTTTGGATTTTTGGATATGTTGGCACTCTGTTTTTGTTACTGGAATTACCTGCACGCTCTGCACAGCCGATATATACAAGTTCATAACTGTATGGGCACAAAAGTGGTGATATTATATATTATCCAACGAATTTGATTCCGTACGACAAATACATCGTTATTTATTACTGCAGCAGATTACTATTACTGTATCTTCTCGAATCCCTTAACCGGATTTATTCCTAGTACATTTGTTTCAGCCACGTAAGCATTCATTATGTGTTCTCATGTACACTACATGTAATTAGTAGGAATGAATCTTCCATTGAATGCATGATTATACAATGTAATGATACAGAGTCGATCGATATTTGTAAGATAAGTTTATGATCAAGTATGCCTTAATGGAGGATTTATTCCTGTCAATTACATGCAGTGTATAGGAGCACACATTATAAAGACATACGTAGTACAGATGAAAGTGGAAGAAATAAATCGGATTGATGTGTGGCTCGAAACTCGAGAGACACACTCTCATACAATGAGTTACACTTCCCCCCTCCAACACCACTGTATTAAGAATTGGGGATTGTACTGTTCTCCATAGTGCCCTCTAGTGAGGAAATGAATCTCAGTAATCAAAATTTGATATAGTAATCAGGTTCCTGATTAAATGCGGGCCCGAAAAAAGCGAGATGAACAAAACCAAATAAATTATTCTTGATAAAATCATGCCTTAATTGACTTGAATAAAGCGGTACAGTCATAGTACGTACAGGTAGAGATCCATTGCGAGAATTCAATAATAAAAAATCACTGTCGCAACTGTCGGGCTATTGCGATTGTGGAATTTATGAGCTCTGAGCTCATCCACTGTACGGTAACACTTTTATTTACATATTTATGTAGGATTTAATGAGTTTTATCACACTTCGTATAAATGAAACACTTTATACACACAATCCCACTCTGTTAGTCCGTTAGAGTGAACACTCGACATTATCGATGCACCAATGCTGGTAGAGAATGAAAACACTGATCTGTGGCACCATATCCGATAACTTGCGATTTCATTTTACTTCATTTCCTTCACAGATCAATTATTATCTGCTAGTAATTATCGAATTCGGATTCAGGTCCTCTAATCGCCCAGTGATCTACTTACAGAGATACATATATTGTATACTTATATACTGTGTGAAAGAAATGATTTAGGAGACTCGTATCACTTGAAGGGTCGTAATAAATGCATGCGTATTGAGAATGTGATAACGGTAAATCATATACGGTCAATATTTAATTAGTGTGTTGGACAGGTTGGACTGGTTCGATTTTATCACAACTGCACTTGCGGAATAATCGAATTGGAATTGATTTTTCTACAACATTATATTCTGCTCTTTACAGATTATCAGCGGCAGGGAATGAGATGTCGCATATGCAAACTGAATATACACGAGCATTGTCTGAAAAACGTGGAAGGTTGCAATGGAGCCCCGGTAAGCGGGTTAGAGCTATTAGCTGATTGAAGGTGACGCGGGTTGAAAGTAAAAATATTAGACTGGATAAGGGGCGTGAGATCGTATAGTGGGATTTTAGTGAGATTCAGGTTGAAAACTTTGATAGTAGTATAATTCTATAAGACCCAGTGTGATGTCTTGAAGAATTATTAGTATGTATTTATCTATCGACTGGTCATTTAGTGCGAGAATTAAAATTTATAAAATATTAGTAAGAAATACAGTAATTTAATGGCCACTGGGCAAAATAAGATTCAATCAAAATCAAAATCTTCAAAATTAACTGTATGGCGGAGGTGTGCTCGCGCAGTAAGTACCGAGCATTCATACTTTAAATATGAAGACAGAATAGAGTTGTAAATACTCCAAATTGCAAGAATTTCAAAGATACATTCATATTATTCCCTGAAGATGTTTGTATTACATTACGAATTATCATATATTGATATCATAATGGATTATCTTTGTCCGTACGTTCATTATTCATGTTTACTTGACTCAAAATATTTCGGTTTCAAATTTACTTGACACATAACACAGGTCCGTACGTTAATTATTCATGTTTACTTAACTCGAAATATTTCGGTTTCAACTCTACTTAACACGTAACTTAGGTAACTTGATTACCAACTCCGCAAAATAACGCAATAGTAAATCCGTGTAACTAATTTTCCCGAAATTTTGTTTTTTAAGCTGGGAACTTTCGGGTTCACTCGTCGAGCTTCAGGGAGTGCTGGATCTGATAGTTCAGTAACAGGTACATTGTTACTCAAATTTTGCATAAACTATTGTACAGCAGGACTTCTAAAGTACAAGACACAGTGACTACACTATATACTATGCAAAATGTTTGCCTTGTGAAATGAAAAACAACAGCAAATAATTTATTGTGCAATATTTTAACACCTCGATAGAATACTTTTACGGAACAAGGGATGTGGAGTCACATGCAAGTCTGGAATTACAAATAATCTTAAATTCTAATGTTAAAATTCTCTGTTTACATATAGCAGAAATGAAACGGAAATTAATTTCATTTACTTCATTTCATTTTAAGAATAAAGTTGAATTTTCTAGGCACGCGAGGCCATATCTTAAATGAGGTCAGAGTGTATAGCATATCTATTAACTATAATCCGCTTTTCTGTCATCATATTGATCGCCTGATATATGACACAAACATCTTAATTTACAAAGTTTTTGCATTCAGACTATGCAGTGGACTCTGTCTATCAAGTTTTACAACAAGGACGTGTGCTAGGAAAAACCGACGGTTAGTAATGAGTATTATTACTCAGTATTCAGCGAGTATATTTTAAGGAAACCAAGTTTATGCTAAAAGTAATGTAGACAACGTTTTACTGGATCTGGTACTGATACTGGTAAGCAAATGCAGGCAAAAAAATTCAAACTAGAACGTTAGAAAATTAACTACGTATTACCATAATAATTGCAGATTTCAAACCTTTGTGGTCAATTTTGTTTCGACGAGTCATATAATAACGCTCGACCAGGTGGGATTAAATCGGCATTTTAGCATAAACCTACGAGGGGAACTTAGGGGCGGGACTAGGCAAAGGGAGGCCTTTTGGTGGAGAATATTGATATTGTAAAGAACGTATATCTATGTCATGTACCTATAAATATATCATACGCCCTTAGCAGTGATACAAATATACTGATTGAGCAGTGTTAAATGGAGCCTATATCCCCCCATCTTACCAAGGCCATTGCTAGATCTGCAGGACCGTGAAAAGAATAGCTGTAAAAAATAAACTAACCATACAGCAAAAATCTCTTGTTAATTCAGACACAACATACGATCGGTTCACTAGCTGTTCGCCAAAACCAAGCCCGACTAACGATAAGGAAGGAACAGTAACTTCGAATAAAGACACTGCAACTACCGACTCGGGTTCCAGCAATCAAGCAACAGGTAACTTTCGTATAAACACACCCCTTGCTAATGTATTTCGATCATCATTAAGTGTAATATAATGACGTGTTACTTTAAGTCTTTCGACAGCTGATATGGTTTGTCGTGGTGACGTAGCAAATAAAAACAGCAATGAAACAGTAATCTATTTATCGCATCCTATGATATTTCGCTCGCTTCAATTTTTTTCATTATTGCTACAGAATTTCGAAGCAGTTAAATTTTTTTGTTAATTATTATCTAACATCAACACGATAACTCAAGTGAACGAATAAATCCTGTTCAAGGGAGTGTTTGAATAGCTTGAGAGGACCCGACTAGAACCAACATGCAATTATTCGAAATAATTGTTATATTTTTGCAAGGTACGACAACGGCAAAAGACTTGAACAAAATAAAATTGGTGAGCTATTGAACTATACTTCACTAGACATACGGTTGCAAAACGAAGAAAGACTTAATTAGAATCGATTTCCAATTTCTAACAGCAGGCAGAACGAAATTCGAGGCAATCACAGGACGGAAATATTTATGCTGCACTATTTAAATACGAGCCAAGGGAAAAGGATGATTTGGAATTGAGGTAGGAGTTTTTCATGAAAGATGAGCTTTGATAATCTACAATACACTGTATGCTATATTGATATCGATTTATCTTGAAATTCGAATCTTGCCCGTGAGTTGATACGCCATTTCTCGCCTCCCTAAAGAGATGGTATCACCACAGGTACTTTGTCACAGGATACCATTAGGGAGTAGTTAAAATGCATGTATATCATTAAAATTATGTAAAATATAAGACGCCGGATGTCCACATGATGAGACGTTCTATACTGTGGGTAATTAATTAAAGCCTAATTTCGAGAATATGTAAAATGGAACAGGGACCTTTTCTCAGTTTTAGTTTATTTATTGCTGGAACGTTAATTTTCACAGTAACGATCGAAGTCTGTGGTAATGTCGTAAACAAACGAAAAATATGAGGGAAGGGAGTCCTGTCTAATTTTTCACTATTATCTTCAATAAAGATTTGAACTTTATGAACTTATTAAATTGTGTAATTGGTTATTGTGGACTATAGTTTCAAACTGTTTTGAGTATAATCAAGGTAGTCCATATAACGTTCAAGGGAGTGAATAAAATAGTCAGTGCCGCTTAACTGCTGGAAGACTTCCCTAAAATTATAACATTTCTTTTTGTCTGCTTGTGAATGAATGCCTGTGTGCCGCCGAATTTTTATCATTTTTATCAGTTACAACTTGATTACAGAGCAGACTTGCCATTACAAAAATTCATTTACCAAAATCTGCCGTGGCCTAAAAAATTTTGAAAGTCACTGCAATATACGATCAACTGCTCACTGCAATTTTAGTAACTGTGTGACGAAGGGAATAGCTTACTCTTTAATGAAATTCCAAGGCAACCGATAACATTGCATATTTGAACAGCGAATACATTTATTGTTCTGTTTTTAGAATTGGAGACCGAATCCACGTGACAAAAGACAAGGATGAAGCCTGGTGGCTGGTAAGTCGCATTGATTGATTTAAGTCGAGTGATGTATAAACCCCTTACAATTCATTAAATTTGAGTGTTAGCACAGCCTGTGTAATCAAAATCACGAAAATGAACGCCTAAATTAATATTCATATGGAAAAATTACGAAAATAATCAAGCAAACCTAGTCACTGGCACGTAACTTATTTGTTAACCACGATTGAGTTTGTTCACAGCTTATGACATTGATCCAGGCGGTAGATCTAGGTATTACCGTAATACTCGAACTAATGCAAAGTCTTGTTATCATGTCGCAGGGTGAATGCGAAAACAGATCGGGTTACTTCCCAGCAAAGTTCGTGGCGAAAATTCGACCGTATGAAGTGGTATACGTTGCCAACAAGGCCATTATGACGACCGATATGAACGTGAAGAAAAACCAGGTACGACCCTAATCCACAAATTGCTATTTTATAAGATGTCAGTGGTGCGCCACGGCCACGTAAATTTCGTACATAAAAAATATAAACAAGTACCGTACTAGATACCTAATACAAACATTAGTAAGAAGCTCCGTGCTCCGTGCTCCGTGCTCCGTGCTCCGTGTTTGGCATTCGGAATTCAGAAAGTGCAATTAAGAGTAAATGGGGAAATTGTATGTGTTGTTCAGTAAAAATACACAAAACACGTATAATACACATATACAAAGCACAAATAGAATAAATCGTTTTCGGCAATTTACAACTATGTTTCCAGAAAAAGAACTGATGAATTGCTGCATTCTATATTTCTATATTTGAAACGTGAACACTACCATTTCATTTTCCAAATTTGAAACTTACTGTAAGATGATATTCTAGATTCCTTACAATGAATTCACAATTTAAATCATGATTACAATTTCTCTTATACCTTATTTCCCGTCTTATAATACGCTACTAGTGGTTAGACGCACCCTATAATTAATTACCTAGGTATTTTTTTGGAAAAGTGGTAGGAGTGGTTACAGTGGTAAGACGCATAGTAATTTTTAAGGTACTGCGTCTTCTGAGAAGGGAAATACGGTACTTAATTCATTCAGTTGTCTTACTCAAGGTTGTATGGTTCAGTTATAGTGCGTCTACTGAGACGGGAAATACGGTACTTAATTCATTCAGTTGTCTCACTCCAGGTTTCATGGTTTAGTTATTTTTCACATATACTTTTGTATACTAACATACCAAGCTAGGGCATTGAACCAAAAAATCGAGTTTATATGAACTGATCTGAACACCACATCACTGTTTAAGCATGTACAAGTACAACAGTAGCATGAATGGCCAATGCTTAATATTACATATCCAAAGATTAACTGACAAACTCAAGTAGGTTCTCACTATATATATATATATATAGTATGTATGAAGTATTTTAGTGTGTATGATATTAGCGTAAAGCAGTCGATCGTAAAATGTAGCATCTTCGTGTATAATTTTGTGTGTACTGTTACTATAAAACAAGTCGAAGTAGTGCAAAACTTCCCTCATACACTGAAAGGTTTATAATTTTTCTACATTATAATATGATTCAAATTCCTAATCCACTCTTCTAGTTAAATTTTCCCCTTTCCTGCTTATATTGGAATACGGAATCTGGATATATGTAACACGTCCCCATGTAGATGTAGATATATTATCCGTTCACAGATAACTACTGAATAATATCTATAATATCTGCATAAATCGCCACCATAAATCATAAAACGTAATATTAATAGCTACAAAACAAATTATCATTGGAAAATATGAGTTTAAGATTAGCCTAGCAGTAGTAACTTAATCTATAATATTGAGTAATTATTGGAACGGTGATAAATTTTCTGCATTGTTAGCGAACCTGACATTGGTACATTGGTTTTTAGAATTCTTGTCGTTTTAATTTACAAATTAGGAGGTGAAACATAATCAAAAGTAATGCTTGGTAATTAATAATTACAACTGGTATAGTAACGATGTCACTCGACTGTAGAATACTATTGTATTGTATACAGTATACTGAAGCTAAGAACAAGCTTCAGTTAAAGTAGCGCACCATAACGTTTAGTGATGCCGTGTTGCTGAACTAGTTAGACAGCTTGTTCATAGAAAAGGTTCAGCGAAGGTAAACAGAAGGCGTGTGATTTCAGCAATGTATTTTAAAAATTTTCTCTCCCGACTTCGTTTGTGCAAACTCCAAATCAAACACTGAAAATTAGACAGTTACCAAAGAAATTTATCGCACTCACCGGGTATTCAGTTTTTTCATGAAGTGTATGTGCGCATCGACTTCTTAATCTTCTTTCTGCATAGAGGGCAAGAGCGGAGTGCACTGGCACACGTCATGCACGTACATAAATGCCCGCACGGCACAAATACCACTTCGGCATCTTTATCGAGGCAAACTTTGCATCGTTTTTCTATCTGATACTCCCGCAACTTTTCATCTAATTCTTTCGGATCGAGTGTTTCCGATGTGCTCTGAGATGACTGAATAGATGTAGATGCTGTGGTCTGAATGGAAGTGGTTGGTGTTGGATCCTGTTGATGAAAAATTTACCTAAGCATTGATTTCTGAGATTTCCTAATTCAAGATTTGAACCAATAGTAATTTGGCATATGGCAACTGTATTTTGTCAACACCATGTTATACTACTGTACATAGAGGATATACAGTGTTCGTAAATATACCACTAATTTTAGACTCACGCATCACAAGAATAAATTGTTTGGAAAACAAGGATTATACAGTGGGCCCTAGAACAATTGTCATTTTTGTCACTTCGTAAAATGAATATCATTGTTGTGTGATGGAGCAATACAGTCAAAGCACTGCTACATGTACCAAATACTCTAGCTGCACCATGAATATATTAAATCTTACAAGAGAGATGGCACTTGTGGCACCGCTTGTTGAAGCTTGTGTGGATGTTCTTGGTTGGACACTGCAAAAACATATTATTCAGTCTCAAGTATAGTATCAGTAGCATTCTTAGGAAAGGAAATTTATTTTGTATCATACTCGGTGGTGGTTGGTGCAGGCACATGGGGCGTTGTCGTTTCCATTTCCATTTCTGATTCTGAAGAACTGGAAGACGACGACAAATTTGTTGTATTGAGCAAAGCATCCATCAATTGTTCAGCAGAAGCAAATGCAGATCGGGAATTTCGAACTTTGCGTTTTATAATTCTGAACACAAGCACAAGAAATAATTTCAGAACAATGAAGAGTAAATTTCTAGTTTTCCTAAAATTACCTTCGTACAAGATTGATATCAAATCCCATTTCTACTGCTTGCAATACATCTTCAGAGCTTAACGCAGTCTGTAAAATTTCTCTCTGTCTTGCCTCTTCTACTCTTGGATCAATCACCGCAGGAGGAGGAGATGGATCTGATCCTCCTCTGTATGAATAATATCGCCGTCCAAATATGGAAATTCGTGGAGAACCAGGAGTAATTAATACAGGAGACATTTCTCCAGACGAGTTTTCCGATGAAGAGGACATAGCAGTATGTCGATGAAGAGGAGAGATCTCGGGATGCTGCCTCAGGGGTTGGGGGTTTTGAACTGCAATTCTATGAATGAATTCTGGTCCTTTTTGTTGGAGGAGAAATTCACAACTGTAAATGACACAACAAAACTACTAACTTATAATAATTAGATGAGTGACAGTTTCCATAAGATTACATAACATGCTAGTTAGGAAGAAACAATACACTTGCGTATGCAGCTGGTTAAACTCAGCATTATAGTGAACACCGTGGACTACTACAAGGAATATCATCATCATCCCCTATAATACTCACATTGACAGTGAGACGATTCCTTCTACAGGATTATGACAATTACAAAATCCACTGACAGGCAGACTGCTGTAGTGCAGTGAAATTTGCTTAAGATTTCAGTGCAATGTAAAAAATACAGCGTTGGTTTCGAGCTAACTTCTCAGTTACTTGTCATGTCTCCTGTCACAGGATTAAAGCGGCCTTCATAACATATTTGTCTGTTCGTCTTGAAACAAAATCCCCATTTCTAAACAGATCTTTACCTAATTTGGAGAAGTGGATCTCTCCGAATAACACATGAAAGAAAGCCTCGTTTGGAGAGGATGAAATTCTACTTAAGACTGCTCCAAGCATCCAGAACCAAAATAATAATCTGGATATATATACCTACAAGAGCTATTCTGTTCATGGCTCAGGTCATTCTGCTACTTTTTAAGATAAATCGAGTTTCACCCTCCATAATATAGTTACAAATAATAATTGGAATTCAGTATAATAACCATACGTTGGATATAATCTGGCATGCTCTTTCCATGGATCATCGTGTACATTCCAATTATTGATTTGACCGCCACAATACCAGCATTTGACATAATCGTCTTGTCCTGTTAAAAATGAAGTCATTTCATTCCTGATAAAGCTGAGTAGTTCAAATATCTGAAAAGTACTTGGGTACAGACCAACATAAAAAAATCCTGCTCTTGCAAAATCATCGACAGGAGCATCCATTCTACCACTTGGCCAATTGAAGTCAAACGTTTCCTGGCGTGCCAAAGCACTACGAAGGAAAGGCATGGTAGGGTTTTCACACGGAAATATCGACTCCCATTCAGATCCTCCTGTAGGTTCAGCGGATCGCACTGAAGGAGTAATCGCAGTAACTGAATGCTGAGGGGATGTTGAGGAAAAACTCATGCCGCTAGCGCCAGCATTAAACGAAGCCGCTTGCATAGGAAAGACTGGAATCTGCGGCATATGCAAAGGTGGGTTTTGTAGGATAGTTTGAGCACGGTTTTGTTCTTCAATCTCCTCGTCCGACGAGCTGAGTTCACTCTGAGGTTGGATACCACGAAATTTTGTCGACGTCGTAACCACGAAAGGAGTTGACTGTGGTGCTAAAGAAGTCTGCATTGGAACTGTTTCCTGTGCTTCAAGAGTTCTGACTGGACCTGACCATGAAAGAGCATTTTCACTATATTCTGGAGTAGGAAGATTTCTTTGATTTAGAGAGCGCGACCTGTTGATGCTAAGGTCTAACGGCCGTTGTTGGTTTTGAACTAGATTAGTTTCAGTTGGATTTTCCAGGTCTTCTGTAGTTACTTGAACAGGATGACTCTGAAACTCCATTGCCTCTGGAGGTGGCTGCTGAATACTCACTCCTGACAGCTGATTTGATTGACTGATTTCAGACATCTCACTAATTCCAGACTGAAGTGATAATTCAGGGACTAGAAGTTGAGTTGCTTTTGAAGAGTGAGCGAGATGCAATGGAACAGAGGTTGTAGATGATGGAACATTGTTTTCTTCATCTTCTGAGATCATTCTGCATATATTATTGAACATCATAAACTAGTACAGGTACCCATCGATAACTCAATTCTATTGAGGGATTTGACATTTAATATGAGAAGTAAATCAGTACTAAAGCAAATTGCGTGCGAGTAGATTTGTCTGCACATATTGCATCCCATAGTTAATCATTTAGAATACCAGAAACAGATTCATTGCTACCCAGAGCTCTGTACTTCTCATAATAGTGCCAGTGCTAATCGGAATTATCCAGGCTGAAAGTCAGACAAAAGATCTAGTGTTGAAATATACTAGCTTGTGACATATTTTGACTCAGCATCGTGAGTGTACCAAGTCTGGGAGAAATTGTCACAGGAATAATAAATGTTATGGAAGATATTATGTTGCAAGGATTTTGCCGCACGAAATAAGTGTCACAGGACAATATAATACAGTCAAATGTAACCTGTATAATGTCGGTAAAATAAAATAATCTTCATTTAATTATAACCCATATCCGTAAATGTGAAGTACAACACATCGCAAACCCAATTCCGGTTACTATAAGTTGGGAATTAGACAAATGTGCTAATATACCTCTTAGTCTAAACACATGTAATGTATACACCCCACACTACTGCCTTTAGAAAATTTGGCACTTCAGCTCGCTTGCTAACTTTCTTGAAACTGTATTTTATGTCACACGAGGGCTTGGCACATTAAGTACTTACTTGCAATAGGGAACAACGTGTTTATGAACAAGATCAACCAGGTCTCCTCGTTGCCACCCCTTGAAAACTTTTCCACAAGAGCAGCATTGTGTCCTATCATAGTTTCCGAGGTAGAAAAAGCCAGAACTAGCCAATTCATTCACATCCACAACATTATCAGTGTTGTTTTTCCACTTATCCTTTGCCACAAACGTTAATCTGTAATTCAGAAAAAATTAAAATGTGAAAAAAGTGAATTTATAATAGAGTGCCGGATTAAAGCTGGGCCAGCGGTCCATTAGATTTTGGGGTCCTCCAGAGATTAAGCAAAAAGCTATTTCCTTCGTGAATGCTTAAAAAAGGGTTCAATCGATATATAAATTTGTAGTAAACATTTTGCGGCAAAATAAGCACAGCAGTGTATACCTATATATAGTGTGATTGTTTGCGACGTCATACACGACTATATAATATGAATTACAGTACATTTTTATAAATATTACTTGGGCCATCACAGTACGCTGTAGCAATGGGACCTGCAGGATCTTAATCCAGCTCTGCATATATACAATAAGAAATAAAGGATATACATTCTGTCTTCTTCTGAGTAGAGATTCAAGCTTTTGAGAAATTCCTTATGGTCTTCAAAGTGCACAAATTCTAGACTTATTGGAGAAGAATGATTCCTGGCATTCTGCGAAATAACCGAAAACATTTAATAGTTGGGTATTCTGTGATAATTCTAGAATATTTAATGCAATTCTGGACTACTTATTTCTACAATTGTGTTACATATTCTATTTGTATTTAAATTTTTAAATGTAATTGAATTACCCACTACATAAAACATTAAACTAACATACAAATCAGAGCTGTTGTAGCTACAACAGGCTATATATGTTTTCAAGTACTTTGCACTGGTAAATTTTTAAGCAGGATAGTGTAAAGCATAGGTAACAAAGGAGTAGGAGAAGCTCCAGTGGATCTTGCTACCAGCATGGGTCGTAAATCATAATCTCATGAAACCACTGATTTCTATTAAATATAATGTATTATGTATTTAAGAATGTATTCAAATTATATGTACACAGACAGCCAGAGAAATGTCGAGGTAATATTTGGCTTACTTGCTTGCGATATCCAACTTTCGTATTTTTCTGAATTCGTATTTTTGGAATATCTACATTCAGAGATTTAAGAGATATTGATTAAAATTGATTTGATATAAGTAACATATGGATAGTGTTACTCACTAAGGCTCAGAGATGTTCCGGGATTCTTTATTTGCAATGTTTCAAATTCCATCAAACTTTCCTGTAAACAATATTACAATTCAAAGTGTTTCCATTAGTAATCAAGCCGTATAACTATGGTAGCAACAATATTTATCAACAAGTATATGTTACATCTATGAATATTTCATTTAACAGCTAACAGAATATCGTAAAACCCCAGACTAATAGGGGGGGGGGGGGGG
>QRAM01000026.1:117095-176176 GCA_013436055.1 Halocynthia roretzi | reverse complement strand
GGGGGGGGGGGGGGGGGTTAGGGAGTCTCTAATAATCGATAGTACATGATAACATGGTAATACATATACGACACATCTTATTGGAAAAAAAACAGTAAACCCAAAAAAATAACAATTAACACAATATAAAAATACCTGTATTGTAATAACCAGTAATACCCTTCAATGTATGTTAATATTCACAGTAAAATCCTATAAACACATATATATTATAAGAACACAGCAATAAAGGTAAAGTAGAGTAGTGGGAAATAGTGGAACACAGCTGAGATAAATGGACGTGGGTTTACTCTATCGGAGTGCAGATACTACTTACTTTGTATTTTTTATCTTCGTTAATCGGATCTTCAAGTGTCGGTGGCATGTACAATTCTAGTAACAGAAATTTTGATGAAAATCTACCGACAATATCAATTTTGTATATTCTTTGGAAAATATTTCCATTAAACATACGTGTAAATGATGGTGTCAAAGAAGATGTGGATGATGTCATCTGAAAACAAAAACATTCATATATAAACATGTTGGGTATGATAGAGTATAATGTTCAGCTGAATGTATCAACGGTATTTTTTTCTTCATTCAGATGAACTAGAATTCCTATGGGTCTGTGTTGGTAGGTAAACTGAATGATGCTGTATTTAGCTCTATCAAAAGGGTATGTTTTTAGTCATGTTTCTTGTCTAGCAAGATTACCCAAGCAATTGAAGGTGGATTTTCCTTAAAATTAACTCTAGATAATGCATAATACAACATGTTATGGCTGAAATTACGTTTCATGCAAATTATCGCTCCACGAGTAATGAGCTATCTCTTGGATCGCCGCATAAGTGATATTCTAAACTAATATACATAGGATCAAGAACTTACAGGAGAATTAGCCTCTGTAACTGGAGTATCTAATAGCGATACCTGGTTTCTCGTATTTCCACTGCTTTCGGATTCTGCATAACAAATAAGTTTTTAGTTAACATGAATTCTGTATAAAAGTGGATAACGTTCACTTAGTAAAATTTCTAATTCAATACAAACTTTCCATATCTTTGTGCTTGGAAGAATATTCACAAGAATCGTCATGAAACCTAGCAGGATCATCTTCCTCCAACCAATTTTTCACAATAGCTCCACATCTTAAAATAACACTATTACTAGAACCTAATAGTCAACACAAATAGAGAATAATGTTGATATAGCTGGTATGGTAAGTCTTGTCTTAGTAAGTTGTAAGAAAAGTTAATGTGGAATTGATTATTATAACTGTAATAAATCACTTCTAACTATAGTAACTGTTCTTGATTACGATTACTATTTATTTTTAGTGATAATACTAAACCAAGTTTTCGACCTTCTAAACAAGAACGTATTTACAGGTCCACCACAAAATATTTTCCAAAATATAACATTGTAAGAGTTCGAAAAGATTTTAAGGAAAAAATAAAAAGGCAATAGGTGTTTGTAAGCAAATCACAAATCCGAAATCACTAAAGTGCTAATACAAGTAACCTACTAATTTATCTCACCTATGGCATATGGTTTCGTCATGAAGGCCTGTATAGTAATAGCCAGATTTATATATCCTGCTACGAAGTGTTGGCTTTGGAAAAGTCTCGAATGAATGCAACCGCATAGTGTCAATACTGAACTCTATGAAAAACGGGGAAAATAGAATGAATGGAATATTATGGCAATAATATAGAAATAACTAAATAAATTTCCTCGACAGCAAAAAATGTAAATCATGAAATGTAGATCATTGTATATAAATTATTCAGTTTACTCCTTATCACAGTACTTCCTCTTAATATTATAATTTGAGTTGGAACAGTACCATTTTTTTCCTCTCCTTTCCCCTTTTGAGTAGGCAATTTTAGGCCATCATGTTGAGTTTTTTCAGTAGAGCACTTCCCTGGGCTATTCTTGGAACCACTGTACAAAATGAGAAGTGAAGATATAAAGTTTGAGCCATACAAAGGTGACTAATCATAGCTTTTAAAAAAAGGACATCTGTCATGACTGATATAGGAGAGGTTTAGGTGAAAAAATGCTCACCTAACACAGCAGGATTTACTGGAAGGAATGAATAACTTTTTTATCTACTATTTTTCGTTTTTTGTTTAATTAGGCTTGCTACGCTACCTTATGCATGTTAATGTGGCTCTCATGGAAAAAAGTTTGCCCGCCTCTGTGCTAGACTGTCACCTGTCACTTTATATTACATCAAGTAGTGAATAGTTGTCCTCACCTCTTTTCTCTTTTACGTCGCTGCTTAGGCAACTTGTAATTATGGGAGCAGTCAACAACCTCTACCCAAGTCGTTTCAAGTCTCGCATTCCGTAGTTTTTGTAAGTCAATGGGGTCTCCGTTGCAAGACATGACTAAACGCAAATTCGTGCGTGAGATATTCAACAGAAGCTGGTAAATTATCTAAGCCTACCAACACATGGAATAAAGGACATAGGAAGTGGGAAACTATATAATATAATGAAATATAGCAGACTAATATATTACACTGCCAATAACTGCACTGTACTCGTATAAACTGTACGTCACGCAGGAACGATTTCTGGGAAAGTCCCTGGTGGTATAATTGCATAGCTCTCTTTGAAAAGAAGATGATTAAATGAACAGGTTGGCATTACTCAACATTACGTACTTTCATAGTATGCAACAATATGTATAACATTAACTCAGTAACTCCGATGTAGATATGAAAATCTCAATAATAATTGTAGCACAACTTCTTTTATCCTTAACAACATCGATCGAATACGGAAGAATTACAATTGGCATATTGGTTTTCATAAATTTACACTCTTCACTGTATTTTGGCGCAAGCACTCCTTCACACGGACATAGTTTAACTAATGGAAAGAAAATATGGTGCAATCGTTAGGCTTATACACTCCCGATTACAAAGGAGGATGTTCCGTATCTGAAACTGTAGTTGGATAGGTGGCGTAGACTAGAATATTGATTGAAGGTGCTCTCCATTGTAATCGATAATTACTGATCTCCATTTCTTAATACTGCGATTCTGACTCCTATATACAGTATTTGTAACTAATTAGACTTCATCTTGAATTTATTATTTTATTATACAAAGCCTATATATTGCCAAAATCCAGCTGCAGTTGAATATTTCCTATTTCAGAAATAACCGGTGCTTTTTGCTACATTATCAGCGGGTGGTCTAAACATCATATAACGTCATATCCGTTGTTACCTATGCATAGGAAATGACACTTTGATCCATTCGCATGATCTAGAATTGAACCCTACACCAGTACTATACAGTCTACATCATAATATGATATTTTGGCTAGCTCGTTGTATCGAATTTTTAAAAGGATTTTGTGATTTATATAAACTTAATACAGAGCAGAGTTTCAGCTCAAAGCAGTTGCTATCTGACTTGGTAAGATAGGAGTTGTTACTGTTTGTTCAATGGGTTTTCTTTGTTTATGCCCTATTTTAGACATCCATGTCAAATATCCCGTAACCTTTACGAGTGCGTGAACATCAGTATTCATCTTTCCTTTCCATTTTCACAGGTGGTATTTGTGGATCCTGACTGGGCTAACCAACGGGATAATTGTTTATATGTACGAATCGGATCTAAAGAGGGCTTCGTTCCAGCATCTGACATCTCACCTGTATCTTAAGTTTTTTATCAGCAAAATTCTGTGCACAGGGCAAGAAAAAGACGATAAATACACTTATAATCTTTTGCTTTTGATTCTTGTTAGTTCCAGTTGCTATATTTCAATTTTACATTACGTTGTGCAATATACCATCTATGTAATCGCGTCGCGAAATTCGATGGACTGGCTCATGTACGAGCCCAACGTGATGTAGATTGGCAATGTCTGGAACCAAGGAACGTCTAATTGTACTGCGATGCACGCAATTAACGCAGACTTCTCAATTTGCTGAATTTTCTGCAGCTCCCGTATTTCCGATTCGTACTAGGATTACGGCAAATAATATAGCTACCCTAAGGTGGGTTCCGTGCGATTGGGTTTAACAATTACAAATCATGTGTAATAATACAATACTTATTATTACATTATAATATTTTACATTATCATTATCTTATTATATATAAATATAGTTTATACAGCGAAAATAAATTAGTCGATTTTTCTTCTATGCACGACTGAAAAAGTTTTCCGGAGTACAGTGGTAGGAATTTGCTACTTTGCTGGTTCAATTTCTTTTCAATAATAGTAAAGAAATTGACTCTATGTTTTCACGCTTTAAAATATATGAAGATTTCTAAATACAGTAATCAATATATACAGCATTTGTTTGTTGCATTATACAACATGTGCATTACTGGAAGGTGCTTCCATCTTGGAATTACATTAGCAGACAAGCCTTTGACGATGGATTTTCCTCTTTCACTGTTGCCAGCTTAGCTTGCTTTGCCATTTTCCTACAAAGAAGTATACTGATTTGCAGAAATGAAACTTCTACGCTATAGTCGGCTTTACACTAGAAGTGTTGTGCAAAAGCGTTGTGGAAAGCCTCTGGTTGTTTCATTATAATGCACATTGCGCAAATTAAGGGCATTAAATTGCTCCATGATTTTGTCACCCAATACATTTTAATATCAATGTTGTTTGCTTGTGCTAGAGCCATTCAAAACTGAATGAATAATGGATAAAGCTACAGAAAAATCTTGCTAATCGATAGAAGTTTATTCTGTTGAGTTAATTACACTGATAAGTCGAATCGCATTGGCGTAAACGTGTACAACGAATCAAATACTGAGTCCAATAAGGTGCGAACCCAACCGTAAGTCTAGAACGATAAGAACAATGTTATCTATTTCCAAAAATACCTGAATACTTGTTCTATGTCATCTATATGTTGAGAATGCAGAACCTTCTTCAAGATAGCTGTGTTGATGCTCGTCACTTGGTTTTCCTCGGCCAATTTAACTATTTGGTTGATTTGGTGCTATATGTTTCAAAATAAATACATTTGTGTTTTATTTTAAAACTATAAATTCTATAATTACTCAAAGGTTGGCATTAGCTAGAGTTGCAAATATGCGGAGCCAAGCAAATAGTAAACATTTTTAAAGCAAATATTTAACTGTAAAAACTTGTTTAATATACATACCGTATACACTTGAAAACTACTCCAAAACTAACAACTCGACTTAGTCGACTCAGGCTCATAAAAAAAAGACAAATGTTCGCATAGGCCATAGGTGCTATTAAAATTCTATTATCAATTTCAGAATTCAATCACCTGTTACATTTCGCTTAATTTTACTAGCTTTTTATTATCATTAGCTTCATCCTTTATCGCTAGTTCTATCGACGCCAATTGTGAAATAAAACTGGTGCACGCGCTACGGGAATGTTATACAGACATTGTACTCTCCTATCGATTCGTAAAACCACATGACTTCCCGTTATTGCACGATCTCAAAATCTCATACGACAAACGAGGCGAATGGTAAATAGCAGAGCTAGCTAGTTTAAAGTAGTTTGCTTATAAATTACCAGCTTCTTCTCCAGGCTGTCACATCTCTTTTCTATCACGGCCTTGTTAATTGATTCTCGACTGGCCACCTGAAGACCGAGAAATCAATGTTGTGATATCGAATAAACTTATAATATTTTGCTCAAAACCTTGGAAATATCATATTCCTTCACGTACGTTCCACAGGGAAGCCTTAGAAGCAGCTTTCGCCAAATTGTCGGTTTTCGAAAGCTGACGAGTAGTCATACTTCTGCCAGTTTGCGTGAAATGTTGTTGTTTGCCCCGGACTTGAACTGATAAAGGATAATTTTCAATGAGCTCTGACTGCTTTATTGTAAAATCTACTTAAACCCGAACAAATTGCTGTACTTCTATTTATCACACTAACATATTAAGTTTCCCTTTCTCATCCAGGTAATTAGTTCGGAAGTAACAGGGTTGAAATTGTGAGTCGTTGCGTGCTTGAAATCCGGATTCACAGTGCCACTAACGACTTTCGTTCTGTTATCCAATTCGAGGAACATGTCATATCTGACGTAAACATCCTGCAAACGAGTACATTAATTATAAATAAAAGATTTTTCACATACACAAGAAAACGCGCTGGTACTTCTTGTAAATATTACATGAAGTTGACAGATTGGGGATTATAGGCCGTTCGTTTTGACACGATAGTTTAGTTTCAGTAATCACCAATCCTTTATAGAAATTCACGATGGAGTCAAGTTAGGCTACTATGCCACCCATCAAATAAAGAGCAACATAAAATAATATTATCAACATTAAAATATTATCTATATATTACAAGGGGCAAAATTTGTCTGTTTGTTCGTCTTTGAACAACGTCGCCATTCCTCAACTAGAACTTTATCGAATATGGCACTAATGTATGAAGAGAAAAACGGGTTGGGAGGAGATGAAATACAACTCACGACCAGATAGAGATGACCAAACTTACTACACGTATAGGATAGCGGAGGTACCAGACAGTGTCCAGATACCTATAAGACTTCTTCCGTTCCTCGGGTCGCTGTTTTGGTAGTATATATTATATGTATATATATATAATATTGAATAATAGAATTCTTTATGGTAATACTTAACGTTTATTACTAAACGGGTAGTTAATACAGATAGCAAAAGTCAAGTCTAATACATTCCTTAGCGGCTACGACGGAAACTTACCTTGAAGCGTTTTGGAAGTCCTCTAGCGCTTTGAATTTTAACTTTCACTTTGTATTTGCGGCCGACCAAAGACATCGGGTCATCGATAAACTCATCAGCGCTATCATCAATTATTTCTTTCCCCTTTGAGTCACACGGTACTAAATCGATCTATAATATATTGTAACTTTATGACACGTTCACATGCTAATGCAAAATTTATGAGAGGTGAAGATGTGGAGAGTTATCTTACATTGAGTACCCCCATATTTTCTCCGCTGTATCCGTTTATTGGCAGCTGTTGGCTCAAATCGATCATGTAGGCCAAGCATTGGGGAGACACAACTGCCGAACCAATCAAAACCTCGGTGCCTTCACTTTCAATAAAAGGATTACTCTCCTATATAGAAAAATATTTAAAGTTCAAATATTATTAAAGATTGAAAGTTATTTCATGCTTTCTGTTATAGATTAAAATGAATATTAGTGCAATAGAGTGTAACTACCGTCAATTCCAAGAGCTGTAAATAGTCAGGAAGTAATATCAATTTTCACAAGTTATTGCATGTCTTATGATAATGTCAATCTATCTGATTTTCCTTAAGCGGAAATTGCATCTCCAAATTCATCCAATAAAAAATAAATACAAAGAGTTCGGTTAGGCGCGTCTTGTTTGACTCCCAAAGGCATAGTATAAATATAAACTATGAAAGGAACAATACATAGTCTCCTATAGGAGCTTTATTAATTTTCTGTACTTGAGTTCTTTCTGATCCGTGTGAATCACATTTGAATTTGTCAATCATAGAAGGTGGTTATCTACTAATAGATAATTTCATTAAATAATTCTTTATTATCTAGGAGAAATGTCTGCATTTATGGCGATGCAGTTTCTTTGTGGTGGATTTTCTCTTTCAACATTATGTATCCACTAGGTGATGTTATATACAAACTCTCATACCTCGTCCGTTGCTTTTCCCTCTTTATGGTCTTCGTACATTTCTTGCATCACATATTTCCGATTAATGAACTTTTCTCGGTCCCACACCCACTCCATGTGGTTTTCTAGATGACGTATTTTTACGTAAACCTGTTAACAGTGATAAAAAGATTAGCAGAATCTTTTCCGTTATTTGAAACAGCAACTGATCATACAGGTACATCACACCTCTGTAAAACCTGTGTCCACTCCCCGATAATGTGGCGGAACAAGAAGTAATTCAAACTTGACTTTCTGATCCAATTCTTCGCTAATTGAATTCGCCTCGTCCACTGCAGGTCGCAGCTCGCTAAGTTGCTCGCGGAGTATAGCTTCAGCTGTAGCGTAGAAATATATTCAGATATCGAAAATACGTTATTCGACACTAATGGTAGTAATATTTTATCGAAATCTGATATCCTACGGTTTCGCCATCTCACTCTGGTCGTTTTTAATCCTGTATCACCAATGTTCAAGCCAATGTATTGAATAATAATAAAAGTACCCGGACAGAACAGAGGGGTGGGTGCGGTTAGCATCGGTAATCGATTTAGGGGAAAAGGAAAGACCCTTCGTCAAAGAATATATTTATTGAAAAGAAAATAATGATACTCTGTAAAATATTATCAAATTCTGTACTGCTTAAATTACCGTTCGATTTCTCCGCTGCTGACGACAAGCCAACAACGGCAGATATTTCATCTTGGGCCATCTCGTAAGTTACCGTCGGAAAATCTTGCGGCGAAGCTTTGTACTTTATGGGGTCACAAAAGACATAAAGGTGCGACGTTCCAAACAGGATTCTACGATATTTTCATAACCAGAAGTTAGATAGAACGAAATATATAGAAATAATTGTTACCGAAATTGCAGAAAAATTACCGATCACTCTGTCGTAGCTGCCTTTCATCGTTCACTAATAGTAGTTCACCATTAAACCTCAGCTTCCCATCTTGATTCAACGACTGTATGTAAACATCACCATCTACATTTCGTAAAAGAGCATGCTTCTCCAAAATGCTGAAAATGAAAGGTAATTAGTGGTATTGGATTTCCAAAGCTTTTTAGGCCATGCTGCATTTTGCAAGAAAGATTTTTGACGCGGCTATGTGCTTCCGTGATTAAGTTATAAACTAAATTATAACTTAAAATTATAACTAATATAAATGGTAGCCTTGAACGTTATTTAGGAATTTTTTAGATACAAAATTGGCGGCAAACCTGAGGCTGTCTTGCAGCATATTGTTTGTAGAATACTGAAGTTACAATTTTCAGTTTGATAATATTCAACAATACATTTAGTTTACCAGTTTGCACGAATTGTATAACAAACTATGGAAATTATGTTAACTGTAGAAATTATGTTTTTCTTCACTGCTAGAGATACAAAAATTTAATTCCGACATATTTAGCAATCAAGCAAACTATTCCAGAAAATACGAAATACCAATGGAAAGAAATTAAGTATTTTCTGCACTATATACACTATGCCCGATATGCTACTAACCTAGCACCCGACAAGGGGATCTGAACCTCGTCCGAGGGCTTGCCGACTGTATATTCTTGTCCGTTCTCCAAAATATGTACGATGATTTTACACATTTGCGTATCCGCATTCAGATTGTACAGATGTGGAGTAGTTTCCATTTTTGCGTGAAGTTCTTTGGTTTTAGTATCACCGTGCTTTGAAATAAAACACACTAATAAGTGATGTAACTGAATGCTTGGGCAAAATCGCAAATAACACTCTCCAGAACACTTGGAACTGATAGTTCCTAAATCGGAGAAAAAACGTCTGAAAACCACAGTTGTTGTGCTGGATCATGCTGAATTGAAAATCGATGTTCAACCTGTACTAAATCATCGAGGAATCGCACACTGTTATTTTTCGAACCTCATTTTGGGAACGTTCCATTCTCTCTTGCCACGTTTTTTCCATTTCCTCCATCTTTCTCTCATTCTCCAGCATTGCAGATTGCATTTGTTCTTCATATTCACGTTTAATCTGTTCCTTCTCCGCTTCCGTTAGTTCCTCGTCGTCGCCTGCGACAGTTGCTGCTACAGCAGCTGCGCCACCCTTGAAATTGCACGGAAAAATATTGGAAATATATACCTCACAGGTAAATACACACACATACACATATAAATATATATACAGTATATATGTATAAGATTCCTCGAAGCACGGGCACGCCAACCTACCTTCTCCAATAAACTCTTGAGCCTTGCGTTTTCCTCTTGCAGTTCCCTAATGAGTTTAGCTGTTGGATCCTCATTCACTTTAGCAACTGTCTTTATTTGCTTTGCACGGTCTGCGTATCTTATCACAATAGAAACGAGAAATTCAACGACCTTATTTCAAAACTCATTTTCAAATGCAAACAAACCTCAACGTGGACAAAGTTTCGTCGAAGTTAATATCAGCAGGACTAAGGGCAGCTATCATAACAGTCTTAGAATTGCCACCGAGAGCGTTCTTGAGCAGTTTAGTCAAAACCGAGTCGCGATAAGGTACACGAACTTTTTTCCCACCGGAGCGCTCAGCAAGTGCTGAAAGAAAAAATCCATTGCTTATACTATATTCAAATAATATACCGGGGTAAATATTTATTAAAATACCGGAAATAACATTGCCAAGAGACGAAAGCGAAAGATTGATGGCTGCTCCTTCCTTAAGACGATCACCAGTTGCACCAGTGCTTTCCGCACGTTCGCTGGATATAAAATAACGTCATGATATCATATACGTATTTACCTTGTTTATTACCTTGACTAAATCTGTATCTAAAACTTCTATCTACTCTAGATAGTTCTCATGGCACAATATACGTGGATCACTTCAAGTTTGAGATGGAATATATTATGGTTTAAAAGTTTATTCGCTAACTAGCGGAGTTCCCTGATGATGCACGGGTGAAAAGACCGAAATGTCGACACTCAGTCACTGGAGGAAACACAGGAGATAGAAAAACGCGCACTATCGTGTATTCCTCTTTTATGATATAGAATGAACTAAACATTTAGTACGCACCGCCCTTTCACCGAAAATTTACTAGTTGGAATTTTCAGGTGGTTTTTTGCTTACTATTGTTCGATGATTGAATTGGCGGTCCCTCGTCTATTCCCATGTAACATTTGTTGCATGCCTTACACCTGCTTAATCCGACCTGGATGATGATCCGATCTCGTCTTTCCCATCAAGTAGCAGTATAATTCTATTACATAATCAACCCACGGTAAAAAGTTCATGGTATCATCAAGCAAGATTCGAAACACCAAGCTTTTACGCTTGGTCATGGTTCGGCCAAAACAATGGAGTTAAATACTTTCTTCCAGCAAACACTGAAAATGGTAGATCGATAGACTATACTGACAAGAACAAGACTCAGATTTCATACCTATCATTTATATACCATGCTCACTTGAATACGGTTTAATATCTAGCGTGAGCTCGTCTCTCGTGAAAAGTCAGTAATAACAAGATACAGACTTTACGCTTAGATGTATAAAATGTCTCCTTTAAAAAGTTGAAGGCAATTCTTGATATCCTGATACAGTACCTCCTATCTACTAATTAACTACTTTAGTAGACTATGTAATGATTGTTATGAAATAAATTTACATCTAATGAGAAAACGTAATTATAACATAAAATCATTCTTACCTCCCAGCGAGATCAACCAGGTTGATAATAGACGTTTTCGCCATCTCCTCACCGACGTCATTTTTCGATTTCTGAACGAACGTGATTCCGACAATGGTGTGAGCTCGGCTATTATAGAATAATTATGAAATAATGAAACGTGCTATAAAGCAACAAGGGACAACCATAGACCTTGAATACGTAATTGTCGCTGTTTTAGGAAATGCTCTGTGGGTGCTTGAATATACACTAACACTAGATGTCGTTGTTACCTGCTCGTTGCATTCATGTTTGTTGCCGCAACTGTTCTATTTCTTGTTCCTTCGGCCATTCGTTCTTCAATATCGGCGTAGTTCGCCACAGCAACATTGTCCAGTCCTTGTACTGATGTGCAAACAGATATCACTTCGTTAACTTCATTGAATTGTATTTCGAAGAAAAGAATGACGTTATCCCAAACATAACCTAATCGATGTACCATAAAACCCCTTGGTAGGATTCTCGCGAACCTTCAGTCCGCCCTTTGATTTGATCGTGGTGGGATTCAGGAGATCACGCACTTGTTCGCTGTAGATTTCAAGCATGTTGAAACTAACCTGTATAAAATACAACCTTATTATTATAGTACGTTGGTAAAGTGAGTACGATATTAATAATTGTATTAACCTCAGAGTACTAACCTCATATTGCATATCACTTCCAGAACTTTTTTCATTTATCTGACTAAACAACTGATCAGCAAGAACTGGTACAATACCTAGATAGATATTGAATTAATAATGTTCAAACACAATATTACTTCGTTAATTTTATTGAATTGGTTTCGAGGCTAATCTAGTAGCTCACTATCAATAGTGGTAACAGCCAGGATGCGCGTTATTTCAATACCCACATTACAGAAACGGAGCCCGAGTGCTTCTGCAGCCTGGGTTACATATTATGGCAATTCTGAGGTAACATCTTTCTATGACATTTGTCGCACGCCATTTTAGTATTCAAACTGGGGTACCGGGCCCCGAGTGCCATCTCCAGACAGAGTGTAATTTTTAATCCAAGATAAGGTAAAAGTAACCTCTATTAATGCCATAGCCAACTATGCTGTAGGATTTTCCAGATCCCGTTTGACCGTACGCGAACAGAGTAGAATTATATCCTTCCCACGCGTTGTTCAATATCCCTTCGCCAAGATCTTGAAACACTTCGGCCTGCAACAGGGGTACTTGTCACGTCATGGTAACAATAGATGAATAGACCATAACGTTTATATAAGTTTCATTGCCTGATCATGATATTTACTCGACGGTTTATCCTTTTCCAGATATCCATCGGGTCGTTCTTTGAACCCGTCATGCGACCAATAGCTGAAATCGAAGTTGAATTTTTTACCTTCTTCGTTGGGCTTGCTGGGATTTTTGATTTTTGTAGTATTGCCTAGGAAAAAGCGACATTGATATACGTAATTCAAATAATTGATAAATGAAATACACCCTGATCTGTTAGCTCGGCCTTACCTTCCATTTGTATGATAATGGTAGCATTTCGATCCTTTTCTCTTTGATTGTATAACAAGCGTCAAGGACAATGATAAAATAGTGAAAAATTGTGAACGACATTTTTGAAAATCAGAACTGGAAGCTGAGGAACATAAGTGATGGGCTATACAGTCTGAAGGCGCTTCTTAGAATTCAGTTGTTAAAAATAATCCTACGCCTTATTAAAGAAGGGAGGATATTGGTCGCAGGGCCTCATAATTATACAAGTAGTATCGCTGTGATTTTTAATTTTGATAGTTATAGTAAATTAACAGTTGAAAACTTTCGACCAGTCTTCATTAATTATCAGTTTATCGATCTTGAATTTGACACCGTTGTGCTTTTTCAATTAAGATAAATAATCACAAGCAATAACTAAATCATTGATGAAACGATTGTAACCGCGAATTCGCGAGACGTATTTAGATCATGAAAAGGATATGAATGGTCGTACTCGAACAGCCACCTTAACATTTTCGCTTTCAGCCATCTTTTCGTTCAGTCGAACAGATCTATCGAACAGATCTATCGAACAGATCAGTACTGCTATACAAATATAAGAATCTGGTAAAGCTGCATGAATTTTAACCTCTGCTGAGCAACTGCTGCTTTCTAACTCCCTCACCACTAATTTCCTAGCACCCAACTAGAGAAGCGCTGTACACAGGCTATGTCATGTTATACGAGCGGCTTAATCAGATTTACAGATACAGTATCCAAAACAAGGACTAGTTGTTAGGCTAAGTCTAATACGCTTTGTTATGAAATTGTAAAGGATTGAAAGCCATGCCATTACATCCCATGATACAAAACAATAGGCACTTGTAACCAGACCTACACTCGTATTGATCAACTAGTGTGGTGTTATGTTGTAAACTTATGGTATTTACGATTGTTTCGTGGCTCCTAATTATGGATAAGGACCCTTGCTGTATCTGAAAAAGCATGTGAAAGCAGATGGTGACGTCACTATAAAAAGGCTTTACTTGGTGGTCAACAGGTCTATATAAATACCAGTTATGATATCGCCAAATTAGCTCTTGTTGCGTCACCGACGCCATTTAGTGGTTGTAGCCATACAAAATCGTTAAGTCGATGTCGTTAATCGAAACATCGGTGTATATGCAGAATCATTTAGGCCTGATCGCAAAAATTAAATATAAATAATATCGTAATAATTTAAATATACCTCCTATGCCTCTTATGGTACGTAATATATCACCCAAGCCGGCTTACGAAATCATGGGTCCTATAAGGCGTGCAGATATCACACATCAGGGCCATATAGTTAGCATCATACAGCTTTGAAAACTGACATGGAGGTCTTTTCTTATCCCAGATAATTGCAAATCTTTTTTCAACCGTCCACGGGTTCACGGGAAAAATTGAGAATTGATAAACAAAGCTACAACATCTGAGGCATCACAAATAAAATTTTAAAGAGTTTGCAACTCCGTTTTACACTGATAGGCAGCCTGTGATTGCCACTCAGTTCTAGGAAGAATAGTTTACATTCTATAATTTTTACATACCATTGCCAAACAGCAGCCACTAGTGTATTAACGAACCATACATAAAATCTGTCTGATACAGTATTTATTAATGCTATGAAATGAAACCAAAAAAATAGAAGAAAATATCATAGACTTTGGAGACCAGCATATAAATTCAATGGCATACTGCAAGTCATATTAGAACTTGTGAAACAGATTACCGTACATGAATGGTCAATGTAAAGTTCTTCCCCGTATGAGCATGTAAAATTAGATCAATTATCACCATAAAGCAGTTTTCTTTTTCATAAACACATTCCTGTTACCACGAGTTAAGAATTGCGCTCTAGTGATCATAGAAATAATGGACGTCATTATACACAGACTACGGAACTCCGTTTGAAGGCGCTGTAGCCATCCGGGTCCTTTCTGATTGTGGAGTTACAAGTCAGCAGCCATGAGGTAAATATTTCAGTTTTACCGAACAATTTTAAAATGTTATGAATCAAATTTCCATATTTTTGTAACAAAATTTTATTTCAAATCTTAAGCACTTTACGGTTACAAAAGCGGCTGGCTGCCGCGGTAATGAAATGCGGCAAAAACAAAGTATGGCTCGACCCTAACGAAACATCCATGATATCCAATGCCAATTCAAGTATGACAAACGATTCATTCTCAATAAACGAATCCTAAACGGTGATTGGGATTTTTTTTTCTCAACAGGACAAAATGTGAGGAAACTGATCAAAGACGGCCTCATCATTCGTAAACCAGTAGCGGTTCATTCCAGAGCTCGTGTCAGGAAAAATACTATCGCTCGTAGAAAGGGCAGGCATTGTGGAACAGGTAGATTTTGCTGTGATTGTTTAAATCCTTCACATTATTACAGTTGAATCAAATCAAGTTTGTATCATTCAGGTAAAAGAAAGGGTACAGCCAATGCTCGAATGCCCGAGAAAGTCGTGTGGATTCGTCGTATGCGTGTTCTACGCAGACTCTTGAGAAAGTACAGGGAGGCGAAAAAGATAGATAAACATATGTATGTATTTAAAATACACTCAAATGTGTGAACAACAAGAGATCAGGTTTATGTGATAAGATGTATGAAACGTACCCCAAGACAATGTTACAATATTTCTTATAAACTCTATTGAATAATGGATTTATAATACTAGTCTTAACACAGACCCAGTCACAAGTGGACTAAGCACCTTGTTTACCCAAATCTTAACATGGCCATTTGTGTTTATTGCCATATTTAGGTTTGGTATGCATATTCATACACCAAATGATGATGTAAATCAGGTAGGTAAAGTGCAAACCCCCACTTTAGCCCACCTATGATTTAAGCAGTCAAATTCTATCTATTTAAAATCGGAAGGCTCTTGTATTAGTCCAACAGTCAAGGGATACATTAGTTAACTGTGAATCTTTAAAACTTTGAACAGGTACCACGAACTGTACTTGAAGGTGAAAGGTAACGGATTCAAAAACAAGCGCATCCTAATGGAACACATCCACAAGGAAAAAGCAAAGAAATCTAGATCTAAGATGTTTGCGTAAGTGTTTCAGGAAATTTGTAGCATTTGGTATTTCTGAGAACTCTCATGACATTTTTAAAATTACAGTGATCAGGCCGAGGCTCGTCGGCAAAAGAACAAGGAAGCTAGAAGAAGGCGCGAAGAGAGAATTCAAGCCAAAAAGAAGGAAATGCTTTCCGCTCTGGCCAAGGAAGATGAGGCTGTCAAAAAGGAATAAGCGAACTAATAACTGAGTTGCTTTTTCGGTTTGGAAATTGATGAAATAAATTGTGGTCATCCAAGTACTTCATATTGTTATTATTTATTTGGAAAGATACAGTGTAGTGCTCTTTTTCTTCAATATTCCAAGGGGCAGAGGGATTAGTAACTTTCTATAATAGTTACACAACAGGTCAAAATGAACAGTAATCAGAACCTTTAATATATATTCAGAGAACAAGTTAAGTGAAATAAGTGTGTAATACATGAAGCCCAATCACTTACCACCCGAACGAGTTTTTGAACTTGCAAGTAATTTGCTCTTTAATCTTATTTGTAAGCATCAAATAATACATGTTTTTGAACTTACAAAAAGCAAATTTCTTGTAAGCATCAAATAATAATACAGACTCAATGAGCCTCAACCCAAGCCCAGAGAAGTGTTAACATAATGAATAAATAGTCAAACATTTGTTGGTACGTATTATGTGTACAGTAATCAGGGTTTTGGCAAAGAAATTGGCTTCTATAATAAACTTCCATGATAAAGATAAAGTTTAATCATACAGATTTGAAGTCAAGACTGCGAAGGCGTATAAAGAGGCAAGATAGGGTAATGAATTATAATCATTTATCAACTAACGGAGAGTATATGCAGTTACCAATGATCTATCCGGTGCACTTCAAGAGCGCCTGAGCCTACTGTGTCTCAGAAAAGTTTTACGAATTCTAATTTCTGTATTGTGCATTTCCGCTAACATTACAGCATGAAATTATTCTGTCCATCTGTTTATCAACCCCTGTTCACTGCAACTACAAACTGTACTACAATAGCACATACATAGAAGGCAGTGATATCATGTTTCAGTACAACACTAATGTAAACTACTGAATAACCAAAAAAAAAAGCAGCTGATAGGACATGAACTCAATGAAAAGAATGAAAAGCCATGACAGAAAAACAAATACAAAAATAAATTATTGTTGCACAAATTGCTGATATATAGAAATAGAATGTCACTCACCATGCTTTCATATCAAAAAAAGAACAATGATACAATCATGTCTAGCCGATGTTCTCTGTTAGCTCAGTAGTTGAGTCAGCTTGTACCGTCGCACTATGATCACCTGCTTCATCATACTGTGAGGTGACTTTCTCAACGCCTGGTAAAAGTACTCAAGTTTTAGCAAATACAGCTAATGTACATAAGAATGGAGTCTGTCATTTTTAGTCATGGTCATCTGTAACCTAATCTTTCATTAGCTAGAGCAACTGTATCATCTTAATGAGGTATCTTCATTTAGTTGAAGCACATTTCGCAGACGATACAAACGATTTTATACCAAGGTATAATATATTAATATTAATTACCAGAGTCGCTCGAAGATTCTTCACATTTTAACTCGGTGAAGTTGGCAGTTTCAGCAGCATCATTGTCTTCTGATTTTTCATCTAGAATAACAGGAACAGGAAATGATACCATATATCAACAACTTAGCTAAGACATATTGGACCTAGAAGACATAGCCATTTCGACATATATAGTAATAAGCCAAGTGAACCAGCCTTGTCCAAGTAAGCAGATTGTTATTTTGGCTAAATGGGGCAGTCCTGAATAAGACTTCATCTCTTCCGGACCTAGGTGACCTCCATGCCAAATTTTAGAAAGATCAGTTGAAAAATAGCGACATTGTTTCAAGAAACACAAACAGACAAACTTCAGCATTTAATACATAGATAGGTTCAATTTGCCAGTATGGTTACTCGATGCATGTGCAGGAATGCTGTCATGACATGCATTCGGGGTACCCTAAGTCACCAAAGAAAAATATCATTGAATTCGGTCAAGGGATCTGAGGAAAAGATGGACAGACGTACACACATACACGGAAACTTTCTCAAAATGAGTAAGATGAGTTGTTCTTAGGAGTTTTGCCAGCCATAATTTTAAAACTTTGCACAAACCAGAATTGGCAAGTGATGGAGCATTAGAATCCTCATCTGCACTTCCTTCCCCACTGTTACTTTCAGAACGAATCATGGCAGGGATGATAGCAGGCGGCGACATTGGCAGCTGAGGTGCGTTTGGTTTTTGCTTTCTGGCAGGATTAAAAACTCTGCAGTATGCACATCTGAAAGCTGCAAAACAATAGATATAGCAATAAGAACTTTCAAATCAACTTTATTTATTCAAATAATAAAATGAACTGTACCAAGATATTCAAATTCTTCTTTCAATGCCATGCCATTATGGTTGTAACAGTGGTGACATATCAATGCATATCTGCATAGCAATGAAATCGAATAAATATATGATCCAGGAAGTGACAGCTCACTGCATTTACATGTTCACCAAATTTTATTAACCTACCTGTGAGATGTACCATCACCAATCATATAATCTACCAATTTATCCAGTTTTGTTTTGTTAAGCGGCAAGATAGGTCGAGGCAAAATAGGCACTTGACGAATGGGTCTTTGGTTTGGTCCTGAAGGTATTGTATCAAATACAAAAGATATATTAATGCATCACATCAATTGGTACTAGAGTCGTCAAATGGCAAATAACGATATTCGACAGTGACCTACCTCTGACAGAGCCATTCATAGGAGTTTGCATCATCCCTTGTCCTCTTCCTACCGGTGAGAGGGGTGTATTTGGATTTGAAGGTATCCCCTGCATTTGGTTTCTAACAACTTGTCGTTTACGAAGACCTATAATGAATCACTCATGAAGCAAATCGTCTATGCACTGGTATATACGGCAATAAATCAACTGTATGTAATTAAGGTCAATGAAGTGAATTTATTTACCAGGAGGCTGGTCAGGACTCCCTGGGCTAGTAGCATCCTTCCAAATTTTTTCCTCCTCCAACTTCTTTTTAGTCTCAGGATCAAACCGCTCAAGAATTTCTTTAGCTTTTTTGTAAGTTTCGGTTTCCATTACATTCTCCAGCTAAACAGGAAAGCCTATCATCATGAATATATGTATACCTGATTAACACCAACAGATGCAAATATTTGCAAATATTGAACTTACAATATCCTTTCGCTTTTCTCTCAATAATTGTAGCTTCGCTTCTACAAATGATATATATATATTAGATGTTCATGAGCAAAACATAAATTTTTCAAGCAAAACTGAATGAAAACTATTGTGGCCATGTAGTGTTAGCGGCCACTCCCTTTTACGACTGTTAGATAATATTTCTATTAAACCTTTATGAATTTCGTTTCAGATAATTCTTAAAAAGCTGATGCTTGATAACTGTTCATACTTTAATGAACTCTATCTCCCATCGCTTGACATTAAGACAAATCAAAAGAAATTCCCCAGGTTGTTGGAGCATTCTAGTCGTTAACTGAGGCGGTTGGAACGAAACCTGGTTGTTAAGTGAGGAGTATCTGTATTGATGAGATTTTGGAAGGTTGGAATTATGTAAAATCAGCATCAGAATTATGTAAAATTGTGGCATATAAAAGAGGATATGTGCTAGTGGAATGTAGAAATTTTTAGGATAAAATTGAGTGAGCTTAATAATTATAATGAATCTCATCTTTAGTGGGTGTGTGGCACTCACCTAGCACACCCAGAATAAAGGGCCCTGGCATAAAGGATTACATGAGTTAATCACTGAATAAAGATTCAGAACAACTGGTCTAAAATTATGATGCATTTAATAATGCTTTTTATAATGATGGTTGACCACTCTGACAAGAAAACAATCTTACCATTCTGCGAAATCTTCCGAACAAAGAACCAATGGAGAAATCTTTTCAAGAAATAAACTCTAAAGAAAAATGTCATTCATGAATAAAAAATACTTTCCTTCTAGAGCAATCATTTGTTAGTACATACAGAAAGGGAAAAAGAATGAAGGGCATGAGTCCATAGATTCTATATGTCCAATCTTGTGGCATAAAAAAGAAGTATATTGCAAATGCACATCCTGTATACAGAATTACAGAGTACAGTAGCAGCTTTCCAATAACCTAAAAATACAATGGGAGAGTGTCAAAAAATATATACATGGAAATAGTAGGTTTGTCCAAAATAAATGACCTTCTGTCTCAGTTCTTGATTATATCTTCTGAATTTTTCAAGATGAGAAATATCCTTATCAAGTTCTTCTAGATTTTCAACAGTTGACTGGGCTTTCTGTATGGAAAAAACAGATACCAGGAACGAACAAAGCCTAGATATCATACCATGATAAACTAAGAATTTAGATCACCACAGAACAGCATAGTATCAAAGGACAATATGTGCCGACTGAATAGCATAACAGAGATTACACAGGGGAATAAATCGGGGCATAAAGGGCACTCGAAATCATGTCATCACAATAATAATTTTTGCAAAGATTAATACCAATCCAAGGTGCATTCCATGTGAAGCTGATGCCAAAGATAAGCCAAGGCAATCATACAGTCACGCTAAAGAAGAAATATTTCATTACACCATTACAATGACAGAAATGACGAAAAACCACACCATTATATAATTGTTAGTGAATTAGTTTAAAAATTTAATTAAAGTATCATTACTGAAGTCCAACGATGTGACACTGCAGCAGAAAAATGTGCAGGGGTTTCATTGCACCATGGATTGCAATTAGTAACAATTGCAGATCTAACAAGGATTAAGACGGCATAACGTTGGAGTAACTACATACGAATTATATTAAGAACGCCAACTAGTAGACATAACAGATGATGCTACAGACAAACTATGCAATACTTGCTTACGCGAAACTTCGACAATATTCTCCCCATTTTGTAGTCAACTTCAGTAGTTTACTTCTCCAGGAATACACCTCTTTACGTCGCTATCAGTTCTGTAAACTCACGCTACGTGCTCCTCGAATTTTGCTATTTCAATAAAACAGAATTTCACACTTAACATTACGGTATATCGAGCACGACATTGTCACAGGTAATTTTGCCACTTCTTCTAGCGCGTTAGTGACGTCATCACACCGAGAAATACGTAATAACTCTCCAGCACTATCTACCGGTTACTGACCTTACAACGTCCCTGAAATACAGAGCATATACCGGGGTTTCACTGTATTAGTTCTTACTTTCAACAATAATATATAGATGCATAATAGATCAGCTAGTATCATTCACCAGTCTATATCAGTCAGTTACTGATTACAGGTAACAACTTTCTACTGTAATTGTATGTAGAATGTGGAAAAAATTAAAATTAGTGTAATGTAGTGAGCAGGATGGTAGACATTTAATAGCATGGTCATTATCTTCTCATGATCATGATCCAAAAAATTCCGCATGAAGAGTTCTGCAAATTGATAGACTATTGGGATTTGTATGGCACATGTGGCGACGATGTGCTACAGTGCTACACACAAACTTTTGGTATTACATTTTTTTACAAAGTAGTATTGTTAGGCAAAAGCCAACAAAAATTGTCTCATCATTCCTATTTTGGCCGGCCTGTAACCAAAGCAGTGATCGTAGACAATTGCTTATTTTATTCTATGGAAACCAATGAACTGCAGTATCATTGAAAACTTCATCTTTCAATCGCCAATTTTTGATTTGTAATTCTTTGAATTGTTCATTCACTATCACGTTGGAGAGGAATTCATATTCTTCCTTTAACTGGCGCAGCGGTAGAGTGACAGGAAATGAAGAAAATGTATTTCCAATGATAATTGCTTTTGTTAGCATGTCAGTTTGGAAGATTTCACTTAATAAAGTGTTGTACAGCATTTTATGGCAATGAATCATGAAGTATATAGTTCTGGTATTGTGATTTGAATCCATTTTTCTTCTTCCCTCTTCAATATCTCCAACAATACAGATTCCAAAGCCTTAGCAAGTTAAAAGTTAGATCGTTATACAAATAGATCAATAAATACAGTGCTTGAGGTGGGTAAGACAGCAGCGGGATGTTTTCATTATTTCAAATACCACACTTGAATTTTTATTTTCATAATCAAGTCTATCTAATTAATATTTAATTCATTTATCAGTAGTCTTCACTAATGTTTCATCAGAAAACATAAAATTTTGAAATAAATATACAAGAAACATAACGATGATTAAAAAGGTTCAAAGACTCAATAGTTATTTGCTTGGATTAAAATACGTCATTTGAGTTTCGCCATTACAGCAAGGCAGGAGTGGAAAGGAATTTTGACATTTCCAATCTCAAAATTACTGCTGGGATTTGGTAAAGAATAAAAAGATGCTTTCCTCATCACTACAAGCACTAATATACTTAATAGATATCATCGAAATCACTAACTTTCCAACACAGCAATCTCCAGTGAACTGAATATAGGATCATAAGCTTTGCATATCACAGGCATTGGATTTTTGTTGCTAGTCATCTTCTTTTCCATATCTTTGTCTTTGGTTGCATATTTTACATTATGTTCATGAGTCATTTCACAATGATTTTTACTAGAATTCATCATGTACTGCCACAGAATCAATAACATTGCCAACTGGTATCTCGAAATGTAACTGTCTGATATGCTGCCAAGACCATAGCATATAATCTCATTGATAATGAACGGTTCTTTCGTTTTGTTTCTGGCCTCAGTATTTATTGAGTAGAATGCTAAGGAAATCACTTGCAGAAAATCTGTACAGAATTCTGTGAGCTCCAGCTCATTTACAGCCGTTTCAATTTTGGCTTTCATTTCATCTACATCTGCCAGATCACAATCGCAATTCAACGGAGTCGGCAAAATCGTGTTCTTAAGATTTTTTTCAGATGCATGTCGTTTCTTCTTGGATTTTCTTGTAACGAATATCCATTCATCATCCATTGCAAACTACACTGTTCCTTATAATCAATTCTATTATAATATATATTATATTAAATTTGGATAACCATGGGATAAGGATACAGTCATGAGTGATAAAACAAAACAAAAATTCAAAGGTAATCTTGACAATGGTTAATCAAGATGAAAGTAATAATATAATAAATTCAGCATACAATTGAACAATCTTTCATACCATATGTATTTCATATTTTATATCATAATAAAGATTTCAATGTTAATTTACTCATTGCACATTTACTTCTGAGCATAGTAGGCCCTTATTTTATTTATACCCGGTTTAAAGTATTCAATTTTCCATCAAATTCATATATGAATTAAGAAATACCTGTAACACTTCTGGCTGTCATAAACAAAAGCCTATTATACCTATCTTGAATAATTATAGCTTTATCACAATACAACTCTTAGAAGGAAACAAGTCACTTCTGGATTGAACTTCGGAAGCTGGCAAAACCGTCATTAAATGAGGCCGGATCGTTCCATTCACCGCTTTATCAAGGACATCTTGTAAGATGTGCAAGTATCGTCCCTGCTGAAATGCTGATAAAAGCCACATTTCAGGGAATAAATAGCAAATGCTTGCTGCCTTTAAATGTAGGACCTCTGAATCGGGTGGGTCTATTTGCAAGTCAGACTGATTCGTAATCCATTTACCTCCAACAGCAAGGCAAGATAAGATGTCATGTTTAGTCGGACAAGTGAAGTCTTTTTCTGTAGTCAGTCTCGAGCTGTCATTAACTACTATTCCATTGTCAATAATGCAGTCAACACCCAGTCCTCCGGTTTCATCCATGACAAAATTATGGAGGAGATGATGTCCTCCGAACACCTGCGGCGCATCATTCGACATCATCCTCAATATTTGGGCGTCTTCTTCGCTGGATGTAGTAACCAATACCTTGGCACCCCAGTGCTTTGCTATCTGTGACATCATCACTCCGCAGGAATCTGACCCATTGCAAATAAGCAACGTGTCGCCAGGGCGTATGTGAGCCTGGTAATGTAATGCTGTGTATGCACTAACACCATCAAGGAGACAGCAGGCAGCTATTTCCCACCCGAGTTCCTTTGGTTTCCGTACAAGATATTGCTCTGGTATGTTTGTGAATTTGATCCCATGAAGAGTTTTTGCCATGTCAAGAGGAATTATTCCAGCGACTTCATCACCAACATTAAATCTACTCACGTGAGTTCCAACCTTCAGAACAGTCCCGGTGATACTTCTTATAATAGGCAGTTTACTGAAACCATCAGGTAGAAACTGTCGTTCGCCTTTCTTGCTTATTATGTTAATACTACAGCATTTCACATCTACACAAATGTCTGAAGGATGAATGGTATCCATCATATTTAATTCCATTTCGATTCCAAACAGCGTGGGTAGACTTGCTAACTAAACTCTGGAGTACTGATGGATCATTAGGAATTCAGTTATAAAAGTTAATTGTACTTTGCCATCTAGCGGTTGGAAGTTTTTACATCACTTAATGATCCAACAGTGACATCTAGCGGTTAATTGTTTTTACTCTACTTGACGCCTATAAATGAACTGCTAATGATCCAATTACGCTAAAATGAGCACATATGAGATGTAATACATGAACCAACATTCCCTGATAAAATTGGGTCGATTGATTTAGGTTAACCCCGAAAAATCCATTTGAAAATCGAATACCTATTTAGGGTTGGCCGTAACGAGTGACCCTGCGTTGAACAACCCTCAATAACTCGCGGACCAATTGCGGTTCCTCTATATATGACACACCAGTTGATGTAGAATTTCATATCGAATCTATACATATAAGCCTCATATGTACAGCAAACTAACGGTAGCCGTTATCCCCTTTTTAAGTCACCAACCACCTAGTTACTTAACCTGAACTTAAAAAGAGGATAACGGCTCCCGTTAGTTTACTGTGCATATCAGGCTTATATGCATAGATTCGTTATGAAATTTTACATTCATTGGTATGTCATATATAGTGGAACCGCAATTGGTCCGCGAGTTATTAGGGGTTGTTAAACGCAGGGTCACTCGTTACGGCCAACCTGAAATAGGTATTCAAGTTCCGAAATAGATTTTATGGAGTTAACCTGAATCAATCTACCCAATTTTACCAGGGAAGGTTGGTTCATGTATTACGTATCATATGTGCTAATTTTAGCGTGATTGAATCATCAAAGTTCATTTAAGAGCGTAAGGTGAAGTCCAAATTTCCAACCGCTAGATGTCACTGTTGGATCATTTATAACTATTAAGTGAAGTAAAAACTTCAAACCGCTAGATGGCAAAGTACAATCAACTTTATAAATGAACTTCTAATGATCCAATCACGCTAATTTTAACACATATGATACATAATAGATAAAATAACATTCCCTGGAATTACTAGGTCGATTGATTTAGATTAACCCTGAAAACATCTATTTCGAAAATCGAATACCTATTTATTACGGCAATTGTTCCCTGAGTTATTAAGGGTTGTTCAACATGGGGTCTCTCGTTACGGCCAACCCGAAATAGGTATTCTAGCTTCGAAATAGATTTATTCGGGGTTAACCTGAATAAATTAGGCCAATTTTGAGAGAATGTTAGTTTGTTTATTACGGCTCATATGTGCTAATTTTAGCGTGATTGATTCATTAGAAGTTCATTTATTTATAAGGGTTTATAAACCAGTAACCCAGAAACGATCCATTATTCAATAAACCGGCGGTTAGAAACTCCAGGCGGCTCACGTACCCCAGGTGTGTAAAGCCGACCAAAATTCAGGTGTAGACTTCAGTCGGAAGATGGCAGTAGCGAATCAAAATCGCACGAGCATTTCTTTCTGGTGCTATGTGAACGCGTGGTGATGATAAGGAGTTATTGGTGATGCAATTGTAGCGGCTATTTATTATTTCTTTGGTTTTATCCGCCATCTTGACTTTCGACGAATTTTTTATACTAACTTCCGCTGTCAAAGGTTTCGAAAATCGAAATGACCTAGTAAGAGGAACTTAGAATTATTTTCAACAATATCGACGTACACACGAAGTACAGGTGCACCGTGCTAGTTGTAATAACGCATACGAAACTCCTCAATATCAATTCGGGAATGTTTTAAGAAAAAGGTATTCGATACGGCATTTCTAACGTATACTGCTTTTTTTCTAATGAACTCGAATGTTACAAACTAGCGATAGCGAGTGAGAAACATCAGTGGTGATATTTTGAACCTAGGACAATGAGACACAATGATGTATTTAAAACATACTTAAGCGGATTATCAATTTAATGGTTAGATGTTGAGTACAGGGTTAGACCCCATGCAGATATAGTATGTGTGACTAATGTGCTCGGGGCATTGTTTACTTATAATCTCCTTACTGTATGTAAATATAGACATTTCTCTATTGTTGAGATAATCGATAAGCGATGAACTACTGTTGATTACTAGATAAGGAATTGGATTATCTCAAGTGAAAATGTCATTTATAATTACACTTTGCGTGTAAAAGTCAACACCGACTTCTGCAATTTCCTATCTAAGCTGTGACAATTGCTCTTTATCAAAGATACTATCACCGATTTCAATACAGTACAATATAGCAGTCATCATTTTTTAACATATATCGTCGTGATATATCCGCCAATTTCAATCGTACCTCCTGGCTACAAACACTAAGCTGGTTGCAACTACAAGAGGTAGATCCAGGAAAGGGCACAAGATGACAAACAGCCGAATAGAAATATATATCTCACATTCAGTAGGAATATTCGCCACTGTCGGCGCTATGGAGTAAAATAATCATATTCGTCAATTATTTGTTGTTCTCAGTATGAAACCCTGTAGATAAAACAGGGAATCCAACAGCCAAGGTAGAGAGAGATTTCATATCTCATTAAAGTTGATTTGTTACAATGAATAAATAGCAACACAAAGAGCTAGGCGAAAGCATTTGCGAGTGCTCTAATTTCAAGATAGAAAAAGCCGAGAGGATTATCAACCCGAAAAACCAAGAGAGAAAGGGAGAGAGAGAGAGATGCGCGTCTTCGACAGATCGTTTATAAACATTGGGCTCGACGAGCATTGGAGAGTATTATCCGTATACCCTTAGTGGCCGTAGTAGATCGTTAATGTTTTGTACTGTACTAGGTATACCGCTAGCTATCGATGTGTTGCCCCGTGTAATATACACGTAAGGCATGCAAATGTAGAAAGCCATCAGAAATTATATATACGAGGTCAAGGCATTGATTAACATCAATATACCTCAACTACTTTCAGAACTTTAAGCAAGTTTATGACAATAAAAACTAGTATTTCATGAACTCATTTGTGCAAATCGTGAGATCATATATCTAGCGCTGTAAAACTGTCTATACATGTTAAAAGTCGTCGATAGAATATCGTGCGCAACTACCGTAAGCCGTCCAACTTCGACCGAATCTGATACAGACGTCAATCGCAACAGCTGCAAACTTCGTAGTAAATCATTAGAAATGGCCCCGGAAGCACACGCTCAGTTCGGTAGCCAGTACAAGGAATTACCGACGTCGACGCCGGACGTCATACCCGCCTCGGAGAAGAACGATTGGAATCGGGAAACGAGACTGAAATGCGTACTTCTCGGCGACGGAGCAGTCGGAAAAACTAGCCTAGTTGTCAGCTACACAACGAATGGATACCCGACAGAATATATTCCTACTGCCTTTGATAACTATTCAGGTACTAATGCATTTAAAATACAGTAGTAAGTAAGCTTGTTTCAGTGAAAGGATCGTTTGGGGTACTGTTTAGGAACGGAACAGGTACTTGCTCCATTATTGTATTCACTAACATTACAGCATTTGGGACTTAACTTGAAGTGATGTTATGTGAGCGCTGGTATTTGTGTCGATTGTTATTCAGTTTGCAGATTCTAATAGATACTTAACCTACATTTCCAACTACTAGTATAATATCTCACAACACTTCGTAAATACTTATTTGGGATCTAGGTGAACGATATATGTATATGTAACGATAATATATATGCATGGATTTCAATGAATTGTGGGTAATGTTTCATGAAACTCACTTTTCTATTTTTGTATTATTTCAGTTCGAATTAAAGTCGACGATAATCCCGTGCGTCTCCAACTCTGCGACACTGCCGGACAAGTAAGTTATTATACGAATTTCCTTTGTTATGTGTAGATCAATCTTACTTCAGTGTCAGTTCGCACCAGATCCGCTAGACGGTTCAAGTTTTGCGCTGCGGCAATTAATTTACGCACGGAGAAGGGCGATAAAACTGTGTGTTAACTAAACCTAACGCGCCGGGTGAAAAGCCTTTTGATTCTGTGTTACTAGTAGGTATTGCAATCGCGCGCCCAGGCAAGCTAGGACAAGCCCCTACTTATCACCTTTGTTCTATCACGGACGTTATTTGCGTTCAACTAATATCAAAGAGTTTTTGTATAAACTCCATCGAATGAAAACTTATATCCTGCTGGCTTTATTCCGTATTAGCACATTTATCACTAAAATGGGAGGTCCGCGATTATTCAAGCGCCGGAGTTTTGTGACTTTATGTAGGGGTTGTTATAGGTTTCTCGCTGAATCAACAAAGCTTCTGCAGTGGAAATCTTCTGCTCCTTTTGTCGTTATAAGGTTTAACTACATTTAAAAGTTTCGCTGGTTCTTCAGCCTTGTCGAGTATCGTCCAATCCACGCAAGCACGAGTGTTTTCAACTTGAATTTGAGTTTGTCACGGCAACAAAGCTATTGAACAATACCAAGATCAAGTTCGTTTGACAAGTGTTTTTTTTTTGAGTTTTGGAGAGGATGCTCAGTACTCAGAGTTTGTATTATCTAAACGGCTATTTCAATTTCAATTTCATCTCGTTAACTTTTCATCAATGACGTAATTCACACAACGCGTGAATAATAAATTAGAAGTGATGAACACCTTCTCGTATAGTGCAAGTGGTTGCAGTAGCTTGACTTCTAACGCCTAACTTTAGGTGCGTCATTCGCTGATAATTTGTTAGGTGTATAGTACCTTGCTAACTGAATTTTATTGCTCGCGGCGACAACTTATCACAATTGCGGTGTCGCTTGTTGTTATTTGCGTAGGTCTTGTATGTGCTTGCACCAAGTATAATGTTGTATATTTTCATCCTTATACGCGGTATATGCGAGTGTCCTCATAACACCCATTCATTATTAGCTCCCAGTTCCCATGAGAGTAAGTTTGATAGCAGAAATTTTCCTTCTGCAATCTATCTATCTATATTAATATTCAATATCCGCGCTATAGACTTACTCAGACAATGGCTGTAATGATATATCAATTTTTAACCAGAAACCGAAATTGAGACTAGATTTCTGTGTTTTTCTATCCTTGAAAGGGAAATCCTGATCTGTTAGTTTATACTACCCAGTAAAAAGGAAACCTACACAGGTGTGGCCGTAAATGGGGATATGCTGAATCGTTGTGACTATTGAAACTTCAAACACTTGGTTTGTGTCTAGTACTTGTCGTGAAGGAAGTCGACTATGACTTGCACACTCGTTTTAAATGTAGACGTTTATATATTTCTAATGAAATTTTATACCAATTGTAAGTTTTGGCATAAACACCACTGCGATGAGGTAATGTTCTTGAGGATCGAAATAATTCTCTATTTTACCATTTCACCACACTCCCATATGCTCTTTCAAAGAGCAAAACAGTATATTGAAGCTAGTTTCTCCGAATTTACGATTGATTGCTATAATACAATGCTGTATAAACTAGCGCCCCACTTATCCTGTGTCTATGAAACGTGTTTTGACGGATATTGGCCACGCACACACTAAAGAGCTTAAGAATTGTATTCGAGTTCTACCGATAGGGAACACTTCAGATCCATTGTGCCATAACCAGAAGAAAGGCTACACCCATACGTGATCCATCATAATAGATATGGTGAACAAGTTAATATATCCGTAAAATTGACTATGGATCGTAAACAATTATATGCGATCGTTTAGCATTAACTGTATTTTGCTGGACACAGCCTCGTGTGTTTCATTCTCCCAACCTCTTTACATTGCAGTGATGCATAGCGTGTGATCCTACATCTGTTTATATAGCTGCCTGGTGGAAATTCACCTCGCCAGGTAGTTACAGTATCCGTACATAGTTTTCGACAATTGCAGTGACAGTACTTTCGTCTAAACGTCCTGCAACAAACTTATCGCATTGTATGGCCTTACGCCTTTTGTTCGCTGAAATAATGAGGTCACATGTGTTTTCATTCTGTAGTTTTCCAATGACCCTCCACGCGGAGGTAATGATATGAATATATAGAAAGACACGTTCTAAGAACTGAGTCATTAATACATGAGATGAAGTGTGTGTTAGTAGGATTATTCAAGATTGTATCTCTGTCACGAGCTCTCAGCGAAAAATAAATTACGAATACCACCTTTCATATTAAGTTTGTATACTTGGTATGATCGATATCACCTACTCAATTCGCGCCGTTGGCCGATGGTATAGGGCGAACAAAACCTTGTACAAATAACAAATGATAAAATACACGGAAAGGTCAAACAGTAATAACTCCTAGTTGTAAAACATCGAGCCCAACCCATCTACAGTAGGTATAATATGAGTGAGTTAGACTTTGGTACTGATAAGGCCACATTTGTAAGCCCGGTTAGTACAATCAATCATTTTCTATAGCAGAATAGGCTTATGTCAACTGTTTTCAATGACTCTGCTTCCGCTTTCTTCTATTGTTATTCGCCCCAGTGGTTAAGTAAACTTGGACCTATCTATTGCTAAACATGTTAAACCAATGCTTCCAGCACCGGTATTCTCCTATTGTTTGTATTGATTCAGTGTTGCGTTGGCCGAAGCCTATTAAATTTATTGTTAACTTTACATCGACAACGTATTGGCTATTGGTGTTCCGTTTCTATATGTGAGCAACACTAAAAGGATGCTTAAGTGTCTGATCAAGTGTACAAATCAATTATCAAAGGATTTTTTCAAGTTGTAAATTGCGCATAATGCCATATAATCGTTTTAATTGCAAAAACCAATGGTTGAACCACGCAACTATTATAATATTGGTACTTTTTGAAAGGGAAAAATGAATCTTACAGCTTATTATATCCCGATCAATATCAATTACGTAATGCCGAAACTTCTAATTGAAAAATAAATGGGTTCCTAATTATGGGGATGCTTCAATAGAACCCTGAAGGGTGGTAATCATCGAAACAAATTGTTTCTTTACGCTCCTGGATTGTTTTACGGTTGCTATCGATGTGTGATACGCTGTTGCTTACGTGCTTAACTATTGCGGTTAGGTGCCTTGTGTTATGTGTCTGCGGTATAGCCTCGAGATCGTGACTGATAATACAGCTTACTCTATTCTTGTTCGTTTAAAAACGTTTTTATTCTAGGAATAAGTTTCGTAACGGATATTAATACACTTGTTATCTAGTTCTATTATTATATGCTGTATCTATATTATAATCGTATTCTTAAATAGAATGTGCGAACTAGCCTGAAGTTTAGATTGGTGTTTAAGATATTTTGTTGTATCTATCTGTTGAACATTTCTAAATGTTTTATCTTTATTATAGGACGAATTCGATCACTTGAGGCCTCTGTGTTACGCCCAAACTGACGTTTTCATCGTTTGCTTCAGCGTAGTTCGCCCTACTTCACTTCACAACATTCGTGACAAATGGTGGCCCGAAATCAAGCGACACCATCCGAAAACTCCAGTTGTTTTAGTCGGAACGCAAAGCGACCTTCGCAGTAGCGTTGACGTTCTTATAGACCTTGCCCGATACAGGTAATTACCGAATTACATACATTACTTGCTTGTCTTATGCAGAACTGGCTCAGCCAAGTTTTTCGATACTAATTGTGGATTCATTTCGTTACAGCGAAAAACCAGTCACAGAGGAAGAAGCACAGCAGCTCGCCACCGATATCGGAGCTGTGCGATACGTAGAATGTTCTGCCTTGACACAGAAAAATCTAAAAGAAGTATTTGATACTGCTATCATGGAGGCAATGGAACGACACGAAAGAACATTGCGCAAAAATCTGAAGAAAAGGAACCGTTCGTTTTTAAACGGGGGTAAACGGGAACGTGCACAGCGCAAGGCACAAGAAATGAAGCGAATATCAGTAGCGTGGTGGAAAAAGTACTGTTGCATGACGTAAACTATGTGCGAGTTGCAACAGCTCCAGCTCCTCTTGTGGGAGACGAGTTGAGATCATCGAAAAGTGCGTGCTAGAAGCAGTAAGCAGCTTTGTTGTTACCCAGCGAATAAACGATGGTTGACGTATATTGTAAGAACATTACTGAACAGGCTATGGGAGTAGCAAGCTTAGTAAATTTTGGAGTCTGCAGTATCGCAATGCTGTTTTTCAACACTGTGGCAATTTATTTAAAACACCCAAGCCTAGTCGACTAGGAATGGGTTTTGAGTAAGGCTGTGCCAGGAGATAACTGTGTACATATACAAATTGGCTGTATATTATGCTGTATGTCTTTTACGTTTCTTTAGCCTTGTTAACGGACTGTTGATAGTCTACAAGTTGATATGTACAACTGTTTACTGTATTTGTATATCGAGCTCGCTTATATATGTAATTATTTCATAGAACTATATTCTCTATTGCCCACGCTGGCGCCTCGGGCCAAGGCGATTAAGATCGCTTTATGATCGTCACACTGTGTTCAACGTACTGCTATATCGCTGTTATTGATCGATAACAATACTAATTCAGAGTCTGTAGCTCACGGACCAATGGGCTGGAAAAATCAAGATAAATGTCATTCGCAGGTTCCTCGCATGCTGTATATGCGATTAAGATTCTACAAGCCCATGTAGATATCTCCAAAAGGCATTCGCTTGATTTATGAAAGATTATGTTATTCCTACACCTACCCTACACGCTGTTTTATTTATTGTTCTTCAATTATTGATTATATTCATCTGTATTGGGTATGCGATTTTTCCTGTAGTTTTTTTTTTTGCAAATGCTTGTTGCAATGCGATGATTAATAAATTTATTCCGACATTACCTTGCTTGTGTACCAATATTTATAGTGAATATCGTCAGAAAATATAGGAAGGAAGGAACACTTTTACTTCAGCATAGTTACTATAGTACTAGCTAACGTTGGAGGCTTGAAAATAGCAAACATACAATGTAAATAGAATACAATGAATACCGGCAGAATTACCACTACATGCGGAGCAGAAGTGTCCATATGAAGAGACTAGGTGGTACTACCAATTTATCAGCACTATTGTAGCAAACAGTAGTAGAGCATTAAACCGAGCTAAAAAGTTTTACACAAGTTGTTCTTTCATTCCAGTTCACTGCTGATCGCAAAAATGAATAATTATTTCAAGCCGCTCTTGGACGTGCACATGACTTGAAAGAATTGACAAGCATAGCCTTATATGTACATCGGACCACACTGATAAACTAATCCTATTAGTTTTACCAAATCATGTATAATTGAAACGTCTTCTGTAAAGAGGATTAATGAGACTCGGAATATATCTCTTTCTCCATTGATATCAGTAGGCAGTCACTATTTTTATGACTTCTGGGAATTTCTTTATGCGAAATATAGTTTGCTAATGAATGTTTTCAAATCGGTTTCATTCAAGTTATAAGTTATTGGGAGGCCTGAAGGCGATGGGATGAAATACTGTGGTTCGTAATCTTCAGCGTGTGCTTGAGATGATAAGAAATTGACACAGTGAAACTTGTGATCAGCAACCTGCATTGTGCAGCTGTTAATTTAGATTTTCTGTGGTCGTGTTGTGTGTTAGCTGCCAATTCAGGACAGCTACCAAGTAAATGTAAGATACATAAAAGTGTGAAGAGGTATCGACAATTTTATTATCGGCATTTGCGACAATGCCGAAGGCGTGATATGGGAATCGTAAATATGAATTTGGCTAGAAAGCCAATCTCAAACGTGTAATTACCTTTCAAAATTTTACATTTTCTCGATCATAAAATAACAGTCAACCGGCAATAAAACATGACCTAATGGCAATGGGAATAGATGCCGTAATAAATAGAAGTATTTGAGGCTGACTGAAGCGAAATAAGTCACTTCAATATTCACCATGATTGATTATTCAAATTTATAGAATTGTTAAAAAATATCATTTTACAATATAATCGTTCAATTACATATTATAAATGCATCACCACATCCTCATCCTCCCCTAAAATCTATATAATATTACAGCACGGGAACCATGTGTTCTGTGGATTGGAGTGAGGGATTAGAAGCCTAATGTCTTTATTTATCAAATCCACATATTCTGTATGTACATTAGGGAAATTAATTTTACATTATTTTATTAATTTGCGGCAGTGATTATCGTATTCCCAGCAGATGATCTCTGTGGGATATTAGAATGCATTTATACAAGTATTTTCGGTGTCTGGTAGTATGATTTTAAACCTTGATAACTATAGCGTTGTTCTCATAGCGACCTGGCCATAGGTATGATATGCACGACGTCAACAAAGCAAGCACATTGAAGTCCGACCGTGAGAAATCCTTAATTAAAATCAGTATGTATGCATTCCCAAGAAAAGGTATGACGACTATTGTTTCACTGTTATGGACAAACACGCAGAATTGGCCTGAGAATAGTTTTTCACGATGAGCTAAGTACTACTAATTCTACAATTATAAGAATTATCGGACATCTTTTTGAATCTAAACAAAACCTCTAAAAATCCTGTCGCCTTACCAATAATCGTGGCTTTTGCTGTTGGTTGGTTATTACAAGGGCATGTTGTTCAAAGATCAGACAGTCTAAATGAGCAAGCTCCTGAGGAATCCTACACATATTGTCACATTGGCACTTGTGTTAAACTTTGACATGAAGTATACTGGTATAACAAATTCTTAGTAAGTATTACTACATGCGTTACTAGCATTTCAGCAGTTGGTAAATCGCTTCAACGATCGTCGACACGACGATGTCTCTAAAAATAGCCTCAACCGTAGGCTACTAAATTACGTCATTGCATATGTCATTGCTTTCCGATCGCTGCCGCTTGTTTATTTTTGCCTGAATTACTGAAGCATCCGTTTACAACTGAGATTAGCCGCAGGGCTTGAACGGTTCAGGCTCTGCTAGCAATCAAATGTAATCAAGGGAACAAGTCAAGCATAAACTACCTTGCAAGCGAAACGAAAACAGAAACACTTACGAGGAAATATCAGTATCGAGTTATTTCCAAGGTGCCTATGGTTCTAGTGTTACGTAACATTATCTGAGAGCCTCAATTAAGCGGAAATGGAAGTTGTAGAACAATTGCGTAAAGTATTCCCTGAGAAAGCTATCCAACACAGCAAAGAGTATTTTCAATTCACAACCCGAAAACACATCAATTTTGTCGAACAATTGGACTTTAACCTGTAATCGCTGCAGCAAATTCAAGAATCCAATCTACCAATAGGCATTTGCTTTTACTGTATAATAAATATTAATATGTATAGGCATATATGTACTCTAAGTGAAAATCTACATATATCTTAAATAGCATTGATACAAACTCATTTTCCATTCATTCCCATTTGCAACAAAAGTTGTGCTAAGCTATTGTGAAATAATTTTCCTGACACAACCTTGCTTTTTCAAAGTATTATAGTCATGGTGTAGCTTTTACAGAACAGGTCCAGTCAAGATGTTATGGGTCATGTGTTAACTTACAGGAGCAAAGGCAAATACAAAAACTTCTGGGCGTAACCAATCATTTGAAACCATTCAACCTTTCCAAGAGATATCCGGATTAAAGAAAAAGTAATAGAGCAATAATTTCGTCGATCAAAGGCTTAACACAAACCAGAGCATCGTTAACTACCGGTCGCTTTTCAATGCATACCCTAGTGCGTATTGATAGCAAACGAAACGATACGGGTGATGTCACACATAGGAGTACTTAGATCAGTGGTTCTTAACAGGGGTTCGATGAGTCAGTCTGAGGAGTTCGGCAGAGGTCAAGAATTTTAAGACTACTTTCAACAATATCATTTTTGGTGAAAAAAAACATTCATCAATGTTCTTTGAACACAGTGATTTTGTGTGCAACTGATGCATGGTTCATTTTGTGCACTAAAAATATATGCCTCTGTTTAAAGAAATCTTATTTCATTTTTCCAATAACGAAGGGTTCGGTGAATGCACTGATAAAGCTTGCAGGGTTCGGTACCTCCAATTGAGTTAAGAACCACTGACTTAGATGCTTTACACGCTATTAATTTTGTTTATTTATGTTTTATTATCAGTTTCGGGCACTACCCAAAAACGACTTGACAAATAAAACGAGATTGATTGTCCGTTACACCTAAAATTGTCGCCTGAGGAAGATCATAGAACTGTAAGCTCTTCGAGAATTATACCATGTCAAACAATCGAGTGAGCATTGTCATACATTATGCAGAAAAAGAAACGCTGGCCTCGTGAGATAGTGACAGACAACTACTTGGATAAATGCAACTATTATTTCGTTGAGAGCAAAAAAAATATGCTGTCACCAAGTCCCGTATTTCAACAAGTTGGGTATATTTGTTTCAAATTGAGCGCATCATTACATTGCTGTTTGATATACCGACGAGAAAACAAATCGAACTTGACATATATTATACAACGAACCAGGAAGGTCGAGTGTTTGATCTGGAATTTCAATTCTTATTCATCGATGCGATGCTAACTTGGAAACTTTAATAACTTTGGGTCTTACAGATAGCCGTATTCTCTTAAATAAACAATATGAATTTGGCACTGTACGGTTCAGCATAATAAGATCCATAAGATTTTTAATGATGACCAATATCTCTGCGACCCCAGCATTGTCGATACTCTATTTGACAGCTGGGGCAATTCAGAGATAGGGGTAGTCAGTGGTTATGCATCTTTCTTGGAAACCTATTGCAGAGCTTATTTCTCTCGGCTATTGTTTTTGTCTTTGAATAAGAAATAAGTTGTTCACAGCTGGCGAGCGATAGGGATTAGCTGACGCAGAAATATAGAACCGAATAGGATAATAATGATGTTCTACGAAAAAAAAAACACGAAACAGTAGAGTAACTGGCAATCCAAACCATCGTTGACATCTCTATAATAGTTAATCGATCTACTATCTGCATTGACGCAAAATCCCATTGAACCCATTACGTCACTCTGTTTTTTTTCCAAGCTTATTACTCGACAACCCAGGTGGCATATCTACACAATTTTTTCGTTCTATTATTCCCACAGTTAATGTGGTTTGCTACATTCTATTGGCTTCGCAGAACACACTTGTCATTACCTTGCTCAATAATAACATGTTGTAAAGAAACAGTCGTCATTAATAACCTTTGAAACCCATCCGGTTATTCCATCGCAGCGCAACAAGGTTAGATAACTCGTTTCGTTCGAACAACCACGAAGAATAGAAGGATTTCGAGGTCAGATGCGCTATATTACGTGGGAGTAGTGGGCTTGATTTCTATTACACTCTATTTTATATACTGTTCGGATACGTCGTTCCGAGCAGGCTTACGGCGGTCGTTATAACGTTTATATAATAAGGTACATACGGTTATTTTTTATACATTTTTTATTAGTAATTGACAAAAATAAAGACTTCAAGCTATCCCACCCCCTTTAAATTAACTTACTGGAATCGGAAATGGATTTTAGTTTACTCCCGGGGTCACCTCAACCTGGATTTTTATCCCCTTCACTGGTTTAGCTAAAATTCTTACGAATTCTCATGCTTACAAATCTTAATATGATAGTATGAAACATACATAAGATTGAACGCTCGTCTTAATAGGAGAAAATTGAAATGTCACAAAATGTTAATTGAATAGAAACCACTGAAGGAGTAATTAAATGTGCAAGGCAGATTTCATACAAACATACCATCTAGATTCTAGATTCAACCTAACGGTGAATTTCTGGAAGAAAACTATAATAACATTCATGATATTAATCACAAGAGACAATAATACATTAGCTATGTAGAATAACGCAGTAATCCAGATAAACATGTTTTGAGGGGGCAATACGAAATTGTAAAGGGGAGCTCGACATAGCTTCGATCGATCGGACAGATAAATTCATTTGAAACTGAGACTAAAAGAAAACCTACGAATTGCGCTGTAAGCCGTTTCGACAGTCTCAATGATAGGTTGTTTTAAACGCGTACAAAACACAAATAAACAAATACATTCGATACCTTCCGTTTGTTTTACATTTGATGATGTCTAGTGGTCTGTTTCCCACGTATATGCGGCAACACTTCTGACGCTTTTAGCGGACACAAACAATCGGGAGAAAATTTGGCACCGAGATTTCTCCGCGTTTATAATACACACGATAACTTTGAAACTTTATAGAAGGGTACGAAAAAGCATAATGAAAAAGTTCTGGCGAGAAGTGTAAACAGAAGAGAATGAGAGCACCTAAAAGGCTGATAAGATTACTTACGAGTATAAGACATTGATGTGGTCACCCCTACTCAGATTCGTGAATGTATATAGTACAATACAGTAAGAGGTATATTAACGAAACGTCTTCAATGGGTATTCTGGAAACCTAATCCGGAATTAATAAATCTCCAAGGGCGGACGATTTGTCCCGATGTACGTGGATAGAAACTTGTAAATTAAATTAGTTTGGTGACGGCGTCGCTCCGGCGTGGCGAATTTCAATTGCGTTTTAATTAGGCGAAAATTATTCGTCGGCTTGCTAATAGAATTGTGCAATCGGAAAAGCGTACATCATATCGCTTGATTGAATCTACCGATTATTAAAGACAATACCGAATTGTATTAGATTTGCGAACAAGCAAATCGCGGGAGCACCACACACATTAACGAGACGTGTGAATGCCGGAAAGATGAATGATATAGATAGATATACCTGGGAGCGAAAGCAGTCACTTAAACATTGGTCAATAATATTAGGAGAAAAATTTGCTTTGTTAATTCGAACGGATGAAGTATTAATAAACGAACAAAAAGAAAAATCCTCGTGTGTCAATAAATGGTTCATCATTTGAGTAGGAAAATAAAAGAGTTTATAGGAGAAAAGCTTATGTGTTTGAATGAACAATGATTACAATGATTCTAGGAAACTATTGGTCCTAACAAAAAGTGCCCTCATCGCGAGAAGGTTTGACAGATAATTAGTTTGACTGATATCCCCATACAATCTCAAAGTTACCATGAAATCTCCGACTATTCCAAGATCCTATCTTAGGAGGTCAAACAAAGTCTTCTCTGTATTCTGGTTCTTATTTTTGAAACCTTGTTCTTGGAAGATCTATGTCAACTCACATCGCAAATCAGGAGAAGAAATCTTAGCAGACCTCAGCAGTAGTATTTCACCGTTTTATCGTGACGTAAATCTAAATTCGAACACAGATTCACCCCCCCCCCCTCGTTCGTATTCATCGAAATTTGTTCCTGATTGTAGTTTTGCACGTTGAATTTGCAAAACACTGTCAATGAGAATTCGGACGATAAATCACGGTACGTGAGGGTGCGCCTGCTTACGTGACCAAGTCCAAGATTTTTGTTACTTAATCTTTCGCTTTACCCTTTATACAGGGCACACGGTATAAATTACGGTGGACTTCAATAGTTAAAAATGGTGAGTATTTTCATTGAACTGATATAAGTGATACTGGAGTAACTTGATACAAGTGACGTAATCTTCCCGTACAGGAAAACCATTTCAGTGGTGGCAATTAACCACTTCAAGAAAGATCCGATTGATACCAGCAGGAGCGACTTGACCATTAATAGCGATGACTTATTACGGCTCAGTTAAATTTCCAGTAAATTCGGAACACTGAAACCACATACGCGATGGACAGACGTGGTCAATTCTCTTTGATTTCCTATAACTCTCTTATTGATTTAATAGCAGTAGACGTTCTAAATTTATATGGACTCTATTATATCAGTTATACGCTATATATGGTATTTTTTTATATCAATTAGTGGTATTGTACTAGATCCAGACTCCGATGTCCGACGGGTTTGTCCATCTTGATCATTTAGCGATTGAAATTAGATCTTGTTCCGGAAACAGTTCAAACGCGATGAGCGAATGACACAAAGGGGTTTTGATCTAACTGTTTCTCTGTATCAAATGCGTCAGCGAAGCGACCAAACAAACAGACCCGACAATGCCGAACCTTCCCGTCACACGGTATCACGTTTAATGAGCTTTCAGCTACGACGCAGACTCTTCAGTTCACACGAATCGGTTTATTCACTAGAGCTTTCAGGGCGGTGGGTTGATACAACTCTAGCCGGGTATAGGATGAACAAAACTTTTGCATTAAACAATACCTGTATCCAAATGAGCTGAACAATGTATAGCCGCGTATTGTTTACAAAATAACTCGAATTCTAATGTGGTAAGGAATGGAAAAATTCTCCATCAATTTGTTATCATGGAGAATTTGATGGCACTGTATGACAATGTGGCATGACATTTACATTGCAGTGAACAACATTTCAATGTATGATAATTGTACATGTATTCCTTACGAATGTTCACATATTCAAAACTACGCTTTATCGCATGCACCAACCATCTGGAATTATAACAAAACTTACATTAGCATATTTTCCCCTTATTAGTCGAATCGCAATAGATTTTGGAAAGTGACTTGAAATAAGGATTGTGTTCTAACACATGCTCCAAGTCTTTAAGCGGTTGTTGAGATACTGGATTGGACTGTAAATCGGGTGGAAAGTTGTGAATCACAATACTATATATCACCCGAATTCTAATAAAGTTCAGCAGTCGTGGCAAATATAGAATAATGACAGTGGGGTTTATCAATACTGGACGGTTAAACCTTACTTCCACGTCGCGATTAGCTTCCTTAAAACTGTGACTATAGTGAATCCATAGGCGTTAGAGAAGTTCTTCTACTATATGCTAACGATTATCCAAGATAATATACTTCAATTCCCCAACAGCTAACAGCAAACAAAAGAAAGTCAATGTGCAAGAACAAATGAACTTTGACCCCTCGTAGTACACCGAAAGAAGACAGCATGTATGCTCTAATCCCAAACCGAACCTGGACAATTCTGCAAGATCTTTACTACTCTACTAACAACTTTCTTGGAAAATTCTATTTAACGAGCAGTAATTATAATTATGTACATATAATGTTATTAGTTATAATACAATTAATATTGAAAAAAGATTAAGCGTAAAAATGCCCTTCGGCGGCATTTGACACAATAAAAATCCGAAAAAATTACCAACGTGTAACGTTAAAGGAAGTAGTTTGCCTGATTACCAACCAAAGGTCGCAACAGCAGACCCCTTCGTCGTAGTGAGAATTTCCAAAAAACACATGACTGTAAGGCGGTTTTTCGAAATCTCAATAGATCAAGTTTGTGGTCAGGTTTCCTGATTGCGTAAATCACCTGCGCAATTCAGGATGTATAGAGGGCGGTACACTATAATTATCGCAGGAATATAACTGGTTGGCAACCTGAAAATGTGTGGGTTGAGCTTCAAAAAAGGTCAATTAAATGACAACCACGACAAGGTTGATCTGTGAAAGTAGTGACGCTATTATCTACGTTGAAAATGTTTTATGGGAGTTTATGGGAAATTATTCCTTAGTTACATGATCTTTTCAAAGTCTAAACACTTTGAAGATTTCAGAGAGAAAAGTATATTTCATCACCTTGGTGTTTATTTCGAGGTTGGCATTGGGGACATGGCTTGAGTTGTGACCAACTGTTAGAAATTTTGCTCTCATTTTGGGTGCATTGCTATGAATATGGTATATTCTACAACTATGAATTTTAATATACATCTATATGTAATTTCCGTCCTAATTTGTTTTGCGTATAACATGTAAAGTAGCCTAGCATATATTTTTATCAGTACAAGAAATTGTTTCTGGGTAACTTTGCACTGGGCGGTAATTTCCGAATTTCCATCCATTAACCCTTACGACGCCACTGCTTTCAATGTTCAAACCCCTGGTCCCTAAATGGTAATAATTTACAAATGCCAGAAGCTACTTATATGCTGATAATTTGCTTTGGAAACACATTAAAAAGGTTATTTCACTTTTAAACATGGAACCGGAACCAGGTGTGTATTGAACCAACATTGTAGAAAACTCAAGAGGTCTTTTCGTCTTTTCACAAACACTATTATGCGCTGGAGTACTACTGTGATAACCAAGTCGTGCTAAATCACCATCAAGTCGTTGGCAAACTGCATCCTTTAAATTTACTGTAACAACAATAAGTTTCACACAATGCGCTTTTCTATAATCTTTGACGTTATCAAAAGTAAACTTATGATAATCGCGAGAAAACCACCGTCGGTAGCTCAAAGTATCCCGCCTTTCCTCGCGTCGAGACGAACAATACGGGCGACGATAAGGATGTTGATTTTCGTACTTAGCTTGGACTCTTCTCGGTTGCGAACGGCAGCGCCGTCGGTCTCGGCGCTTTAAAGTTGCCTCAATTATATAAACCGTTCAGTTACGTCAATTACGCCTGCCTATGTTTATTTTTTTGCTAGTTGGTTAGGCCCGGTTTTAAGTGTATACTTGAGCGAATTAGTTGAGATCTTGACAACAGGCATCGCTCTAGTATTTAATCTATCTCAATTACAGTCGTAGGGGCTTCACTTAACAAATTTCCTGATTACCTTTTGTTAAAACAAAACAGACCTGTTGGAGAACTGGAAAAATCGGAATGAAGGCTTCCAGGGAGCTTAAAAAAGTACAATACTAAACTGATTTGCACCACATATGAAATAATGTCATGACAAGGTGACATGAAAATCACAGTTCTTCTACGAAGAGATAGAATGAATAACAGTACTCGATTAGCTATTCTTCCATATTCCATAATAAGCATTTTAATACATTCTAAAATATACATGACAAATATGCCTAATATTTGATACTATTCCATCTTTCAAGCATTCTCTTTCGAAGTGGTGAAACTGAAAAAGTCATTTTTTTGGAGACATGTTATTTGTTATTTTACCTAGGGTGTTTCCTTTTAGGGAACGTCGTACGAGCACCCCTATGTGATCAAATCTACCCACATGTTGAATGCAATTCGATGAAGCTGAAACTAGATTATTTACGACTTTTATCAGCAACGACTTTTAACAAGTAACTTCCCGCCATGATTTGTTTGCATTTTTCGAGCAGTGTGTTCATTGTTATCACGATGCAAGCAAGCATTTGCATACGACCTTGCTGATAAATACAACCATTGTTTCCCGTCAACCGTTAATGTTTCATCCTTCCGGCCGTTAAAATGACGATAAAATGTTATAGCGAAGCTCAGAAATGCACACAACCTTGTTTTCAACGGAAGGCTTTGATATTGCTATTATAGTAAGTGTGATTAATCGCCTATGTTAACCTTTGTTCAGCTAATAAGGTCGAGACAGCAGGTCAATAACCACCAATATGATTAGGTCAGCTAAACGGTATATGCAGGTGCAATTTATAATATTTCCATCAAATTCATTTCAAACATTAATTGTACATCTTCGAGCCACTGAAATATCGAATAACGTACAAAAACGAATTTGCGAAACAGCTAATATGGCGAATATTTTTCCGCCTAACGTCCCATATACTCCCGCGAACCAGATGGGATTGCGCTATACCTGTAAATAATTTAACAGTAATACTTGCGAATGAAAATAACTGCTTACTCCGAAACCCCGATTGATAATATTCAGCTATCTAGATGCATTTATGAATCTTCGTCAATAAAATGATATAATACAACAAGAAAACAAATTGTAATATATGCCCATGATAAATTAAATAAAGATAACCGGGATAAAATCATCACACTTTCAGTTTGTGTGTGAAGACATAATACCTATTTACACTTCTCGTGGAAGTGAGGGATGGCCTGTCACATTGGAGTTATATTATTAATAAGTAACTAGCCAACCTGATTTATTTTATGTATACCCCGTCGATCACATGGCGCAACCTTCGTCATTGATCACGTGGTCCCAAACCAAACAGGTTAAGATTAAACTGGTTTGCTATAAAAGAGTTTCGGGAACCAATTACTTTATTATAATCATAAACAAGCCATAGACACACAGCGCCCAGCTGGACATGATATATTTAATATCCCATGCACAGACAGGGTGGCTGCAATACTACTCACTGATGGTAAATAATAATTAAATAGCAAAATACAATATGTACAACGCCTTAATAGCAAACCAGTTTAATCATGATCTGTGCGGTTCTTGGATCAACCAAATACGATAAATGTTGCAGAAGAAGCTGGAATTTCGTTGTGGAATATCAACCGTATAGACTAGATGAGATAATAATATCAATACAATAATAAACTTGTATCTATTGCAACATTTATTCTGGTCACAGGATCACTACAGATGGTCCTAAGCACTGTTAGTACAGTAGTAGTTTTTTTTATATGTATTTCACGTTATAAAAAAACTGTAACTTTTATTGCGTTTCTTGTAGCTCCCTCACTGACACATCATGCATGTAATTGTATTTATATACCGCAAATAACGGAAATCATGGGAATGCGTTAATTTTAAATTCGCCCTCATCTGACAATCCATCAGCAAACAGCAAATCCATACCGGATGTTCGCTTCCAGGTAATTTGACAGTTGCAAAGGGATGTACCGTATCTAAACAACTGGAGTCCGGAGGTTACGTTCTCATTGTTCGCTCTATGAGCGTGTATATTTTAACTAAACTTACTACTTTTCTATATAAAGTATATATCTGAGTTTCACTTTGTGAAAACTCAAAATCTGTATTTAAGTTTTATTACATTGAAGTAGACGAAAAAAATAATCATATGAATAGGTAATGGAATCAAAAAGTAAAGAGACCCGTTTGAATACTGTGTAACAATCGATAGCAGTTCTCAAAGCTCGGGATTGCCATCAATTCGTTTACAATTCTGCGTTTTATTATCCACCCAACAAGAGAGTGACGCAAAAAAGCACACAATATTTAATCTCAAATATTGATACGCTATTTTACTGTGTCAATAACCACTTCCTGCGAATATGGTTCGATATTGAAGGATTTATCATCGCCTCGCCTACAATAGATGGAGGAACAATATTCCTCTTCTCGGGGTTCAACGCATTCATTCAAATACGACTTTTCATGAACAATGACTTTCATTGTCATACTAAGTCTGCTGTAAATCAAAGAATCGCTCTTTATTCTGTCCAACGGAAGCGATATTTGAGAGTGATAGCGATAATTCAGCGATAAAGGGAATCACACAGAAGGACAAGGGTCAGAGTTGAAAGAAACGAAACGTTAGCAATGGAGATGTTAACTCGATTATACTCGTCCTAATCGAATAAAAAGCTCTTCCAGCTAATTTCAGAATACTGTATTGCCTTTGTGTACGAAAAATAAATCGCTATCTACAAATACTCAGAATATAATAAAAATTATTAAAGTTCGAATAACATGCTTTTATAAACGGATTTTCGAGGGTCAACAAATTTAATTATACAAATCGGATCGAATTTTATTAACTGTAGCGCAAAATAATCCACCCACGACGTATCACACAGTCCGTATACTGTACGGAGAAAGCGATTAAGCTTGGACGACTGAAAAGTAGATTACGATAGGAAATTAAGCTGATACGGAACCGACGCAAGGCGATTAGATTATATTTAGTGGTACTAAACGTCTTAGCGAAATCTATATAGACGAATTTAATTGCTCTCGTAGATGATTGACTACCATATGGCGCCGTGTTTGCCCACCCGGTATTAAAAATAGCTTATGATGTTTGCCTGCCGGAGCAAGGTACCGCGGTCTTTTCTTCCCCTTGCATCGCCAAGGGAAGACTCGAATATAATTCCTCAGCGGGTGATAATAACGAAACCGATATTTCATTTCCACCTTTTATGTATACAATAGTTTAATGAAATGAATTTTATTGAATTTGATGTAGCAATCATTTAACCCAAAATAAATCTGAAGCCCTTTCTCTAAATTCTGATTTACTTACGTAAAATATAAAGACAGACAACCAAATAATGATATGAAGATATCTCTGACGTATTGCGAATAAAGTACACAGCATGTTAATGACGCCCATCGCTCAGCACCCTACTCCAACAAAAGAATTTGAAGATTTAAAAAAAGAACAGATATTCAATATAATCATAAACAAGCCATAGACACACAGCGCCCAGCTGGACATGATATATTTAATATCCGATACTGTCTACCACAGCAGTGTCGTATTGACTCGAGTCAGTGTCTCTATTACGATTCTCCAATTTAGCCTCCAACCATAATCATTTAATTTATACGAATCAAAGTTCGATCTTTCGCAAGCAAATAAAATACAACTTCAACTTTTCAGGTTATTATCTTCAGGAGTTCGTGTGTGTGATGTTCCTCAGTCGATTATATAATGGCATAGTCATTTGCACGAGAACTTATCACATATGTGGATTACTATCCCCGGAATTACTGAAAATAAAGTAATTACTTTAGATTGGTCTTATCAAAGAATGATTGTGTATAGTATGACTGTGGTCACAATAGTAAAAGAGTGATAAATTAGAAAATCAGTATTTTATATACAACAACTTGGTGACGAACTTAAAATAAAATTGATAGTGTTACTGTAATCATGTTTGTACACATTCATTTGCTGTAGAGTATTCAGAAATAATAAATCAACGATAAACACGCAGACAAGTTAGCATGATAAAATAAATTCCTTCACTAGAATCGTTAGCTGTAAATTATTTCGATTTTGCTGACAGAATGTGTCTCATGTGTTAAATCAAAATTTATAGCTTGGCGCGCCTGTCAAACACGCCTTACAAGTGTATTATGTATACTTGGTAATCTACAAGGAAAGCAAATTACTGCTGTACACGTTCGATGTTTACAACCTCCAAAAAAAGAGGTTGTTATCGTCTGCAAGGCACAAGTCATCACCAGAGCCAATAAACGACTTAACGCTAACTTTCAAACTGGAAGAAGTTGGTACAAGAACCCTTCAGATTTGCCCTTCGTAACTGAAAAGAGAGGTTGCACCTTGCGATAAACCTATACCATGTAATAATATGTAATTACACGTTGCTCACCAACCACACGCCTATCACAAAGACTGTCAAGGACTGTCGCTGTCAACTTCAGCAGAAGATTAGGCAACGAGAGAGTCACATGCCATGTAATCAGGTTTGGCTTGAGAGGTTTTTTTCAGAATTTGCTTTAATTTGGTCAGTTCTTTTACTAAATTTTTCTTTGTCCAGTGTTTGTCTAGCGTTGCTTTGAATTTACTATTTTTACGTAAAGCCAGTAGTTAGCAATTAGTTGAGGGAATGAAGTCGACAAAAGTCAAGTGGGTGGAACTGACCATTACCGATGTGACTTTCAAACAGCATTATGGTTTCCTAATCCAATGTTCATTACTGCACTAAGCAATTGGAGAATTTTAATTAGTACGTACATCAAAGTCTCATGCAGACCATACAAGATATTATGAATTAAACTCCATATGATTAGCCTTGTATATTCTTTTTTTTTGAGTTGGCAATGCGCCATCCCTGAAGACAGACAACTCGACTGCATGACGTAATGAAATTGACAAGGTCATTAGAAAGATCGTTGATAGCTACAAGTGTTCCACTTACTTGCACTTAGTAATGAGTACTGTGAAATATAATACTCGTATAACGTAGGCCATTGATGATAGTTTGTTTCGTATGACGACTTTCTCGTATATAATCGAAATATGACAACAAGTGACGAGTGATGGAGAAAAGGATTTAATTGAAGACAAAGGTCATATAATTGATTTACTGTTATATAGCCAACAACTCTAATTTAGTTCAGCCCACGTTAACAAGTCACACTACAAGCCTAAATGGTTGTTTGTGTACGCCTGTAATAATAACGATTGCTCATGTCGAACATCACATGACCTTATTCTAGTAAACGAATAGGAAACCTGTTTGGGCAAAGATGAAAGGAGTCTTATTCAGATGGACATTTAATTGGTTGTACGATATTAGACAACAAACACCTTTAGCACATCAGTAACGTCTGCATTTTTTTACAAACAAGGACATGTCTCTCTGAGGTATGATACGACGACATCGATGGACCCTTTAAAATGATTCATTGATTCAATTATCCATAATTTCTTACTGGAGTACGAAGGCTTTATTGCTATATATAGACATCTTCTACACTAGGATCATAACAAACCCATATTTGGTTTCTCACAAGTCATCCAGCACTGCTGTATCAGTATTATAAATTTGGACGAGATTCATCTTTAGTGGTAGTCGTGGGGTCAAAGTTTATTTGTTCTCGCACATGAGCTTTCCCTTTTCTATTTTTGCATGCTACTAATTGTTGGGGAATTTGGGTATCTTTAATAATTGATAGCAGTAACTTCTATATGATTTTTGGCTTCACTTATAGTTAAAGTCAGTTAAAAACATACTGTGTTTAAGTCCTTAACTGCAACGCTAAATGAGGTTTAACCTGTAGTTACTATTACCAATACAGTACTACAAGTAGACATCACGAAATTGCAAAGCTTGTATTTAACACCGACTATCAAAATAAAGATGAAAACACATGTTTTTCACTGGGCACTTGCCTATCTTGATTTAAGACTGTTGATCAACCGTACAAAGGTTTGATAAAAACGGTTTCACTTAACCTGTGTACATAACATAGAATATACGTCGACACCTGACTTCGAGTTTTGAATCCATAAGGATACCTGGGAGGAGCACTGAGATATAACTGACGCTACGAGAGTTTGTGAATCAGGTTACACTGGGTCATGTTAGGCACCGAAATGAGATGACATCATTGACAAAATATCATCTTAGCTATAGAGCTCCTATTATGGTAAAACCTTAGTACAAAGTTTTTTTGGTGAAACTTTTGGCGACTTATATTTGAGTTAGAGAATTGCTATTCTCACGCCATAGTAAACTATTTACCGTTTCACTCGGTCTCTGCTGTATTACTTCCATACCCCCCCCCCCAGATATATTAGTATCAAACGTATTAAATTATCGTAATAGTTGTCAAAGCAATAATTGTCATTTAATGGAACTGGATGAACAAATATTTGACGTAGTCATGCTGTGGACTATATTTACTTCATCACGCCATATTCGTCTGAGCAATCTAACTTCATTAGAACCAATTATCGTAAGAGAAAGGAAAGACAACGTAAACGAACGCATGGTACAAGATAAGTCAGTATACAAAAACAGAAATATGAAAGTACCCTGCGCTGGCGTATGACGATAATGTGCAGTACCAGCTGTGTCAATTTTCGTTTAAACGTTGGCTATTACGTAGATATTCGCAAACAATCAGCATAATTCCCTACAGATAAACACTTATTGATAAATGATTGCTACGGAGGAATACTATCGAAAAATAGGAACACAAGATGCCTTTGAGCAAACGTGAATGGCGAGTTCTAGATACTAATCGATACAGGGAACAAAGACCGTAGACAAGGGGTTCTCATAGTCTGAAGATTGACACCTTCATCCTTTCGCTCTACCCCTCTGACAAACTAGTTCGCACCATTTTGGGTTATTGTCAAAATGTTTTCAAAATAATACAGAATTCAAAAAGCAAGAGTGCTATACTGTAAAATGGTGTTAATGACATATAATTTCCACAATATCCTTCGGAATATCCGTACATGAACGCATAATTTTTCACCAAAATATTTTTCTTGGTTGTTAAACAATATAGGCTAACACTAAATACTCATTGGAACCCCCGATAATGTTACTCTAAGTGTCTTACTGACTCCCTATTGTTCCCATTTTACTCTACAGTAGAGTAGGGACGTTTCGTGCCGACCGGGACTATTCCAAAATAAACCAGCCCTAGAAAATACCATTACCATTGTAAAATTACATAAAAAAGCCTTTCACGACCACCAAAATATAATGGGTGACTTCAAACAATAATAGCATTGAATAAGGCATTTGACTAACATTATTGTTACTACGCCACTCTTCTCAGGTCGATATCAATAACGTTGCGGGCTTCGAGCTATACGCAAGGTTTACATGTAACAATGCTACGATTGCGGCATATTTACAGCAGTAATAAAAAAATTCACACTAAATCGCCCATCGATCAAAATTTCCCTTACTATTACGTAAGTTGTTTTCCGTGTATCAAGTACAAATTGTTTTCACTTGAATGTTTACCGTCAAACAATCTTCTTGCGCCTGACGTTCCCTATTTTAGACCCTGAAATCTAATAAATTATAGTGAAATCGAATTAACTATTTCGGTATTGTTCAAAAATATTGTGCACGTGAAAGCGTGGTAATCTCCAGAGTCTGGATATTTCAATAAAATTCAAAAAAACAGCCTACCGTCCGCCAATAAACAAGCGTCAGCGCCATCAAAATTAAATTAAATCCATAGTTCGTTCAAATTACATTAAATACCATTGGATCTTGCCGCCAATGTTCATCGTAGATGTCATAACAAATAAGTGGAATTATGAGTAATATGGGCAACCACCATAGAATTCGATACAATACTCCAACTAAAATGAAAACAAATCGAGCACGGGAGCGATCAATACATTGCGTAATTAATTACATCACCGAACGGAGAACGAACGAACGTACGACAATAATATTTTCTTCCTACGCAGTCAACGATCATAGGATGAGAAATCATCAGTCGATAGAGACGTTGGCTGACGACCGCCGGCACAACTTACGGTCAAATTTCCACAGCTAATTAGCGAAAGCATAAACTATTTTAAGCATCAGATACAAGTGTTATCGCAACAGTCATAAAAACATCTGGATAATGTCAAGGATATAGTGGTGTACGTAAATCGCAAGTAAATGAACGCAAATGCTTTTCCTGTTTTTGTTTTTGTACACGGGACTTAGGCTAAGTATTCTGTATCTCTGTATATAGCTTACACAGGTATCCAATGATTTAAGAGTGTTCGTTTAACGAAGAATTGTATTCAAACTGACGCGTGCTGTTGAGCTTTTGTTTCATAGAATAACACCTACATCACAACCTCAAGGATATTCTTCACTATTTTTCATCGCGAATGAGGAACATCTGAATAATGGCAGTTTTGAACTAATAAACAAAAATGCCTAAGTAGATACACTAATTATAGCAATTGGAGCAGTTTGTTCTGCATTCACGCAAAAACGGTTAAACCTCATTTAATATCGGGTTCCCGACTGCGACTTTACATGAATCGACTTTATGCGAGACAAAAAATAATATAAGTTAACCTACTATATGCTTACGATTATCCAAAATGAAATAAGTCATAATTCATCGATAACCAGAAGCATACAAAACAAGCGAGCAACGGAAAATTCATCTAATCGAACTTTGACCCAAGGACTACCACTCAATGAATTCCATCCACTACATTATTTATTTATATTTCCAGCGACATAAAAACATGTTTAACAAGGTTTAGTTAGTACCTACCTACCTGATATAAGAGTGAATTAAATACGTTTACTATTACATTTACATAACAGCCACTGCGATTTGCGTTTTTGATTTACTAGAATCCGCCTCTCGAAAGATATTTTGGGATCACATTAATCTCGTAAACCAGGAAAACCTCTGTATGGGTAAAGGAGGAACAAGGGGAGGACGGTCTTGGAAATTCGACCTCGACTGAATTTAGAATATGAAGTTGTTTACAATTTCTTCATGGTGTTTTTCGATGGGCCATTACCCTTATTTTGGAGAATTACAGTACAGTAGAATATTACGTCAACGTCATGTTATCATGATCACATGATTAGTAGAGACGAACTGTCGGACAACTACTAACTATAAACAAAGAAACACATGAAAATAAATAAATTATCTTGTCAAAATTTACTAATATTACATTATCGTTCAAGTCCCTCTGCTGTAATAAAGTAATAGGAACAAGATGTACAATAGCTAATGTACCAATGCACTATAATGTAAAACCATGTACACCACACACACACGATATCACCATTATCTCAGGGCACAATGGTATTTATGGTACAAGTTAAGAAATGTGGTCTCTTCAAAACTCTGGTGACGTTAGAGCAGGTTGAGTTGAGTCCCCCTAACCTAAGCCACCGTAAAGGGGTTTTTAAGAGATGACGCACTTCTTGACTTGTACCCAGTATTTACCATGGTACTGACTGCTTTTTTTAATGTTCGTCTAGTTTAGTTGTTTTTCATCGATACGATTTCAAACCATCGGTAATAGGAAAGAAAAATCACCGGGTGAGTATAAAGCTTCTTTGTTACAAATTCACGAAATGCCCACAAATAATCCCCGAGTAAGGCTTACCATAATGAGATATATGCCATGAGAGATTAATTCATCAGTCTCCTTTACATTGACAAAAGAGCGGTGTTAACAGTGTGAAGAGTTCGACGAATGACAAACAGTTGATATGTCTTAAATTAATTGCGTGACGCAAAGAAAAAAGACCCCTCTCTAGTTCAATCCTAACTGACTGTAATGAAATACGTTTGAACACCAAGTTATAATAATTAGGCCAGTATATCAAGTACATACGGTACAATGGTTACGAATCATTGAATAACAAATATTTATCAGGGCGAAACAAGTTTCCATTCATTTTTATTGCGAAAAACTAGAACTAGGGATTTTCCACTGGTACTGGAAATGTTTATTGCAAAAGTAGTATTACAACAGGTATTGTTCGCTAACTTATTTACGTCCTTGAACGAGACTTTACATTTCATGATGACAAAGCATACCAGAGACACCATGAGGGGATTTCTCATCAAAACATATGAAAATCCCGACTTGGTGCAAGTTAAGAAATTCCTCCAAAAGGGTAGGCTACGTGCCGAGCTATAAATTGCTTTTACCACTGGAAGTGGTCCACCTTAAAATAGTAGACCCGTGCTGAAATGGGACTTGTAACACCCTGATCAGACTTGCCTAATCTAACCAAAAGTAACCGGGATTTAGGAGGGACCGCACTCCTTAACGTGTATCATCGACTTTTCAATTGGAGTTGTCGGTTGGTGGTTGACGAATATTCAGACAACGTGTCTGCTATTGCGCCATATGACCAAGGTCAGTCTGAGAGAAGAATTATACTCCGTGGCAACCTAGAGGATATTCGTTCGCTTAGAAACAGAAGGAAGGAAGAAAGAAGAAAGTGGGAGTGAGGATAGTAGTTATATTGTAACAGAATTAAAGATTGCTCATGAATTTATTCCCTTATATTTTTCTGTAGTTTTATTCGACAATCGTTCACATGACATTCTCTGTAACTACAGTCACACGATGTATGCCTTGTTTAGCCATGTGACATAAGCTATTTATTACTTTGAACGTCAAAGCTAACAAAGCACAAGACTAGAAAAAGATATTGTGTATTTAACTGACATGGTAACCTGCTGAGTCTTCAAAATATAGATTGTGATCTTGCACAATGGTTCGGAGAAGAGTAAACATCGTTAATCCCACGATAGAGTAAAGTACATAGATAGGTTCGGCTTATAAACGAACTTTGAAGTTAAGAGCGTGTACCGCGTCAACAAAACTAAGGTAAGTAGTGTACAGATCCCGTGACAACCTATTTCGAAACAAGCAACGCAAGCAAAAACAAAACAATTGCAAATAGACTGTGCAATCAATATGGGATCAACCTATTCGGCAATCAATCTGTCAGCAACAACCTAGTATCGATTTTAAATGATGATGAATTTGAATTAATATAATTTCCGATTCGGTAACCCGATTTTCATTAAGCTCTTTCCGGGGGTAAAGGTTATTTTAATATAAATCAGTCACAATTGAGCAGTATCGAAATGGGTATATCGATTCCCTGTAATGATAAGTATACCGGAATGCAATAGCGGAAATGAATGCAGGCTAATTAAACCGCTAATTAAAAAGGTTACTACTCTAGTGTGATCCCTCCGAAAATATATATTTTCATGAGCATATTTATGGAACGAGGAAGGCAAATTATGGAACGCTTTAATTTCTGGCTGGGAATATTGAAGATTTGTAAGCTTTATCTTTTTTTATGCTCTAGTAGCGACGATAGTTCTCTTATTTTCTTTAGCTACTATTAATAAAAATTAACTTGACGTGCGAATCAACGTGAGAGGTCCGAGGTGAAGAGGTCTTTCACCACCCTGGAGCATCAAGTCGGTAATTAATGAGACGGTGGTTGCTTAGTTGACACTCGACCTGTGTACTTTACACCTCGGTACACGACAAACAATGCGGGGGTTGGTGCAATTTCGTATGATCGAGCTATTGTCAGAAGGCCACTGTCCATACGCAAACTCATGCGAAGTTGTTTCTGATAACCTGCTCGTTTAATTACATCACATCGGCAGAGATCAAACGTTGATCGTCTTTTTGTACTCAAACGCTGATAACTTATGCAAGGTTCCAAGGGTCACGCACGGTTAGCAATTGGTAATTACACAAATATCAGTCGAATTATCCGCACGCGATAACGACGAGGATGTGTCATACTTGCACAGAGAGGTTTCTAAGGATTGCAAATGCCCAATTCGAGGAAAAGTGTTGGAAGTGTTGCAGTTTCCCTGGTATAGCAGTACGAGGAATAAGTACACCTTTTCTAGGAGCAGATTCTACGTCTAACGCATACGGATTCTACGCCTTACGAAATACAGTCGCCACTCGCTATATCGCGGTTCACTTTTTGCGGATTCACTACATCGCAGATTTTATAGAATATTGTATTGTACGCATTTTGATTTAATATTGTATGTATTTTATTTCATGATAAATGCCGTGCCGCACAGTACTAGTATGTTTAAGCGCTAAAAGTTTAAAGAAATTAAATAACCGGTCGAATGATTGTGGGAAAGGTTAATGAGGTAAATAAGAGTGTGTGAGTGATTTATAATGGTTCAAAATACATTTAAATATATTCAAATAATTAAATAAATATGTGGTTTCTACTTCGCGGAGTTTCACCTATCGCGGGAGGCTCTGGAACGCACTAACCGCGATATATGAGGGATTACTGTAATCCAAACAGTACCCACTCTAAGAAACTTCTTTATAGCGATAGTTCAAATGCAGTATTTATTTATCTTAATTCTACGTTAATGAGAAATTGCATACATGAGTGTTTTTTGAAGGGGATAATTTATGACGTTATCGCCCAAATGTAAAATGACTGACAGGCTAATGATGCGGAGGTTGTACAATCTGTAATTAGTTAGAGGCAAGTTCAACTAGGTTTTTCAGTTAAGTGCTTTTCATTGCCGGGAGGAATCTAGGGTCCATATTTGGGGCGAGTGGCAGGATAGTAGTAAGCGTTTTTTATGAGTGCCGGAAACTTCCAAACCGGGTTCTGATCTTAACAACGATTGGTCATTATTTTTTTAGATACCCTTCAATAAAGATTTTTCCAGCCAATTTTAGGGTAGATATTTCTACTCAACTTAAAAACGCTGGTTTCTAGTACTGCTATTTTGGTGCCTCTGAGGATCCGCCCTTAGTTTATTATCGCCTTGTCTATTTATTGACACGTGTTCGCTGATTTTATATCCAAATTTATATTGCTTGTCATGTATTTACTGTACAAAGTAATGAAGACAAACACAACTAAAAAATCCCTGTTCCGTGCCGGTGGTAGTGCAAATCCGCGATAAGTAGCGCAAATAAACCGTATTTCAAACCAGGAGATCGGAGTTGAGCTACTGGTACACACCACCTTCTCCTTACACGACCTGACACGATATTTATGCCTACAATAAAGTGAGTGACAAATACGATACTTCTTTGGAGGTCTCAAAAAATTATCAGGTCACTCACTCAGTTGTGAACGTTTTACTAGCTAACAACCGGATGACCAGGCGTAACCATTAGCGTATGGAAAGTATGGTACATGCCCCAGGAGCTCCATCAATGCAAGGTGGGTGGGGGTGCCACGGAAACTAATTTTTAGCACACTATGATTTACATCAATTACAAGCAAGAAAAGTGCAGTTGCAATTTTTATATATTGCCTAAAACTGGTAAAAACTCTGAACTCTAAACAATCATCAAACTACGTTTATAGTAATTTATACGGTAAGTCTCCAGATAAAGCATTTACCAGCTTTTACTACTGTACTGTAGGGATAATTTGAAACGGGATTAGAAAATACCATAAAGTAAATTAATAAAATTAGTCATCAGTTCTTATGCGCAATGTCAATTAATGTGCAAATGGCATTGTATGTTCAACCCCGGGAGCTCTATTTGTTGGGTAAATATTGACAGCTTGTTTCTTATTACTCATTCTATACAAGCAATTCATAACAGAGAAAACAAAGAAAGTCGATTTTCATTAATTTGTGTTTGCTTTAAATGCTTTGCAAAGGTCCGTCAATTTTACAAGGATGTGCAATGATGTGATGGTTAAGCCCATCGGGCATTGCCAAAGCTCCCTTATGTCCAGTCCGCCCCTGGTTTAAAATATGACTTCGTACTCTTTCTAGAATTGCTGTAGCCCCATTGCTATTAAGAGGTATGGGAATTAATAGAAACAGATATAGTGAATAAGTAAAACAAATACGGCTTTATGAAATATCTGCATAATTTAGTATCTGCATTTGTACGGAAGACATTAGACGTATAGTTGGGAAGCTCTCCCCTACAACGGGCTCAGGACCCCACAGGCGGGCACCGTTCAACACTCGTCTGTTTTAAATCTCAAGCAGTTAATTCCACATGGAAAATAGGATGTGATGTGCAGTATTTCTCCAGCTCCAGAAAAAATTAAACTATGTATTTACGTTGGAATTTTGAGATTTAAACTCGATAAGTCATCTATGGTATAACGTGAGAAAGCTGCTTCACACAACAGTCAGGTACTTATGTAATCATTACAGCGGGTAAACTCAATCGCCTGGAAACAAGTTGTTTTGGTAAACCTTCCCTCCCCAGCAGCGACACTATTATGTTGTTTTGAGGGAATTAATTTCCCATCAGTCGATGCTTATCTTTCGTTACTAGCCTTTGTGTGGTCGATCCTTCATGTCATCTTAATCAAAAGCTACCAACGAGAAATAAGCGATGGCCAAACACAACAAGGAGATCTCGACCTACCAAAACAATATTACGTTCTCAATCAGATATCTTGTTTTCATCTCCTTCTGCGCGCTACCATGCACAGGTGTAAAATTTAGATTGACGACCTTGTTTGCGCTTACCTATTGTTATTTGTTTCGTTATTCGTCAAGTAAATTTGGGTGGTTTTTTCGAACGGACCCGAATGACCCTGGGAGGCAGAAAAACAGCTTCACATGACATTATTAATTCAATCGACCGTACAGCCCGGATTACGTGAAGCCGTAAATAAAAAACAGTATGAATGCAATAAGTCGATGTCACCCGCGTCGCACTTCGTAACAACGAATGAGTAAATCAAAATATCCAACAACAAAGCTTCAGAGAGAAAGTTTAATGGGTTCCCACAAAGATCCCTGTCGTATTTTATTAGTTTACAACTATTTGGGATTAGTTCGAGGGTTGTCGAGTTCATCGTCAATATTTTTCTGACTCTTTCGTATCGTTTTCCCTGCAACGACTTTCACATCTTTGAACGCCGAGAAGAATAGCTAAAAACGTCATTTAGCTAGCTCTTCTCCTGTTTAACAGTTGTCAATTGTATTTAACGTACGGCTGTTTGGAGTCAACACCTTTACGCATGGGTATTGCGTTCATACGTAGAAGGGACGTCAGTAGCCCGAAATAGTCGCGTATATACGGACGTTACGCATGGAGGCCATGGTGAAATTGCACTAGGGAATATGAATCAAGTTTCTCATTAAAAAAATTGAATTACCGAATTTCTGGACCGTGGGAACAAAAGGCCAGATAAACATATTGTCGGTACTATCTATTCCCTCGTTTCCAGTAATTCTAGTCGTTTTAACTATACAGTATATATTGCCGTAAGAGATCGGTCTTAGTTCCCACGTCCTCTTACCAATGGCAAATACTGGATTGTTTACGCGGAACTGTCACTGCGAGGATTACAGCGGGAGACGCCGGCGGGATTGCGCGTATATTAGGAACGGTCTGGGATGCGTTGTAACTTCATAAATAAGTGATCTTCTAAACATTCTCACGCAAAAATATAACACGAGTTTGCTGCAACGGAGGTTGACCAGTTGAAGTTAAATATCAAAACGAGGCAAGATGATCCAATGATCTGGCGCTGGTATTTACAAGGGATGATCTAAGATTCTTTGCGAGTCACACAATAGATTATTGGTTGTTCATAATCTCCGTTTGATGATGACTAACTTATAGTTCACTACCGCTCTTTCTTGCTTCTTTATGCGTCTGACTCTATATCCGTAAAAACTTCAAAACTTCAAAACTCGAACTTCATTTTGAATTCAATTGTTAATTGAGTCATTTAATGACCCATAACTAAACGCTACATTTGTATACACATTGGCCAACTGTAGAGGCTTTAGAATTCTTTGATTTTTATTAAAGTATACATGATTGTTGACGTTAGGCCAAAAAAACCGAAGGAGACAAGACATTCCGTCGAATCCCAAGAGATCTTCAGTTTACGGTTTGTGATCGGTGTTTATGTGGCGGAGCAATGTGGTCACAACCAAGATAGAAGCTATAAATATTTAGAGCACACTCTTGGGATAGTCACGATAATGAAACTTGAGGACGATTTTTTTCAATAAACTAACGAAACCGAGGCCCCCGGGTGTATACACTGCTGACAGGACAAATTTCTTCAAAAATGCCATATAGATAATAACAAGGGAATATTTTTGACAGTGGTCAAAAAAGACAGAGAAAGAGAGAGAATCCATTAGCAAATTCAAGTAATTGTTACAAACATACATCGCTATACATACATAATGATCAGGATATTTCTTTTCCAATGGCTTATCTATATAGTGGAGTACATGAATGGTAAGCAGGCTTATATTATCCACACTCAGACAAAGTAATGAATTCGTGCTTCGTGCTTCGTGCTTCAACAGATTCCCCCCCCCCCCCAACTTCAAAAACTAAATTAAAAAAAAACTTTGTTTGGGCCCCAGTGTGTTTTTATTAAAA
>QRAM01000026.1:105602-117075 GCA_013436055.1 Halocynthia roretzi | reverse complement strand
CCCAGCCAAAATAAGTAATTCGTTCTCGTTGCTTTCTCTTCCAAAACATTCCCCCCCCCCCCCAACTTACAAAGCTAACTTTAAATAAACGATTGTTTTGGTCCCAAGATGTTTATATTCAAATGACAGAAAGAGCAGCGGTTCAAAATGAATACCACATGCCATTCACGTACCGTGCATGAAAATCTGTGATAGAGATTACGGAAAAAATGTATATGCCAGATTCAAACGTTTCAATAATACTCTGTGGTGTCCGTTGAACGCTTACCCGAGTAAAATCGACTCGCTTTGTTAGTTCACAATATATCTCTACTTAATTACAAAGCCCTGCTGTCACATATGATTTACTGTACAACGAATATCAAGTAGGGACTTTTTAACCCTCCCTCTACATTAAGTAGAATCAGTCAACACTATTTCATGAGAAACAGCACATCCAAAGATAAAAAAGCGACCTTTAACCCCGCATATATTATTGTCGTTTCGTATCGCGGAATAATAACAGAGTGAGAGTCACTAACCGACATAGAGGCGCATCGGTCTAATGGCTTTCAACTGATCTTATCTTCCGGTATATCCATACAGCTTTTTGTTTTCTCAGGAGAAATTGATTTCGTTCTATGACTGACAACAGCGACAAGTGCCTCTCACACCCAAACCGGAAAACTGTATCTATCGCCTCAGTCAATATACGCCTTATACAGATAGAATATTTAATTCAGATACATGTCTGTACCAAACAACTCGTTCGTATTTACCGTATCAACAAAGGCGAGGTGTTTTACAAGGATTTAACACTATGTTGGGGGATATCGTGCTGGATCAATTTTGAAGCAAACTCCCAAGTAGATCTTACACAACGGCTTACTATATCAACAAACTTCATTATATTTATAAAAGTTTCGACGTGACCGCAATAAAAGCGATGAAAGATTGCGAAAGTGCTTTGCTAGCACAAAATTAGAAAGACTAATGTCACATCTAGGTAATTTTTGCGACCTTAAACCGATTTGTGAAGAAAAGATGATTTTCAAGTACAAATTAGTGGTCGTACTAAGTGGCTTGTGTGACGTCAGTGAGAAGAGGTTGGTTGAATAATTACATGAATTGTTTCAAGAGGAACTGGAATAAAATATCATGATCTGATGACATATAATTCGTGGGTGGAGAAAAGTTATTTATAATATTTATTATATTCATTAAGTTTATGAAACGTTATCTAAGAGCGAAGTAAAAGGTCTTACAGTCATGACTGTAATTCAATGGTTTACTTTAGCATAGAGAATAACTTACTACCTGTAAACACCTCTAAGCTGTAAACTTCTGCACTTAATAAGGGAAGTTTTCTCCCAGAAATGAATTTACAGTAATCTCTACACAATAATAACGTTCCACGAGGACTTGGAACCGCCTCTCTAGTAAGTAATGTACCTGTGATGAAATTTAGTTGGAACCATCTATATCAGAGGTGTGCAACCTGCGGCCCGCGAACCGAATTTGTGCGGCCCGCGGGATGCGGCGGTTTTTAAATAGAGTACGGCCCGTAACAGGAATTCAGTGCCACTGTTTTTAATGTTATATGAATAACGATAGGTGAAATGCTAGTGCGGCCCGCCGTCTAATCCGGTTGAGTGTATTTGGACGGGGAATGCTACAAGGTTGCACACCTCTGATCTATAGCTTACGCGAGAATTTCTGATGTATTTCGAGAGCTATGGGAGGAAGAATTAACAGGTTAGGAATATCAGAATTCGATTGAGTTCTAAAAAACACTGATAAAAAAGGACGTTATACTTGAAGAGGAATATTCCTATTGAGCTTTACAATTCCCTCAGTTTATGAACTTACTAAATTTGTTGAAATGAATAAATATTTGACTGAGTAAAATAAATGAATATATTTTCTCACAATAATAACTTTCCGCTCTGCGAACAAATAATTTTATAACCTAGAGAACTAGTCTGACTTTCCGTTACTCTTTAACTAATTATTTTACGGCTCAGCGATACTAATTTGGAGAAAAAGATCGTTAATCGTTGGATAATAGTTGCCATAAAGTAGTCACGTTGTAGTGTGGTTTGACGTCACTGCTAAAAGGCAATAAATCTAACAAAAGGTTTGGTCATCTACCATTGTCACCAGTTTCAAACAATAAACAGCAATCAGATCAAATTAGCAGTAACGTGACGTAGAACCGATACCGATAATGTACGGTAACAATTGGTAATGCCGGAATAACTACACAAAATTACATTTAATATATCTCACATTCATCATCGGGTAATTTCACAATTAGAATGTTGGAAACCTTTCACATGGCTCCCATTTACCTACAGATTGGAGCGTTTGAGCAAACTATAAATACGGATATGAAAATTCGGAAATCCCTTGTTTTTCTTCTTCCTACAATGATATTAGCCTCAAGGAAAATCGAATTACGGCAACCATAAAGTAATTAGACCCTTCAGTAAATGATGGTTTTGACCGGTAATCGGGTTTTCCATCTAATAGGAAAGTATAAATAATGAGTCGAATGTGATCTGATTACATATCCTGATTGCAGTTAAGAGGTTCAATGCTAAATATAAACTTTACTGAAAAATAGGAGGTAGAAAAACTGCTCAGACGTCACATACATTCTCTTAAACTTCCATCTACCTATACACGATATTTTACTGCGAACACATCATACGTACGTCTACGGCCATGACAAGATATTTAATATTAAAAAATATATTTCAAATACTAATTCTTACATTTTATGTCAAATTGTTCACGGGTTTTTAGGGAAAATCGTCCCCAATTCAGATAACCTTGAAATAACCGATTGTGGATTATTTTGTTGTTAAATACTTAAAACAAACACAGCTACCAGCTCACCTCGTATTTTACTACAATTCTTTATATAGACGATCACATTTCATTAATTAAGACACAAAATTTACTGGAAATCCACAATATTAACAAATTAAACAAATTATTATCATACTTGACCTAGATTAGAATATCAAGGGTAACAAATTTAATATTCCAGTGCAAAAGTAGTGAAAATTGTGTTTTAATTTGTCGGAACATCTGAATCTACTAGAGTTGCATCTTTGGTTTCATTGTTTATGTTAAAGTTAATTTTGTTGGCAGAAACAGTAAAGCACAGTCTCATCAGCAACTATAATATTCATAAAGGAAGTTGCTCAGCCAAATAATCCATGTACTGTATTCTTAATTTTATAGATTTCTTGTATGTATATGTTCATTATCACACATTTCAAGGAAATTGCCTTAATTCTGTATGATTACTTGCAATGAGACGACTAACAGTAGGATCCACTTCACATTTTGCTCTATAATAGTGTCTGTGTCAGGTGTGCAAATCGAAATAGATAAGTTTCGACTAGCTTACAAGAAAGGTACCAAATTATCTCGATCACACGTTTTAACAACTTATCCAGCTAGCAGTTAACAGTTATCAGTCGTATCGATCAACCAATCTCACTTCGAAAATAGAAAGTTCTCCATCATCAGGTTGCTAATTAATCTCTACAAATCGAACAATTATAACATACACCGCAAAATCGTCCGTGTCGAAATTATAAATTGTCGGTTAGACAGAGTTTAGTTTGTAATAGCCACCTGCATACCGGTCCCGATGAGTTTAAACTACAGTGCTATGAAGAATACACCGCTACCTAAAAGGACCTCGGATGCAACGTTGTAATCATGGTTATGTGATTACGTCTGTCGACTTTTGAAATATAAATTGTCCACACAGTTGTAGCAAAACCTAACTTCAGTGAATGGACGAACTAAAAGACTTGTAAATACCAATACTTCGGATACTCCGTGAAAATATGATTAATAAAATTCTTAAACGACTATATGACTCCATGAAGGAACCATGAAAATATATAAGATAATAGTTAAGCAAATACATAGCTTTCATTACATTGAGAGATCGGTTGTAAAGAAGAGATTCAAATCAATTTACGAAATGACGGAAAATGAGCCGGTGTGACAGTTATCGTCAATGAATCTTTACTAAATTTGTTGGCGCGGATGCACAGTTGCGTCCCGGAATAATGCAGAGACAAAGAAAACCCTGGTCCGTAGAGGATGAAATCGTACTTAGGAATACCTTTTCTTAGCGGTCAAAATAAGAATCTGGATATATATATCTATTAGAGCTTTTCCGGTAAGGGATTACAGTCCGAGCTGGATAGTCTACCCAGACAAAGTCGCGATAAATCCATGTTTATAGCTTTATCTAATTTTGGAGTAAATAAATATTAGTTCGACTGTCACCAATGAGTCAAAACCTCACAACAAAATACGGTATGCGGAAGTTGTGAGATTATTTACTAGTCCCTTGTTATATGCGAGGGATAAGAGATTCAGACATAACTTCGCATAGTGTGAATACTTATTTCAATGAAGAAAATAGGGATGAGTTCTGACAACCACCTACAATCATATTTTAGCTACCATTTCATACTAAAAAGACACCAATACATTACCCTAGGGCAATAAAAATATTATATTGCTAGTATTCAACACAATAAGTATTTAAAAAGCATAATAATAATACGTGTAATCACCAAGAGTGAGTGTAGGCTCCGCGGGGCGAGTGGTTAGGCAGGGATGGATGAGTTTGTGGGTCGTATGGGGCATTAAACGCAGTAATGGGTGAAGGCATGCTAATAGAACTCCCAGGGGGGTGAAGGCTTCCAGAACTATCTCAATCACGCAATGCTTTCGCAGCATCTCGCAAATGGCCACACGCACAACCTTGCATAGCTTCGAAATTTTCTCGCACAGGGAAAAGAGAAAGACCCAATGAAAAATGGACTGCCGACAAAAAGCGCAAACATTCAAGCACGTGACCAACGTTTTATATATTTATTTACTTTTATTTATAGTTAACAATTATAATGTAGTAATTCACTATTGCAAGGCGTTAATTCTCAAAATTATTGAATAATAAATTTGAAAAAGGGAAGTCCTGGGCAAATATAGCGATTTTTAGAGACTATCCCTTAGATAGATGATCTCTATTGAATTTCTTGTAATAACATAATTAATATTTCATTTTCTTATGTCTAGTTCTAGTGGCGACACAGCAGCACGTGGCATATTTGGTCAATATGTTTGTAGTGTGAAAAGTAGCTGCAAATGGGAATTTCCAAACCAAATTTTACACAGACGGGGAGAATGTCTTTTGAAAATTCAAATGCTTTTTACAAATGAATGCACTTGGACAATAACGCTGGCTAATTCATTGCCAAACTGTAGGTTTTATCAAACAAATTAGCAGTGCCAATACTTAACGGAGTCAAGATAGTTCGATTCCGAATGCTGTTTACATTTGAGTGAAAGAGCTCGTAAGAATTGAAATTTTAACTATAAGGTTAATACCGCAGTCAAATAATAATCGATCAGCTGATAACAGAAAAACGAAACGAAATGACTACGTGATGAAGAATAAACAAGATGAAAGAATAGAAGGTTCGCGCTGTCCACTGGGAGCAAATGTTAGCTTGATAAACAATCATTTCGAGGATTACGAGTGTAGGTGAGGCGCTCACGTTCTCCGGCTTAAGAGCTTTGGGTTTTCGGCCATCTTATGAATAAATAACATCGTTTCGGGACACCTCTCATCTTGCCAACGCAATTGGGAATCAAGTCTTGCGTCACGAAGCTGTCGTCAAGCAATATTTCATAAGTCGTGCATAAGTATACCTACTATACTTTACTTAGAACGGCAACAGAACCATCAGAACATAGGTTCAAATTCCAGGCAATCACTATACGTTCGTCTATTGTCCATGCGAAATAAGAAAGAGTCCCGATTTTCGTTTTACGAGCTCATAAAAGTAGATCGTTGCAATGATGGCGGCAATACAGAAAGAACTGGAACATTGTTGTTTACGTCACATATGAGGTTCTCACATTCAATTATTATTTGCTGCTTTCGTATTATATAATTTACAGAGATATGCAATGGAGAGAGCAGAATGACACTGCAAGAAACCCAACATTTTAGCATATCTACATTAATACTTGTTGCACAACGCGGTATCCAATCCTTCAAACAAGCAAAATTTATGAGCTTTCCGGTATTAAAGTTAGGCCAAATGACTTAAAATTTACACAAGGTTAGGCTACGAGGATATATCTTAAACTAAGACGGACAGTGGATGAAGGCAATCGAGACCATTGCTATAGCGTATAATGGAAACGAATACGTACGAATAACTTTCTTTTCTTACACAAAGCGCTTGTATTAGTACAGACAGTGATGGATTAACCATTGCGCAATATCAAGACGCGCTCAGAGCATCAAAGGAAAGAGGTCCCAGTGGCATACCTAGGGTATGGCATGTATAGCCCATGTCCCGGGTGCCACTGAGCATATTGTAATATAGTAAGACAAGCCATCCTCGGAGAGACTTCAAAATATTGGTTATGGGATCCGACAACTCATGATATGACACAATTTGAAAAGAAAGTACTTTATTGATAGTTATGATTATCTATATTAAAAACACCTACTGAGCAGACTAGTAATTTATCCAGTTTCACCTAAATGTTGCAGTCTCGCAATACGGAACCATACGAAATTTGATATTGTGTGTGGTCCTTTTCCAAAGATCTCTGTACGAAAGCTTATAACGGCTTATCAGCCACGATACCATCAAAGCATTCTGACAGATGCTTGTGAACGATATCTGACAATAACAACGTTTGAACCAATGATTTAAACCTAAATTCATATTCATCGCTCATATTCATACGATATCATTGATACATAGTGGAAGAATTCTCGAAATTCTAAGCTCATTGACGACAAGAAGGTATCTCAGGTATTTCTTTTCTTGTCATTATTGATCGTTTTATGCTAGGTAGCCAAAGCACATTCCACAACAATTACTTAGTGGTATTGTTTCACGTATATAAATATCTTTCATTAAAATTTTTGGACGAACACACATCTGAAAGTGTATTGTTTTCTGTATTGTATGGTTCGCGTGGCTCGTGTGCCTTGGAGATAGTTTTACTTCAAAGTATTTGATTCAAAAAATAGCATACCACCATGAAGCGGCTGGATGGGAAATGGCGATCATATTTCAAAGGAATTGAAAGCTAATAAATATGTTTAGGCACGCTTATGTTCATTAAAATAGAAGTCTTCGATACTTTCACAATAACCAACAGTCGTTATTCCGAAACTAAATTTGTTGTCTGGAATATTTCATGTAGGATGTATGAAGTGAAACCAGTCAGGAATTTTTTCATACCTTAATTAAGGTGCGGGTTGCGATGCCCCTACCAAAAACTTCACTGCTTTTGAATAGGCCGTTAAAATATGTATGTTGGCCTTGTTCAGGTAAGCCTTTTAACGAAAAGGTCTCGTAGGTATATATATTTAGATTCTTGTCCGCTTATAACAGTCCTAAGTACAAATATTTTATCCCCTCTCAGGGTTCACGCATTATTCTGGGATGCATCTGTACCTTCGTGTCAAATGGCGACGTTGTTTCAAGACAAACAAACAGATGAACTTTCGAGTTTATCATATACCCTGACTTGAAGAATTTACAAGAGTTGCATAAACATTATATTGTGTAATAAAAAATAATTCCATCGTATGATGGCTCAGGCCTTACGTAATTCACACTAAATTGCGAGATCCCGTGTGATATCGAAACTTCAACCACAAAAAACAAAATTGCTGAATTCGGAGAAAACAGTAGACCACCACTTATATTTAACCAGCTTATTGAATCTAGTCAGCATTATACCTTCACTATAACGTCCGTGTAAATTATTTTGCTTCAAATGCTAACAGAGGAGCTATGGCTGTGATCTTCAATACTAATATAAAAACTACACATTTGGATGTGAATAAGTAGAATTAACCTAAACAGATTCCGGAAACATCAGCCTTGAATCGTACAGGTACGTCGCAAATGAAAAGAAACTTTTCTTATGAACAGATTGTAAGAAATGACAGACAACAATGAATCTATTCCTGTTTACAAACCACATTTAGACAATGCGAACAAGATTAATGTAAAGCAATTGGGAGGGTACAAAAACAGACCTCGGCACGGGCCTCATTAACAATGGCAAAAACAGAAAAGTGACAATACGCATTTGTTCTCGGGGTTAAAGGTTAGCAATGAAGCATATTACACAATGAATAGGTTCTTCGTGAGATGAGCCTTCATTCAAAATATATATTTTAAGCCACCTAAGGTTAATGGGGCAGCCCGAATGATTTCATTTCTAATTGCTTACTGGACGCTTATGTGAAGGTAATTATCCACCCACAGCCATCTAGCAACAAATATTTTGAATCGCTTCTGCAATATAATTTGACATTAGGAAGTGCTCTGCAATTATTCCCACCACTCCTTTGTGTGTTCAGATGTCTTAAATGAGCAGAGGCCACTTACACAAGGAATACGATATTGCCAATGGCAAACAAAATAAAGCAGATAATGTCAATGATTATTGTCAAATATTTAATCTCTCCTGATTATTTCCATATGGAAGGACTTTTTATCAAAGATCACGTCATGTGTTTGGTGACACAGTCATATCGTCTACAGCTGAAATTCTATTACGACCACACGAATTTTTGATTCGGGAGCCGACGAGCATACTTAGATGATTGAAACTTTAATTAAATATCTCAATTAAGTTCTCACGCTAACTACGAAGATCAGGCGGGAGGAAATTAAAACAAAATTTAAAAATAGATTGCCCATCCCACTAATACTCCTTTGATGAGTGACATTCATTACCTCAACTGATTTCCTATCCACGCCCTCCAAATACTAATTATACAATCAAATGCATTGGTAGATGGGGCTGGGTAGATCTTGCCCCAATCCCAGCTGGTTAGCAGTGGTTAGTAGCGTCGGCTACGATATATTATTCCCAGGATAAACTAACGTAAAGCGAGAATAACTTATTCAACCCACCGAACCGACACTCACCAGAAGTCAACGGTAACAAGAAAACTTATGTTACTGAATTGCCGACTAAAATACTAAATTAAGAATGTGAAATCTCAGGTCTCTGAATGAGTGACCCGGTAGCATTTGCTATTCGTGCCATCAATTCGGCTAAAGTGTTTGGTTAAGCGCAATTTGATATCAGTGTACATGTACGTACAGAACAGTAGTTGTTTATATGACATGAAACAGACAACAGATCGGAAATGCGAGTTAGAAACCAGCACAAGTAAGGCTTTACATCAACCTGTGGTGCTTTGCAAATTCGTTGCAACAAATAGCAAGAGCATCGCAACACGTTACGAATTGGCCTAAGGGGAAGAAGATAACAGAATAAAACACGAGCATTAGAATTGCAGAACAATGGACGAGACGGTGATCGAGCCGATAAGCTAGAATTAAGCTATGACACTGGAGGTTATTCTGCTATTTCCCATTAACGGCACGTGAACAACATCCTGTATGCTTAACCGTAGAGCACCAGCAAATACCAAAATTACCATACCATCCTGCGTAACAGTAGATTTACCAAAAGAGTTTCTGTAATCTGACGATTACCTAACGTGCGCAGGAACTGACGCATGAAATGCAGAATAGGTAGGGGTTATGTATCGGACACGTTAACACCCGATGCCCTAGGATTAACCTTACCAGCACTACGAATTTTGTACAATTATTACGAACATCGTAGAAATTCTGAATATAGTAGAAATTACATGTATATTCAAAGCAGCAATCACTCAGTGAAACTCCTATATGAGTAACTGGGAGAGGCCCTGTCCGATTCGGATACTAGAGGGCATTACAGTGGTCCGACTTAGGACTCCCTCTGTACTTTTCTTTGTTATTGCATTATTCTGGGAATTATTTGGACCTTCGTATTAATTGAGGAATGGCGACGTTCTTTCATAACGCATACCTCCGCGTTTAGTAAATAGATCCGTGTATTGCTAATTTTGTCAATATTTTGAAAATTTCTAAATTCAACCGTTTGGTTCCGAATAACAAACAAATAAACAAACTTCTTCTTTTTCATTTATAGGTTTAGAATCTTGAAGCTAACTGTATTAATTAATTAAAAACAAGCCCAACTTAATCAATTATTACCATTGTCGATTACCCTTACTGCTGTTTTCCGGTTGGGCATTGTAAATGTAATGGTACTACTCCACTACAATCTTCTGACTCGAAAAATCAAAAAATCACCACCCAGTTACCTTATTTCTACAAATATTCAAGGAATTCATTTAAGACTGTAGTTTATTGTTGATATTTATTGGGTTGCAACATATCGGTGACAGTAGCTATCAGTCACTGTTGTCAACGTGTCAAACATTCGCAATCCTACTCAATTCCGCTTACCAGAAACTGTAAGTAAGGATTATCCTGTGCTGCCGTATGTAAATCACTATACCAACGAGGATAACAAAAACCGCATTCACGCGCGGAACAGATAATACTGGTATAGGTCAAGGGGTTATGCGCGTCTGAAGTTTAATGCGATAGCAACACCAAGGAATATTCTACCTTTGCCGATACAACACTTGATACCATCCGGTATTTACACGATTAAGTTTAAACTTTTTCTCGCCGTTTTTTAAAAGACAAGTCAAGGAGTATTGTGGGCGATCAATATCAAGATATTTTGCTTGTTTACTGCCCTCGGGTTGGTAAGCATATGCGTTTTGACATAGTTACATATCACTAGGTATTCGCTGTCAAACCACTACAGTCTCATCCGCTTTACAAAGGGAAGATCGCAGTAAAATAGAAAGGAAAGAAAAGTTCTACGGAATCTACACTAATATATAACAGTCATTGGAAAACCGAATACATCATTCTAACTTTGTTTACATAATAGCAACAATGCAAGAACGCATACCCTGCTCTTCTCTGGATTGCCATGAGAATTCATTCAGTAATCTATCTGATATGCCTAAAAGTTTGTCTGTCTTGTTTGTCTTGAAATGTCGTCATTTATCAACAGATCCTTCAAAAATTTTAGCATGATATAGAAACATACCAGAGTAACGCATGGACAAAGAAAATCCAGGTGTGGTCTTCTTCCAGGCCCAGAGGAAATCCGAGAAAGGACAACCACTAGAGGCCAAAATATGATTCTGGATATATACCTATATGAGATTTTCTATTTAAATCAGCGGTGAATAGAAAGTTGACCCTTGAAACTAAGATAATGACGACGACAAAATTCAATAATAGCAGTTACGTTGGCGGATTGATTTTGTAGATTCGCAAATATCAAAGTTTACGATCGCAACTATCATATTGTAGTTAAAACTTCCAGACCAAACAAGCAACGAACCAATGCTCAAATTGAACTCAGTAGATAGATAACTTGGAGTAAGCTTCAGTCAGATAACGTTTAGTGGTTTTGTTACCGTACGTCAGCAATTGCTTACGTATATTCACACACGCATTTGAAAGTATGACAATAC
>QRAM01000026.1:77154-104558 GCA_013436055.1 Halocynthia roretzi | reverse complement strand
TTTATGGAAATTTTAGGCTCCTATTATATTTTATAGAATTTTGTGTATTTCGTCATTAGGTAAATAAATTTGAATTATTCATATATAAAGAAATTTTCCCATCAGAAGCTTGGTAGGAGGATCACGAACCTTTACTTGAAGTGTTTTTTATTTAACTTTGTCGTCAGCAATTGAGTTCTTATCGCAAATCAAGCGCTTTGAATACAAGGTGCGTCTGTTCAGTACTTGCTACCTTTGTATGACTCTATTTACCCATCCACATATATCTCCCCCTGTAAAAGTACGATGTAACCGATCATTATGCCAATAATAGACGGAAGTCAGTAAGAATATCCTGTTACATCTAAGGGTCACATCACATGCGTCAGAAAACTCACTAGAGCAAAACGACGGAACGCTTTTTGCTGCAGCATCACGTTCGAACGTAAAGCATTAGTTGACCCTAAAATATTCTATAGGTAATAAAAATCTACCTCCAGCCAACACAGCAAGAACAACAATTGAATTTTGGATGGTTAATACACACGGTTGACACAAGTAAACGCAAATGTTCAAAACAAGAAGGATCGAATGTGCGCAAAGGGAAATGGATCGAGTATCACAATATTTTCAAGTTCATTTGAAAAGGCGACAACAACAGACAAAGAATGAATTCAAATATGTTATTGCGCAAAGTCAGCATAGCGTGTTACAAAACATACATCCTTACAAGGAAGCAGGTACTGTATTTCGCTATGTGGCGCAATTTCGCAAGCTTGGTGAATTGGTGCACCTGCGCTCTTAAGAATGTCGGTTTGTGAGTTGTTACGCTTATGCTTACTAAATCTTGGCATTATGTTACTACTTTGTTAAATATCACGTCACATTTACGGCTGTTATGAGACTTGTTGGTAACTAGACAAGATATCAACTGATAAGATACAATACAATCGATTCAGTAGTTCTCAGAAAATATGCGGTTCCACGAAGTATTAAATATATAGATTTTGCGATGGATGACTATTCTCTATTACAATACACTACAGAGTTTTTTTATACAGTAGGTTGAAAGTCGTTCCCATTAAAAAGGAATGACCATATTCGGGAGTACGAACGATCGGGAGGGAAAAGTGGACCACCATTATCTGAGGGGAGTAGTAGAATACAAAAAATACAATGTACTGTACTCTATTTTTCAACCTGCATGTAGTGGATTACATCTGATTGCTAATAAATCCGTCTTATCAGCTGATTTAACATTACTCAAACGCTCTACTTCGCGGCTAGAACCCCAGTTCTCAGTGGAATGCCTGGAACGTGAAATAAGCCACACTATTTTTTTTAAGTAGAGTAACATTTTATCAAGGTCAATTATATTGAGAATTTGGGGAATTGAAACAGAATAGGAAAAGAAAACCCCATTAAAAGTCTACCCACACACATGTGTGTCGAATGTGTTGCAATAAAAATACAGAACACGAACGGAAGTGTGGTAGATCATCTGTCAGTTACCCAATATCCCATACAAGTTCCGCCTGTGTGGCTTGTGGTGTTTTTAACCGTTCCTACGCCAATAACAAAGGGATTTTTAATGATCACTGAAGCATAAATTATCAGTAACCGCACTTCGACTACGCCCGAATTCACGTGTATCTCCCATTCTGCAATTGAATGTGAACGTGAACGGTACTGTATATTTACATTTCCTCTTGTTTATTATACTACATCGAGTCTGCGAAATAACTATTGACTGTGGGTTGGTATATTTCGATTTGGTCGCATCAAGTCCCTTTTTGCTGATGGGATATACCGGTGTAATTGGAGTATTCTGTTTACAAGGTGAATTCAGGCGACGGAATACGAAATGAGAAAAGGGTCAACTTGGTGGGAAACGTAGCATTGTGTGGATAATAGTGAAGAAATCCTAGAAGAACTGATCATGTGGAAGAAGTGGAACTTCCGCGACGCTGTCTCGAATTACCCAGGTTATGCAGAACATCACAAGTGCAACTTGCATTCGTACCGTAGCTTACTTGACAATAATACAGATTTGCATGAGAGCACTCACAAATATCAAAACAACGCAATACTCAAATAACACCCAGCTCCTTTATTTAGTGGATATGGCACTGTTAGAAAACTTATTTTCCAAGGCTATCATCTGTACTAGTTTTCAAGTGCTTTCTGCTCCATTGCACGGATTGGTATAAACACCTGAATGAAAATCTACTTATACTATAACAAATAACTATTCCTGAAGTGAATAACGTTTCGATAACCCCCCTGAACTACAGCAGTTACGACTGGAGAAATATACAAGTGCGCGCATCTGTCAAATCGCCTTCACCATTAATTTATTATTGGAGCTAACGAATTCTACAAGAAGCATTCATGAAGGATCATTCTATATCATGTATACTAGAAATATCTTCATGAGGTTTTCTAGCCGGCCTATCCAGTCATTCAATACCATTTTTTGATATTAAATCTTGGAGAATTATATTATAGTCTCTATTCTAAAACCTTTGTGTAGTAGGCGCAATAGTCCAGTTAATCTTCCGATTAGTTTTTAAAAAACGTACTTCATACAAAAACTAAACAGAATCTTAAATTGCTATATATATAGTGGTATCAACGCCACGGATTCTGTCGCGTTTGGTTTCAACTTCAGCGCTTCGGATCATCGGGAGAATATTTGAGGAGAATTGACGGGTGGACGCGATTCATAACATAAACCATGTTGCTATAATTCGATTACTGTTAATTATCATCAACATGACAGTATCCAGAAGTCGATGAGAGAATGGGAAATTTGTTAACGGATGAAATGGATGGAACCACCTTGTATGATGACGAAAAGTAAAGCTAAATTCAAAACAGAAGGAAAAATATTATTAAGATCTAATAATTAACCTAGGATACTGGACATATTTTGGTGATCTAGATGTGTGTGTTTTTCGTATACCGGGTTCCAATACATTATTCTTTGTTAAAAAAACAAATAATTTGTATAAAACCGGGCCCCTCTGAAGTCAACACTAGGTCCATCTGAGGTCTGCGCCCTAGGTGGCCGCATAGTAGACCTAATGATAGCGCCAGTCGTGACTGGGTCATGTATTTCTATAGATAGATAAAGGTTTTTTTAAACTCGTAGCAAAACGTTCCTTATACATCGAAGGATTTACCAATATAACAACGCTAGATCAGATGTGCATCGAATACACCAGTTACCAAAGACTAAGGATATTAGAGCGACTTTTCCCTTCGAATCATTCTAACAGCCATACGAATTTAAAACGGAGGGTTCATGGGAAATGGAGCACAACTCCCAACTTTTTTTGAGATAGTATTGTTTACATTTAGGACTTTAATGAGCTCCATATGTTGAAGGTTGTAGGTAGTGAAAGGTGTATCACAATGAAAGAAATAATAAAATACGGATGTATGTCAGACAGTACACATGGCGTTGTTTGCGAATGGTTTATTTTTTTAGCAACTTCTCGATCAACTGTTTATATTTATATCAACCTTAACCAGATATAAGAGATTCCCACGCGCCAGTAGATATATATTTGAGTTCAAGTCACAAAGGTGGCGGACGACCGCAATAGCTCGCAATATAAATATAAAAATAGAAACGCCTTTTGTTAAACCAAGCGAAATTACGTGGGGGCTGCTTATCCGATGGAATCAGCAAGAAGTATTCAACCCACCCACGACGACGCTGGTGGATATAGTATCTCTTTCTTTCTCTCGTTCTTCCTAATAACTCATTACAAAGCAGAAATACTGTGTTAAGATAAGTGTTATTTTGCTGTTGCTATTATAATATATGGCTGGAATGGTGTATTGTTAGAAATACATAGAAATAGTGTGGGAACAAACATTGAAAGTGTTACTGGGATCTTCGTACATGGGTTGTTTGAGGGTGAACAATAACATCAGGGTAGGGCATTGGTGCTTAGGTGACACCTTGTTGTAATAATGATAGCCTGGGGTGTATCAATTATAACAGTGATGTGTATAATATTAGGATTCTCACTGGTTTATTTGTCTAGTTTAAAGAAAAGTGAGGAAATATCATTCCCACGCCTTTCCGCTCTATTAAACCACTGGGTATCTAGTCAAAACTCCGCAGCACAAAGTGCTCCTCGTTTAAATGTCTGGTTATATAGATTTGTGATAGATGGCGTTTTAATAACGAAAAGTAAATTTCACGATTACTTAATTCAAAAACAGCTCCACATTGTAATTTGGCACTACATCTGGTATGACAGACATATGTATGGTAAAAATGCTGCTTGAGGGGCTAAATTGCCCCCATTGAGCGCTTCTTTATGGAGTACAAGTTGGAACTCCATTGTAAATCGACGAAGTCAGTCATAACAGCAACCGTTCTATTTTCATGTCTGCTGGGCCGTGAATTACCTTCAACTATAGGTAAACTATTGTAGTCATTGTCACATTGTTATTGCTAGATTTATAAAGCAGGCAGACAACCATGGCGTAGGTAAACATTGTCGAACAAAGATAGAAAACCAATGGTTTATTCAACCGTGATGCCGGGGCGAAGACCATTTTCATTTGTGTTCAAACTTTGGAATAAACAACCTCCCTTTGCGGCTCCCACTTTGAATTAGTAAAATGTTTTCTACGTATGCCAGATATCGAGATTTAATGATCACCAAGATAAAGCGCAAACTTCCTATTATTGATAGGAAACAATCTCCATATGTTTCTGCTTTTCATTCACAAAACAGGAGGTTCGAAATGAATGTGTGAGGTTTCAAAGGAGCAAAACAATAGACATAGTGAAACTGGTCAAATAAAATTTATCGGTCGCGGCGCCAAACGATCTACAATCTGTCAAACGGATTTTTTTTACCATTACCCCACGTTTACGATACTTTGCGTTTGGTAAAACAGAATACTGAAAGAGAAAATTCCTTAGTTATGACTAATTAAACGGTGGGGGTCACGGTGAGGCGTGCCTTTTGAAAAAAATATTCCTTGAACGTGTCCACGCTTCATATGTCACTATATTTATATACAGAATGCATACTGAGCAGAAGTATCGTCATTCCAATCGTATGTCAAAATGATATTCGATTATTTAATAGAACAGTACCATGTATGTCTAGGAATAAATGTTCTGCTAACTGAAAGCGATCGATTGAGAAACTGTAAGGATGCTAATGCACTAACACTGGATTTCTGACGTGTTATTCAAATGATAGGATGTTACGGTCAATTACAGCGCTATCTAGCAGTCGTCTGGGCAAAAGTTCAACTGAAATTGCAACATGATGGGTTTCCTTAAAATACCCCTTCTTACTTCGCTCAAAAAGAAGTTAATTCGACCAGAGCTACAACACGTATCTACTCCTAAAATAGTAAAGTATTGTGAAGTCAAATTAACATCATAAAATTGGAAATCTATTGAATGGATTGGGATCACCCACAGAGCCATTGAAAATACTTGTCAGTTAAACAGAACGCTGAACTGTAATGCCGCAGATTTAAATGGATCTTTAGAATAAATTTGGTGATGGAGATCTTTTTCTCGGTGCCTCATTGGGAATTAAAATTTCCTAAGGGGAAGAACTTTACTGATAAGGAATATACTGTATGGATATTATAGCAAATGAAATACTTATATCCACAGCTGTATGGGCAATTGAAAAGTAAGGTGGCTATTTCCGAACTGCCAGGAGGACATTTATACATAGGATATATGGTTATAGGTTACCATGCATATTCAGCTCGTTCTAAATGAATGCCTGAATGCTTCACTAGATGATAATTCAAAATAAATGAGGAATGTGACCTGAGAATCGTTGACAACGGGTATGAACAAAACCTTTGATAGTCGTACACTGAGTGTACAATTAAAAATATATCAGTATGTGCCTAATTTAGATTTATTTCAGGTATGTGAATCATAGAATGTTCCTTCAAATATCTTTTAATCTCGCTGTCAAACCTATAGGATTCGCTATAAATCGTTACAGAATTTCTGATGCATATTGACTGCGATGATACTTTACACTTATGTTTTTGTTCCCCGTGCACAATATTAATGGCATAATACACGTATATACTAACCACAAGATACTACATTACATCTGCGTAAGCAACAATACGAAAGAGAATAGCAATTGACCTCGAAATTTATCACAAGTGTGTCTAACTAGATAATGTAAGTACTGTACTGTATTCCTTGTCAGCACTCCTTCTGTTTGCAAGAGATATTACTGTACTGTAATTTGTTTGTATACCCAACACTGAGGACCCGCGCATCTTCAGGGAACAATTATGCCCTCGTTATTCGTGATAATGTATAGATACCGAGACTGACAATCTTTATGATATACTGTGTAACACAACTACTACGGTATTCATTAAAATATCATTCATGTTGGTTTCTTATATGTTGAATAGTTTACGACTGTACGTGATGTAAAGCTCATCTTGTTGGTATCGGAGTCGAAATTTAACAGGCCCGAGGGCTGCGTTTCCTCATTGCGGTTTTGTGGAACTATATCTATAAACTTCTTACTTGAATATATAAGTCTTACTTGTTTTTCACGAGCGTATGATGCTTCATTTCTTGTGGTTTTTTGATTCCTATGAAGATTTCAAAACGGTCACGTTCGAGGCTAGAAACAAAGAACACGCACATAATAGTCGATAATTACGATACTGCTACTTGACTTACTAAACCTCTATCAACCCATCAAAACCGAACCACTCAACAGGGTATTCAGTAGGTCACTGTATTCTTTATGATAGAATATACAAATATAAATATACAGAAGTGACCTTCCGCACACCCTGTATATGAGTTGCGCTCAGGAGCCTTGTGCTTATGGTAGGAGGGGGGGGGCATACGACAGAATTTTCTCAGTGAATTGATTCAAAATTCAGGGTCTCCGTGATAAACATGATAGTCAACAATAACAGAAGGATACGTTTACAACACGTCTTATCAAAAAAAGGAACCAGTGAACCCATACAACAACACAACACAACACATTTTAATAGGGTACAATCAAATCGAATTCCGACCTATCCAGCTTCGAGGAAACTTACTGCGTACCAAAATGAGAAAATTCACCAACATTACTTACAGTACAGAAAGAAGTAGGTTGATGCAACACAAAAATTATGCGAGTAACCCAGTAGAAAATATAGCATATATCGAAAAGCAGAACCGGGACCCGATATAGCTAATTTGTCCAGTCTAACCAAAACGAATCGGACTTCCAGGATTGGGCAAAAATAGCCTGTTATTTCCAAAATTCGGTATAGGGGGATCGTTTACTGTGATTCAATTATTACGCATCTCTTGACAACAGACATCTGTCTGCACCGTCGAAATGAAAATTAATAATATTTAGCTCGCGTGCGACATCTTTCTGCCAGCATCCGAGGGTTTATTTTGGGACAACTAGACATGATGTCATGATTATAAAATGCTGTCGACAATTCGCATAGCTTGCCATTTAAAATACATTAGCACGGTATAACGTAAAAATCCAAGTATTGCGTGTGAGCTCGGCATGGCTAAAAGAAAATAAGAAATATAAAAATTGCTTAAGAAGACTAGAAATTTTTCCTTCACGAAGCTTGAAAGACAATAAATACTAGATCGAAAACAGGTACCAAATTACTTTAAGAACACGAAGAATGAACTGTTGAAAAGTCTGTAGCCTTAACATAGCTTACAACAAAACAATAAAACTGTGATGTAGGGAGGGCTGGTCATAAGGGCTGGTATTTTGGCAATGGCATGCGGAAATCTCCTGTTTTCATCCTCAGCGACTCCCCGCTAAATATCAAGGTCACCCCTGGCGCATCATCATAATTTTTCAGCAGTAGAAGAAAAATAGACCTTAAAACCCTAACCGTCCCTTTAAGTGGGACAAAGTGCTCTAGTGCGGATGGGTCTAATCAAGTGAATTCGAATGTATTCAGCAGTACTAAGAATAATAAGAGTGACAAATTTACCTGTGATTAATTGATTTCCTGTCTCCTGTTTTCCACCGGTGCGTATCTGTACTTTCATGTTCGCAACGACGACGTCGTCACCAATCGGCTCAATCACTCAATCAGTAAAATCAAAGATCCTGGCCACAGAAGACGATAATTGTTAAAAGGGTACGGTTTGATGGACGTATGAGAATTTTCATTTCCTACTCGAATTTCCCACGCATTGGTGGCTGCGGTGTTAAACAATAAAACGCTTTCATGATTTTCATTGAAAGATGTAAAACCTGACAGACAAAAGTAGACATGGCAATACGAACAGTCACGCATGCGCGGTACTGAAATATGTTCCTATGTGAAAATAAAACGAGCTATTCGAGGCTATCAAAAGCTTTGTTTGTTATTGCATTATTTGATAAAATAATAGCAAGTTGCGTTACAATTAGATAAAAACGGCAGAATCGTCGAGGTATTCTGATCTAGCCTCTAGTTTGTACGGTTTTCTTTACGTCGGACAATTGGCATGACCAATTCCAGCGCATCTCATAAATAAATAAAAAACTGTGTGTGTATGTATGTTCGTGTGTGTATAACTCCTAGTTATAAATAAGAGTATTGACCAATAACTGTATATAACGTAATCGAGGCTTCTACCACGGAAATTTTAAGGGTGGTTAGGTTGTATATTGGTAAAGAGATGGATTAGCGCTAACTAACCCTTACCATAGCCCTGAGCTCACCTTGCTCAACGTAAGCTTACCTAGCCTACCCTAACGTAACCGTGTTTTTGGGGAGTCAGTGTGCTCTCCTGATAGGTTATAAAAAGGCAACAGACAAATCGCCATACAAAAACTGGTTCCCCCTCGGTTATTGGCAGGAGAGAGTTATATAATCATAGACGCGATCAATGACATACGAATAGAATTCATTGAAAAATTCCAATCTGTATTAGAAGAATGACATTTTTCAAAACTTATTCTAATAGGAAGTGAATCAAAATCGTCATCTCAAGTAAAGCTTCCATTTTGCTATAACCAGTTTAAACAATGGAAATTCCGTACGAAACAGGTGGGTTTTTGTAAATCGAGCAGAAATTTTGAAGAACTCTTACCTATGTAAACGGTTCAAGTTTGAAATCTCAAGTACCGCATGAGGATACCATCACGCTATACGCTGATAGATCAAGTGTTTTTAGAAATACGATGAGTTTCCAGTGAAGGGTATTCTTGAAGTAATCAGGAAACAATTTCAGTTCTGTGACGTGAAGATCTTGAACAGCTTTTCCCCCATACTTCTGTTTTGGTCCATGCTATAAACCCTTTTCATAGGCGGTAAACAGGTAAGGAGTTATAGACATCTCGTTTTACAATAGCATAACAAACTGGGGTATGGAAATGTAAAGTTGTTTAACAGCCATAGAAGTGCAGTTTAACAGTTTGATCTAACTATCAAAATAAGAAACCGTACACGCTGAATGGAAACACACACCACCGTGCTTAGCAGATTAAAGTCTAACTGACGGATGACTGTGTTTGTATTTAGTAACATTGTGTTTTACCAGCATAATTTATCAGTGGTTGTGGTTGTGGTTGTGTATAGTAATAATTGGTTATCTTAAAAATATCGTCAAATCCCTTTAATTTTTCAGTAATTACCTAACGCGAGGAAACACTACCGCAAACGTGTGGAAAAATAAACACTGTTGGCGTTTTAAGAACTGAATGAGCAAAAATCTAGAAGGATTTGTCGCAATCAATTTCCGTTCGAATCTCTCTTCCATATTGCACCGGACAAAGATTGCTAATCCAAAACAAACATTTAGGGGAAACAACAACATATCCTGGAATCACATGACCCTTTGAACCTTAAATAATTCACTTTGAACTTTGACCACATATGAGGAACCAGGATAGATTTAAAAAATTATAAATGGTGACATGTTTGCAGGTGTGGACATGTGTCTTGATATTGTCATCTTGGTGTATAAAAAACGTTATTTTTTCTAGAACCATATTTCCCTGTGTTGTATTCGCGTTGACATAGTATAAGTACAGCGTCTAATTACCTGTGTAGGCTGTTATAGATAAATCACCTGAAAGGTTGTAGGAATGCAATTCATACCGCACCACCGCGAAAATGCGTCATAACAACCGAATAAATCAGATGATCCTCTCATAGTTTATCAAATTTTTACATAAATATTGATAATAAATCTATTATCGTAATAAGGATTAACGCTTGCAGTACTGCTGACTTATCTTCTCATCTTTACTTCACTGCAATTGACGTAAATCGTAATGCTCTCGGGCTAGGTGTGGAATGCAAAAAAAAATTGAAGCCCGTCTACTACCTACTGATACTAGGAATTTTTTTTATATAACGGTTAATGGGTGATTTCTGTCAGTATTATTTCATATAATGGCTTTGCCAATCAACTATATATACCGTCAGATAGATTGCAGCTAATTGCATGTGTGTCAAATTAATCAATGTTATAACAGTAAAAGATAAAATTGGGCCAGTCAACAAATCTGTACTGAATTATCTCTTTAGTTGCCAAATCGTATCTGAACAAATACCAGAATAACAAAGTACTGTACAAAGCTCTTCTGCATAATCTAGTGGTTACTTATTTTTTCCCGTGAATTTGGAAGAATTTTGGAGTGTTATTATACAGATAATTTTCGTAGAAGAATGGGTCCATGTACGATTTGTGGATAGATAGGGAGGCGATGTGATAAGAATTATATTATGAGAATATACCTTATATAAAAAGTTTCAGCGACAGAAAAACACGGCGACAAGACAATTTGTAAAAGGGAGATTCTAGCCATAGGAATTGGGGAAGAAACTGAGTATGAGGTGGGACTCCAAACTTGGAAAGAATTTACTCTGTACACTGTGTATATATATCAAATGAAATACCAATATACACAACTATAAGGGCAATCAGGAATTAGGATGGCTATCCTAGAAGAAGAAGAAGTTTCGTTAAACTTATAAAAAATACAACATGGATTGTAGCCATTTGTAAACCTCCAAAAAAAGGGGACATTACATAGGCCTACATCGTCATAGGTATGCATATGGATATGACTGGCAAGATGACAATTGAAATCGGGGGAGGAATTGAGGGAACTTGTGACCTGGGAGTACAAATGATTTAGCCTCAACAAAATTTAACAAGAAACTGGTAAAACCTGTTTGTCACACACGGTTTATTTGCACTACTTGCACTTTGCACTACAAATATCATAAACAGACGCATATCACATTGTCAACGAAATCTGAACCTGTTGCTAATCATTAACCCAGACGCCGAATCTACTCAAATATTAGCATCATATAAGTACGTGATTCAACTATATTTTGAAAGTAAGTACAATATCCAGGCGTTTACTCGGACAGGAAACGTATAAGTACGACAATAGGAATAAGCGGCATACACGATATATTTTAGAAACGTCGAGAATTCTTTAAGAAGCATTTAGTAGATACTCGTCACGCTAGAGTAATACTAGGCATAGCAGTAGCATTAACAACTGCGAAAGCGAGCGTAGGCATTAGTTTACTTCCTGAGACTTTTATTCCATTGTTTGTTTCAAATCAATTGTAAATCTTTTCTGCAGTTACTGTAGTATTGTACTGGTGATTGCGGATGGAAAATATGACGAATGCTTCCTTCTTTCCTTTTTTTTAAAAAACCAGGTTACGGTAGTGTGATTTTCGTTATTTTTACCGTTAAACACAACTGAGTAAACAACCAATAGTCATGATTTCTGAGTTAGGTGATCTATGGATAACATGCAGTATTTTGGCCGTTTCTGCATATATTATTCATTACTTCAAAAACTATGGAAAACTACCAGTTCTCTTCTGCAAGCCAGGCAGTAAATTCGATTCGTTCATAAGAAAACGTGTTCCATCTTCAAAGACACGGTACATGCCTTTGTATTGGTTTGCTGAGTCCAGATGTCAAACTATACTAAGATATTTCTTGCCGTGCTTTGCGAGAATTACGTGTCGAAGAGAGGTAGTTCGACCTTCAAACGGAGGGCAATTTTACCTAGAATGGTATGACAATGTAACTAGTAACTCGTTTCTCGACTGTGAAACCAGGCCGACAATCATAATTCTACCGGGAATAACTTCAACCAGCGATTCGTCATACATTAAATCAATGGTTGGACGGTTATTGAATCGTGGCTACCGAGTGATTATACTAGTGTACAGAGGTTTACAAAACATGGAAGTGCTAGTAAGTACATACATACCCCATTGTCCTTTTATTAAATTTCAGTTTGAGTATATTTGTAATTTAGATTTCTATTTTTTAGTCCCCTTTGATGTACTCTGCAACGTATACAAAAGATCTGGAGCATACAGTGGAAACGTTCAGAACGCGGCACCCAAAAGCCAGGCTTTTTGCTGTAGGCGCATCGATGGGTTCACTGATATTAGCTGCCTATTTAGAAGATAAGGGTGGGAACTCTGGTATAGATGCTGCTATGTTTTTCTCCTGCCCATTCAATCCACCTATTTGTACGAAGGAAATTGAAACATGGGCCAACCGGTGGCTGATTAACGTACAAGTTACTAATTCTCTAAAACAAATATACAGAAGGAATAGTGATGTGTTCAAAACCTTCGTGAACCACGACAAGGTCATGGGTGCAAGAATTATACGCGAATTCGACGATCATTTCACAGCACCCATGTTTGGCTACAAATCAGTCGATGAGTATTATCAGGATTCCGTTCTTAACGGCGAAAAGCTAAGCGCTATCGCAATACCGGTACTGTGTGTGAATGCAAATGACGATATGTTCTCACCCGAGCGCGGTTAGCAGAAATACATCTGAAACGATGCATAAAATATTGATAATATACTTAACTGCTATTTTTATTTCATTAGCTCTACCTAAGACAGAAATCGTAAATTCCGATAACGTGGCATTACTGATGACGCATGGTGGCGGACATGTAACGCATTTGCAAGGATTTAACCCGTTTGGAAAAAATTACTTTGAGCAAGTTATGGAGGAATTTTTCGATGCAATCGTGTACTACGGAGAAGAATTGCTAAAAAAATAATTCTTTCACGTCTTCAATTCATTTTCCTTAGAAAAAAGTTGATTGTAAATTTGTTAGTCGTTTTTCGTAGTGAGGTACAAAGAATAGGAGTTTTCGATTCAGGTTCAGGTTTGACGATAAGGTGTGAACATGGAATGAATTTTCATAGATTACATAGTTGCCCTGCTCCCAGTACAATAGTGGTCAGGGGTCGGTAGTATAGTCCTCACCTGCAGTTTTATATTATTTAGTTCATGATAACCAGTTTCATATTCAGTACAAACCCTCCATCCGTGAAATAGAGTCAATATGTTCCCGGGTACGTTTGAAAGGCTACAATCTCAATATTTTTTTTTTTTTTTTAAAGTAATGTAACGAGCATGCCAGGAGTCGAGCCTTACAATCTCCTGTTTCGAAATCACACGCAATATTGGGTGACGTACATACTCGTTAATGATTGTATTACCTGCTTAGTCACTGAGGGATATGATGGACCCAAGAGGTTACAATAACCTCGGTGAAGGTCACCATCACCGCTGCAGTGACCCCGGCGTTGCCGGTACCCTATTTAACAGCTGGGTTAACTGCGAGCTGGTGGATGTGCCTTGCTCAAGGACACTGGGATGGCTCCGGCAAGGCTCGAACCCGCAACCTCTCGATTACGAGACGAGCTCGCTAACGTGAGTCGAGCTCGCTACCATTGAGCCATTCTCCCACCCCTACAATCTCAATATGCGGGTGGGAGAGTGGTCAGTGAGAGCGAGTGCCTCTGCCGGCGGGAGAGGCTACGGGTTCTCCACCATCATATCTTCGAGCAAGACACATTAAGTTAGCTCACAGTCATCAGAGATTTTCTAGTCGGCATAGTTTTGTCTAACAGCATCCTCAACATTCTGGTAAAATTTAGTTTACGTGAAAAATTTACGTTTAATGCAGTGGGACAGGAATCCAGTGTTGCCAACAGGATTTCTGAAAGGGTGCCAAGTTCGTCGATGATAAGTGCTTAGTTATTTTATCAAATTGGATGCCATGAAAAAATCAAAATATGTCATGAATAAATAGTGCCAATTCAAAATGGCCAAAATAATTTCATTTTCCATCGAATTCTATGATTTTAGGAATTAAAGTCCGTAAACAAAAGAGACCGCATTCCTGCCGCATGAGTAAACACAAAAGTACACAGGGAGGACGTATAAGGGCGTGTGTATTACCAGTTACCAAACTAGCAGGGAAGCGGATTAGATACACTGCCCGACTACAAATATTTATTGAAGAACTGAAATTGAAGTAATGGATAAAAAAGAATGCTTATCTGGGAGCAGGCGTATAGTCTTATGTACCAGCATGATATGTGGCTTTCTCGTTTTCGCTGTGGCTTCAAAGGGCGAATTGTTGATGGCAACGTTGAACAGACGAACAATAGCAAGCTATTTAGGAGTAATTGTTGCCCTATATTTTTGTTATTACTTATTCAATTTCGGGAAAAGGCCTTTGCTTGTATGCAAACAAGAGACAAAGTTGCACAAGTTCATTTTGAAATATGTTCCATCTTGTAAAACCAGATATTGGCCATTGATCTGGTGTGCAGAATCTAGACTACTGACGATATTTCGTCATGTACTCCCATGCTCCATGAAACACAAACTGCGAAGAGAGGTTGTGCAAGCAGCAGATGGAGGCCTGTATTACATTGACTGGTATGACAATGACAATAGTAAAAAATATCCGGATGCTAAGACCAGACCTACTGTACTCATCCTCCCTGGCATTACATCTACCAGCAGTTCAAATTATATTTGTGCAATAGTCAGTCATTTAGTGAAGAATGGATATAGGGTCAAAGTGTTAATATACAGAGGCCTGCTAGACATGGAAGTTTTGGTGAGTGTTGTGTTTACTGAAAATTTCTTCTATTTTAAACAATGGATTTAAGTATTATAGTTTATTCCAGTCAATTTGGACATAACTACTTAAGGCTCATCTGTAAGGCATAGCACATGCAGATACCGGCCCAATCCAAGTTTTAAGATTTGTTCCAAATAGGCAGATGCAATCCACTGTATGTGGTAAAATGTCAGCGTGATAAGAATTGAATTCATACGAGATGCAATAAAGCAGCCATTAAAATGATCATTTTTCTTTGTTTAATGGGAAAGAGTTGGAGCCAGTGAATTGGCATGCCCATTACTCATTTGAATGTAATCATTGAAACTACTAATTTAAATGTAATTTGGGGAACTGTTTATTTATTTTTCGTTATATTAGTCATCTGGAGTTGTTGCTCATAATATAGGTATAAATTAATACTCGTATTATTCATCAATTTGCTTTGCAGACTCCTAAAACATATTGCGCAAGCGACACCACGGATCTGGAACAAACTATTAGAAGTTTTCGCATTTCTTATCCCGATGCCCACCTCTTCGCTGTTGGGGCGTCAATGGGATCACTTATACTTAGTTCCTACCTTCAGAAAAAAGAGAGCAGTTTTCTGGATGCTGCCATGCTTTTTGGCTGTCCTTTCAATGGACCACTATGTGCAAAAAATGTTGGAATGGGACTCAATCTTCTTTTGATTAATATTCCAGTCCTTCGATCCCTTAAAAGAAATTACAGAAAATACAGCCAAACCTTTGAATCATTCGTTGATCACGAGAAGGTCATCAATGCCCAACATATCAAAGAATTTGATCAACATTTCACTGCTCCTATGTTCGGGTATAGTAGTGTCAAAGAATACTATGAAGATTGTGTCTTGAACGAGGCCAAACTTGCTGCATTCAAAATACCAGTGTTAACTGTAGCTTCTGATGATGACCCATTTTCTCCAGAATTTGGTGAATACCCGTCACACTTATCATTAGAGTTGTATCAATTGAGGTTCCAAATGAATTATATAACTATTTTGGTCTCATCTCAGACATGTCAATAATTATCATGTGAATAATAAGAACTCAAATTGTTTGAAAAGAACGCAAATCAAACTACCTATAGGGAAATCCTTTTTTTGTTGCGGAACTTCTCAATATTGCTAATATGGAATGAATAAATTAAACACAAGTATTAAAAAATTAGATGTTTTTTCCCAGCTTGCAACTTACACAAGTTTTTATTATATAATGTATTTATAACATTTGAACTTTGACTCATTTAAAAACTTTAATTTGAAAGCCACAACTTGTTGTTGAATAAACGAGTCTCCACTGCTTGTGAAGTAACAAAAATGAAATTTTCAATAAAAGCTAATTTAATACTAGTAGTAACTTTTGTCTTTTTTCAGCAATACCAAAGAGAGAAATATCAAACTCAGAAAACGTTGCTCTACTAATGACATATGGTGGCGGTCATGTAGCTCATCTTCAAGGCATCAATCCGTGGAGCCAGAGTTACTTTGAACAAGTGATGGGAGAGTTCTTTAATGCAATTTTGAATCATAAGGAGGAATTATACTGAGATTTGTCAAGTAGATTGCATTCAGTATTGGCTTTGTCAACTTCCTTACCCTTTGCAGAAAATACTTGAATGGCAGTTATATTCAGTTAAATTTTGCGAGAAGTTTAGGAATCTTTATTAGAAAATTTATTATTGTTCATTAGTGATATGACACATGTTTAAAGTAATTTTTTTTGTTTTGTTGATACAGTGTTTTAAAATGTTTTTTTATCAACTGACTTATGCAAGAGCTTATGCATCTACCTGCTTTTCATTATGCACTCTACATTTTTTTACTACGGCTGTATAATGGTACAGTATTACTTTTACAATTATTACATTCAGTGGATTCCTCCTAATTGATATACTGTACATGCTATTTGCACTTTACTATTGAGATTATATGGTATAAAGATTTTATAATTTTGTTTGAATTTTCAATATATATATATATATATTGATTTTTATTGATATATCGGCTTTCCACTGAATTTCTGACACCCCTGATTCCAGAGCCTTGCAAGATTATCAATTTTTCCAGACCAACTGAAGACAAATTATAATCATTCCTTTGTCTTTACAGACATAGAGACAAAAATTCATGATGTAACACCAGTGTATACGGTGTAACAGTGTGGCATACAAGCGAACAAATTTTTCTGTCATGAGATCCAGTGAAAAAGTCTTCATAATTTTGTTGGTATATGGAGATTAAACACCATATTGTACTCAGGGAAATTCTGTATTTCATGTCTAAATTATGTGATATTTTTACTTCTTGAGGTTAAATAGCTCGGTTCTGTACAATTACAGCATGATGAAACTATGATTTAGATCTTACTTGTAAAGTTATTTATAATAGAAAATGAATTGAAATACCAATACCTCATCCAGTGTAGTATTTTCTAATAATACAAAAAGCAATTTGTACAGATATATTTATTTTGTACTAGAATCTGAAACTTTTGATCAATAGGCAACAGTAGCCATACTTTGACAGAACAATTCATCATATATTCAGGAAGCAACATTTGAAAATTGCAGAATGTAAACACAATTTCACTTACGAACAATGTAGAGAAGGTAGTTCAGCACTTGCAAGACGAGGTAGTGGTTTCAAAGGCACAGGAAAAACTAACTTGCACGAATATTATCCTTTTCAAGCGACAGACAGAGCTTATATGTGATAGTTCATATCATGGATAAAAAGTCTAACACAGGTGCTATGAATGGTGTCGATGTCGCTCATAAAGTACTGGAGAATAGGAGTATTCTTGCGATAGAGTGGAATCAAAACCATGTAGGCAGATAAGTTAACACTCACCAGTGTATACATATTGGAAAATTCATCAATTAAATTTTACGTTGAAATATCGTTGTTATAAGTCTGTTATTTACCGCATACATTTTGGAAGCCTAATATGTGTGTGATGTATTGATTTTTCGGCATTTTCCCTTTTATGGCGTGAGTTCTAGTGGTGTCATTAAATGAAGTTGTTTCATTTTTGGGTTGGAATATATGGCAACCATACGGCAAAAACGGGAATGTAATATTTCTCTTTTTAAGATTCCACGCCCAGTGGCTGCGTTTTCACTACAACTGCAAACGATGCTTCCGAACTTATACAGGCCAACATTTGATTGACAAATCAAAGTTCGACGATGATATGAAGTTGCAAAAAGTTGAAGTGAAGGGTAAATCATCGATTCTATAAAACCTGATTTTTTGAAATTTTCTTTATTACATAAGAAATGAGCAACCTACTCTGTAAACCTTAAAATTACATTTGCTATCAATATTACGTGAATTATCGGGAGCTTCTCACAAGCAGCAATAAAATTACAGCCATTGAGTTTGATAGATGGTGAGATACTTTGTAGTTTTGATCATGAAGTGTTTGATGATCATGTGACGAGGATTCCTGTCTCATTTCTTAAACAAAGTTGTTTCTGTGAGCGGTGTATTTCCAACCGGATAAAAGAACGAGATATGAATTTAATACACCAAGACACTTTACCAACTGCGCAGTACAGCGACATCAACGATGAAGCTGGTTTGTTTCAGTAAGTTAATATGGTACAGAACAATCCCACTGAATAATCTCAGCACCAATCTAACCAGCACCTCATCCGTTATGATCGATTTACCATCTCTATTCGTTGGTATACATTCTAGGAAACGTCGTATTTAGAAATAAATAAGAAGTAATTATGACTTTAACAATCAAATCTGTATCCACATGGCTATATGCCATTCGCTAAGTACAAAAGCGTAAACAAAAATCCTATTCGGCACCTACACTATCAAAAATAAAAGAACTAGGAAATCAAATTCGCAAAAATTGAAACCTGTACACTTTTTTCTTTATTAGGTTGGTAAAAAACATCGTGGATCATGGATTCTGCCTAGTAAAGGGTGTCCCTGTAGAGAAAAGTAGCCTAATTGAGGTATCAAATTACAGCAGGTGGTGTAGTGCTAAAAAGAGGCCAGGTAACGCTCAGTAACCTGCTCTAGCGATATTAGAAATGTATCAATTTTCAGAATTTAGAATTTTCAGAATTACTCCAGTATGACACGGTTAAATATAAACAAGTTAAAAGATCTAATTATTAATCATACTCTATGTACGTCTTTATCAATAAAATGAGAAAAGGGGAAATAATAGGTTTTTGGTGAGGTACCTAAAGTACTGTATAGTATGAGAATAGTTTCTACCCTCTCTTTCTCCTCAATCTCAGCGTCATAGACCCGAGCGTACCCCCAAGTTTCTAATATCCAATTCCATTACTAGTGATTATGATATATAAGGGACTAGAACTTCACAACAGTTATCCTTTTTACCTGTACCGGAAGTAAGCGTGTGTTATCAGTCTATTTTCCTGTATTAGGAGGAAGTTGTTCTAGTTTTTTTCTGTTTTAGTATCCTTCTTACTAAAATAACTGCAGGATGAAAGCTTTTTTAGCTACGAATAAAATGGCAGTTCCAAACATTGAGCATCGTTATTGGTCTAAAATTGGATTTAGTCATTTCATTCTTATCATGTCTTCGACGGATCTATGTAGTTTAGAATGCATGTCATTGATAACGGTGACTATTTGTTACATGTTTTGATATCGGCAGAGCAGATGATTTAGTATATGCATGATTAAGAACATTGAGACACACATGATTAAGAGTCATTTATTGATCCACCATGCTATATAGCTGGTTGACTAAGCTATAATTGTTTTCATTTTGTATTACAGTAAGTGGAGTATAAACAATAAAGTGCGGAAACAGATGCCATCGTGGGTTGACACATTGATTATTTTATCGTATATTTGGGAGACTGGTAAAATTGCAGAGACAGTATGATGAGATTTTTGTTAGGGGTATTGTACTAGAAAGAGCATGTCATTCATATACGTCGGAGTGTTAGGTTTAGCCTATACCACCTACTATTTGTACTTTTACGGCAAAAAAAACAAATGCTATGTGAATAGAGGGACCCATTTCGGTGGTTTCTTAGTGGCGCACGTCAATTCAATTAAGGGACGTTACTTGCCATTGTTTTGGTGCACAGAGTCTCGTTTGATGACTGTGTTGCGATGTGTTTTACCCATCCCTGGTAAACATATTAAGTGCTGCCGTCGCGATATCGTACCGACGATTGACGGCGGACAATTTGGTCTCGACTGGTATGATAACAGCAACAGTATAACATATCCAGACGCAAAAACTCGCCCAACTATAGTGATTTTACCCGGTGTAACTTCAACCCCAAAATCGTATTACTTGCGCTCTGTGCTGAAATGTCTCCATTCTAAAGGATACAGATGTGTGATGATGATCTACCGCGGACTAGATGGCGTTTCCCTGAAGGTATGAACTATATACCGATTATGATTTGGACCAGGATAGGCAAATATGATACCGCGTCGCAGATTTACTTTTATATACCTTCAAAAATAGCATTTTCAATAGATTGGCGTATGTGTAAGCGAGTGTTTCAGACGGTTGTGGGTACAGTCACGTTTGTTTAACTGTTTCTATATCATTAAAAAATAGGAGTCTACTGTATTGATTAAGCAAGAGAAAACTTCGTGTCCTGCTGTGGCACGATTGGTAGGATTTCAGATAACAGTTTGTATTAGGTATTAAGGGACCTTGTTACCAACGGGTCCAATTCAATTTAATGCCATACAATACGGTATGGCAGACGACATACATCAATGTATAATTACTATCCTTTTTTATTATTTAATACGCATATGTTCCAGACTCCGAAACCTTATTGTGGGTCACATACAGTTGCGGACGTCCGGCAAGCGATTTCCTTGATCAAGGAAAAACATCCGACAGCTACACTAGTTGGGATCGGTATTTCCTTAGGATCTCTGTTACTCGGAAGATATTTAGCGTCCTCGCGAACAGAATCTCATCTGTTTTGCAGCCTATTTTTCTCGTGCCCATTCGATACTGTGCAAAGTATTAAAGCTATAGAGACATGGGACAACTACTGGATTATAAGCAGGCCTCTAGCTAGGGCAATTCAAGCTAACTACATGGAATACAAGCATTTATATTCGTCTGTAGTGGATCATAAACGAGTTATCAGATCGCGAAGTTTATCTGAGCTAGACAGTCACTTGACAGCTCCGATTTTCGGTTACTTGTCAGCAAAAGACTACCACAAAGACTGTCTGATCACCGGAAGTATGTTGCAACAAATCTCTGTCCCAACGCTATGCGTCAACGCTTCCGATGATCCCTTCGCGCCAGAATATGGTAAGAACACGCAAGATCTTTAATCATAACACACATTGTCACGATATATAATAAAATATATATAATTTAACACGACCGAATTTTCAGCATTGCCAAAAGACGAAATTGAAGCGACGGAAAACGTAGCTTTACTCATGACGTACGGAGGAGGCCACATCAGCCATTTGCAGGGATTTAATCCATTCGGAAAAACATATTTTGAAGATATAATGGAGGACTATATAGAAAATATGCTCATGCACAGCCATCACTTTCTCGAAGAGAATAATGATAGGCCTACTGTTAAGCGTGTAGAATGCGTAGCAGAATGTACTTAGGATATACATTAAACCCAAATAGTTGTTACTGCTTAACTGCTTAGTATAGTATTTATTATACAGTGACCGTATTTACTCGATTATAAGCCGCGGCTTATTTTCTTGTTGTTTTCATCATTTTGTGCGGCTTATAATCAAGGGCGGCTTATATATATATGTTATTTTTCATCATTTCGTGGGGCTTACAACAAAAATACTCACGAATAGCGGCTCGTAAAGCAAGTTGCTCGTACAATGGTAGTTCGAGGTTCTACTGTATATTGTTTTTTTCATCATTTTGCGCGCCTTACATTTTCCCCTTACCATACCATTAACGTTCAAACAGCTCGTGTTTAAGAATAACATTGACGACATCAATGATGATGATGACAGTCGATGTTAACATAAATAAAAAGTTTATTAAAAGTTTGATATTGTCGTGACATTGCCGTAGAAAATGATCGAAAATGCTTAGGTAGGCTACAATATGTTCTAGTGCGGCTCTTTTTTCATCATTTCGTGCGGCTTATATTCGAGTAAATACGGTATATAGAAATCTACTGTACATCGAATAGGTTCTCGTTATGCCGTGCCGTACAGTACTGGTATGTTTAAGCGCTAAAAGTTTAAAAAAATTAAATAACCGGTCAAATGATTGTGGGAAAGGTTAATAAGGTAAATAGAGTATGTGAATGATTTACAATGGTTTAAAATACGTTTAAATATATTCAAATAATCAATTATATATGTGGTTTCTACTTTGCGGAGTTTCACCTATCGCGGGATGCTCTGGAACGCAGAAACCGCGATGGGTGGGGGATTACTGTACTGTATCACTAAGACACAAAAAATATAGTACAGTGTATATGTATGATATACGAATCTATGCACTCTTTCTAGTATTCAGTTGATAAATCAACATGTATTTCTACAACAATACAGAAACAAAACATTCACGGAAGCTTTGAACAAATACTATACCTATACCGATACTTGCTATACCAATCTTTGTGCAATTTGATGACAAAGCCCTTGAAAAAATAAAATATTATGTACGAGTACTATATACTTTCAATTATTTTTCCAGTTATTCATTATGAAGGTTATCTTAGACATTCCAACATTCTTATGCAAACGTTACTTAACTAGAATTTGCAATTCCTCAATCACTGACTCTAGGCTAAACTGAACTCTCATTGCATTTCATGGTATCATATTCAAACTGCGGTTAGAGCAAGAAGCTTTTTACCGATTCAATTGATTCGGGTATTCAAAAATCTAATTTTCTCTTTGAACAAAGCATATATAAATCAAATTGGAAATTTACCCAATTTCCAATACCCAGTATTTTTGATCACCATTCCAACAATAACAATGCGGACTGGTACCATACTGGACAAGTATGCCAGAATCAATTTTCCTGTTTACCAATAACCTTTTCTATGATATCATGATCCAATAGCCGTAACAGTTCTGTGTCATTTAAAGCCTGCTGTTCAGGAAACATTTTCCTTCTTAGCTCGTTTGTAAGCGAATGACCACCTCCACTGCTGTCACTGTCGATTAATTCATCCTCTGCAATAAATGTGCATAAACAATAGGCTCTCCGCTTTTAGTTACCACTTGGGCTTGGGAGTTGGTACATGAAACCAGCCATCCTATATTTGTGATTAGATAATTATATATTCCCTATATTGATTGTTACAAACATTAGACAAAACAAAACTACAAATTATATGTGCATTTTTCAGAACTAGTAAAGCAAATGATTTTTGCATCACATACTTTTTCACCATCATCATCTACATTCTAAAATCCATTCACCCAGATAATATTCCCTATGTACAAGGGTTTAAGGTCCATAAATATGTAATGTATAAAATTTGGAAAGAGCTTGATATCAGTCTTCTATTTAAATATATCCTGAAAAGAAAATATGAGTTAATCCAATTAGTAATTGTGAAATTGAAAAATTTAAGGTATTATTTTAGAATTTATATTCATTTGGAGTCGGGTTCATTTTTACCGACTCCAGTAACCTAATAATTCCTGCTACTCCTGGCCCTGGGTACCACAATATATCCATTAACACATTTTAATAATTTAATAAGGCATCATGGAGTCAATAGTACGAAAAACAAAATTGAAAATTTATTGAATGGTTTTCTTTTTAAATGCAGACCGTTACCTGTGTGATATCCTTGTATTTAATTTCAATACAGCAGGTTTACGGTTTCCACAAGTTTATGTGGTTAATCTGATAGTCTCTTGAAAGTTTGTGGCATCGAAATATGCCTATTAAGTGACAAATAGGCAACTTACCTGAAGACACAATTCCTTGAGACATGTTCCACTGCATATGCTTCTCTTTTACATCACATAATGAGCTTATCATTCCAGATGCAGTTATTTTTTGGACTTTAATCTTATTTCGTTCAATGCGCTGCAGCTTTGATTCTATGATTGCAAGAAAGGTAGCATAAACATTTACTCATGACATACAGATTTTACTGAGAAATATCATTCAATTTGGTTTGGGTGTGACGGTTTATTTCAACAAAAATAAACAACAGTATACTAATTTGGAAATTGGGTGTTATAATAATGGAATTAATATGCCGATAACATCCATAAATAGAAGACTTACCAAGGTATTCTAAATACTCCTTGTTTTTCTGATAGGATTTTGATACATTCGAATCATTCTGCGGATCCGCAGGAACAATAAATGAATCTTCGAAGCCTGCTGAATGACTCCCAGTTTCCAGTTCATTACCTGATTCGATTGACCATGGGTCATTCGTAACCGCATTTGAGGATTCTTCATTCGCGTCGTTATACATATTAAAGTTAGTAAAACTTTCATGTGATCGTCTGGTCACAGGAGCCATATTCTGAAAATTCAACAGTATGTGATATAGAGTAATCGCGCACAAAAGAAGACTTCGGCGACCAGTCAAATATAGTCTATTGGCTGATTAATTGCTATACGTTTTTAAGCTTTTTTCTGAATTTTGCTCTTATCTTTCATGGATATAGAATTCCTCAGCAATATTTGACTCAGCATGTTTAATTGAAAACGATATTTTAGGAGGCCAATTCATCCCAATTCCTGGACCAGGGGTACCCCAACCCGACTTTGCACCGACCGGTAAGCAAATAGAAAGCAATCGAACGGATCGGTTGGGTGTGCGTTATAAAAATGCATGTTTTCGGAGTATAATGTGAAACTTTATACCATGCATGATCACAAGGAATAATTTAAAATCTTCGTTTCGTAGAAATTGTTAAGATTGTTTCATTTTGTAGAACATGCTTCAAACGCGTTTTACGCCAACTGATACTTTCTCTCACAAGCAGTTGTAAATGAGCCCAAAGTAACCTCGGTGTATTCTGATCAATCAAGCAAACATAAACAGGGAAGCGACTAAATATTACCACTAGATAAGGAGTTACTAATACACTCGTCACCAGAAGCAAAAGTCCAGAATATGGTATTTCTTTGGTACAAAACGCCTCTTATATTATTTTTTTTAACCCCCTTTCCGCACCTTATAATCAAGAGCGTATGGTAAATAAGGGCGTCTTTTAATTATTTTTGCATACGCGGCAGTTCTTAACCTCTTTTGCCTCGATTAGCCTTTTTACTAAATGCCAAAATGTCATTTCCTCCTTTCGAAGATTGTTAAACTCAAATGGTGCATTCCAAATAATATGTGTGCCTTTTAATTTACACGGGAACTTTTAACCTGGGAACTTCACATTTATAGTATCGGTTCCCTTGACTGCTAAGACCGGACACGGTTTGCCTTTCTTAGAAGTCCTTGAATTTCCCTTACATTTTTTACACGGTGCGTTTACGGAGGTAATTACGTCAGATCTGATTGGAAATGCAGATCTATCGCGAATGAAGTGATTGCTGGATATGAAATTCTCGTAGTTTTTGAAATGATAGGACTCTCCCATAGCGTTTTTGAAGTGTTTAGTTCTGGATCCTAGTTTCAAGTATTTCGAGTAGTACTGTATTAATATTGCACTTATCCCATTTCAAGTTTGAACAAGTCCACGTTCGAATGAAAAAGAAACGTTAGCGAGATTCAAAAAATATTACTTTAAAAGGGAAAGTCCAAATACAAGCTGAAGGCATCAATATTTGTATATGAAAAAAACATTCTAAGAAAAAGGTTAACCTTGAAGTTCTACGCTTTCTCTTAAACAGAAATAAACCCTGTTTAAACAGACAAGTAGTCTAGTCTAGGTCGAAAAGATTTTTTTAAGCAGTGTATTAGTCTAGTTAACTAATTTTATTAATTGCAGACTCATTTATTTCGTCAGATCTTGGTTGTTGTGGAAGATATGTATTGTATATTGATGAGCTATTCGTTTTGTACTTTTAATTAAACAGTTGATAATTCTGTAGTGCACCGGCAGCATTCAAAATACCAGATAAAATTCTTGGTTATACCCCCTGGGAGGTTACATGAAATGATCTCACGGAACAGAGTGCCATTGTTATGCTCCAGAACCTAATTATAAACCGCTTAACTTATCCAATTCTTTCTTCAGTCGCCTTAAACCAAACGAATCGCGAGAGAGTTTAGGAGGTCGGAGTGTCTGTCAGCTGCTAGCTATTCTTCTATAGCGTATTGCATCGTAGTTGCATTTTTGTGTTATGTGATGCTATGAAGTTCTTACATTAAATATGGTACTGCGTTCAAGGTCAGATAAAGATCGTATTTTGACCTTGCAAAACCAATAGAAATGTAATCGTATAAGTTCCCAGTCTTCCTGTCAAAAGATTATATAGTAGAGAAGAGAGAGATAGAGAATATATAAATCATAACGTAATTAACCAAGTTACTGTGTTTTTACAACGTTCCGGCATGAATGGCACTTTGTCGTCATTCCCTTTTTTCCAAGTCACTCGCGCGAAACAGCAGATATCATCCTACCGTAAAAGTGAAATATTGTACGTTAACGTGATGTTCTATATTAAGATAACCGTTCATACAGTTCTCTGTATGGGGTATTGTTTTGAAAAATTCCAACAAAGTGTTTGCCTTCAAGAAGCTTAAAAACAACAGACCGTTGACGCAAATTGTAATGGATCTATTCTAGCTGAGAAAAAAATGAAGAGGAAAATGTACTAAAAAGTATTACCACTGAATTTCCGAGGGAATTCAATGGTAATGCAGTAGTCATTGAACTAGACAATACCATTAAATCGATCATTCGTCACCCCTGAACTCAAAATACCATTCAAGTTTCGCTTTACTCAGGTGTAGGCGAATAGGCTGTAAGTCATTTTACGCAGTAGCGCTATTTGCTGGTGTTTGAATGAACTTGCTGTAACATAATTCAATTCCGTTTCCTTAGTCTACTCATCTTATATCCTTCACTTACACGGTGATTGACAACAAACTTGACTGTTTGTTTACGAATGAGTTGTATAGGAAGAATGAATTCATTTTTTGTAGTACAGTACCGTATTGACGTCATAGATAAGGGCTTTCTGCAAAAATGCCATGTTTTTATTAGGTCTGTGTAACAACGTCAGCAGAAATTGATTTTCTGTTTATGCTTTAGTTGCGCGAATGCTAATGAATAGGCTTGAGTACTTTGCGGAAATACGACGTAGGCTGGTGATAAAATGTGCGTTTTATCATTGACGGTCTGTTTTCCGTATAACTTGAACAGCAATATTAAATGGCACTGTTGAGCTTAAGATAAGATATGTACATAAGATGGGAACATTGAATCACTGAAAATCAATAAGAAAAGTAAAATGGATGTATTCGTGTTTTAATTGGCAGGAAAGTTTGGAACGCGAGTTTTACAATAAATGTACGTGGTTCAATGTAAAACG